>CAUEEP010000200.1:7500-376062 GCA_958450365.1 Mesorhabditis belari
CACTTTCACTTTTTCTCCCATGGTTCACCCGATAAGAGCAAAAAAACTGCCACAGGCATTTTAAGATTTTCCAAAGTTAATGTGTCTAAAAGTTATTATATTGTCAAGATTTGTTTTTTTCAGTTATTTTATAAAATTTTAAATATTTTTCCTGTCACTTTCACCACCACAACTTAATTTTTTCAAAGAACTTTATGAGAGTGCAGAGATGAGAGGCAAATTTACGCGTAGAAATGAGTAGAATAAAATAACAGAAATAATTCAGCAAAACTATACTAAAATAAAGTCATCAAGTTTTCGTTTTGATCAATGAGCAGGATCCGGGACTTGAATTTCCTCATCGATCGTCTTCAAGAGATCCTGAAAATGTTTGAGTTTTCTGTTTATTGTACCATGGAAAGTTGCAGTTCCCCTCCCATTCCCATCTCATAACTTCTCACTTGCATCTCTGTGTCGAAAATTCGAAAATGTGGAAGAAATTTCTCAGCAATGTGCTCAAGTTTTTGAAGATTTTTTCTGAAAAGAAAATGGCTAATGAATCAATTTTACACTCACGTAAGTTTCTCTTGTCGATCCAAGGCTTCAGAGAGCTCTGAGTTGTCAAAATGATCCAAATGCAATGACATTTTCTGAAAGCAAATCTTTGGTTTTTCTATATTTTTAAAAAGCAATTCATCTACTAACCTCTTTAAAAGCTTCAATATCCCTTAAAAGTTTTCCATATTTCTCTCGGAAAATCCCCTCATGATCATCGATTTGGGGAAGCGAATTCTTTTGGAGATCATCGCGAATCTTTTCAATCTGAAACTTGTGCTTACTTTTTATTTTTCTCCTTCAGTACCCGTCGCATCGAGTATAAGATTGTTTCGCAGTTTTGGTGCTGACTGCGGCTGCAAGACTCGCAGATCTAAAGCTTACTACATCTCAACTGACTATGAACCTAAAACTTTCAAACCTTTTCCTGGCAGTCTTTGCAGTAGAACAGTTCATTGATCGGCTTCTAGACGGTCACTTTTTATTTCATTAGCTTCATTTACCCAACCTCTGTCTGGCATTTATAGCACTTCTTTGTTGCGTTCAATTTCAACTCCTTGAGCATCTCAGGCAACTCTCGGAGAAAATCTAAAAATAAACTGTAGATTTTTTGAAATTAAAATATCTAGGAGTAACAATTTCCAAAAAGCTTTTAAAAGAACCACTGACTATGAGCTACAGCGAAGGGAGGGCTAACTTTGACTTTCTACCTTGTAGTTGATTTTTCCTCGATTTCATCGCATGTCGCCGATCATCCTTACAAATTGGACACACTACATGCCATGGGAATTCCGGGTCATTCGATGAGGTGCTCAACTCCAGGAAACAACGATTGCAAACAGCGTGTCGACAACACAAATCATACGGTTTTCGTTGCTCCAAATCAATTACATCTAGAAAAAATGAAAATAATTGGTTTTGTTTTTTTTCTTGCAACGAACACTCTTCTCGGCACACTGGGCATTCGGGAGTTTTCATAGCCTGAAATTAGACCATTTTTTGAAGAACTTCCCCATCTTTGCCCATTTTCTAGCATCAATAATGTTTTTCTTATTTCAATTTTTAAATATTTATAACATTTAAAGCTTTTAATTTCTATTTTAAATACTACCTTTGAAAGTAAATAACCAGCTTCATTTTGAGCTGTAACAATCGATGGATGATCGAGAATCTCTGAAGTTTAAACGTCAAAGATTTTTTCCATATTTACCCAATAAATAATAGACGGGCACATCGAAATTAAAGCACTCCCATTGATAGGAACATTTATGTGTTCGATTTGCTTTTTCAATCGGTTCCTCGATATCCCAGCACAGCTTACAAACGGCCACTCCACAGCTCAAATGACGAGGACTTTTCGGGTCGGAGACAGAGTTTGAAACTGAACTATCAACTGAACTACAGATAACTCTCGATAATGTGGAACCGAAAAACTTGTCCATGGTACAGAATTTTCCATATAGTTAGACAGATGGATTCTAATGAAAAATTTGTTTTTGGGACCAAATTTCGATTTCACATTATAGAGTTCTACATTATCTAGAGTCGATTGTATATCTAATCATTAGAAGCTTAAAGGGGGGGGGGTATTAATTGCGGCCGGGTGACCATAAAAATTCTTTTAAGGCAACCACCTGTTTTTGTATTTTAATATTGCTAATTTTATTATAAATGGAATAAAAATCACCCGGCTAGAGTGATTTTATGGGTTTACAAATTTTTGGAGACGTTGCAAGGCTCGCGTAGTTCACCTACAAGGTAAGTGCGAAAGCAAAGCAAAAGTCGCGCACCATGTTTTCTTTTTGTTTTCTCTAGACTTCTATATTTCTGGTTTTTAAAACCTCTAGATGCCTTTTTCCAGATGGAGATTTTATGTTTAGATAATGCAAAAGACACAAAAGACCATCAAAACACCCTAAGCGACCTCGATTGCTTTTTTAAGTTCTTTTTATGGTCTTCCGGCCGCGATTAATAGCCCCCCCCCCCCCCTCCTTTAATAGAAATAAAAGCAAAAGTCATCTTTACTTTTATCCAAACTTACATGGTTTCTTGCACAGGGAACAGTTTAGCGAGTGAAAAATTCGTGACAGGCTTTCCATTTTGGCGAATAGGGAAGTGAAAAAAGAAAAATCCGTAATAAAATAAAGGATTTCTTGGAAAGATACGAGAAAAATCGAGGTTCTTTTTCCATAAAGAGAAAACGAACCGGTCCAGCCCTTTCAAAAGTGCTTTTGCTTAAGCTTAAGAAAGAAAATTAATGAGCAATGGAAAATTAAGTTTTATGTTAAAAATCATTCGTCTAAACACTTATTCTACTTTTTGAAAAGTTTTGAAATTGTTTTTCGATTCAGCCAATTCGAAATAGCGAACTGAATGAGATGTCGTGTGTGTTTTCCGTTTTGCTTTTATCATTCATCACTTTCAAAACAAACAAATAAACAAATTAGATATTCTAGTTTTTGTCTTTTTGCACCCGAGAACAATCACAATGATGGCCAAGAAAAGGAAACCGATTTCGATGAAGGAAATTGTGGAAATTCCCATCAAGACACCCAACAGACCACCGAGATTTCCGATGAATGAGTTGAACTGAAAGGGTTTACAGAACTAAAAATACTTCCAACTAACATTTTAGTCATCAAAATGTATTTGATTAAATAGATTTTAAACTGTTTTCATTAGAACTCATTGATTCTTAGCCTGTAATATTTCAGATTCTTAGAGCTTCATCTTAACCTCATTAACTCAATCTATTGGGTTGAGACATGAAATCGACCGCCCTTTTCAAATAAGCATTTTGAAAAGACTAACTTATGGTTTGTTTAAAACAATGTTTATATTCTGTTTTAACATCATTTTAAACAAATCTAGGCCTAATTTGAACAAACTTTAGAAAAAAAAGCTTGATTTTTCACAAAATCAGTTTTGGTAATAGACCTAACTTGTTGTGTTCTATCTTTTTTCCATTGACACCAAAATGGGTTTCTTGGGAGGAAAGTGTTCTAATCGCTCATCGTATTGTCGTCATTTCTGACCACTCAGCTTCTTGTTTCCCAGATAAACCTGCAAAACTAAGATCTTTCCAAACATTAAAGTCATTTTGCAGAGGAAAAATAGTTCTTTCTAAAAAAACAAACTATAATTTAATTGGTGAATTAGTCTGTGCAAAAAGCTCATTCAAAAAAGGCGGTCCATTTCATGCGACTCAACCCAATAGCATGTCAGATTCTTAGGACTTCATCTTAACTCAATCAATATCTTACCGACATCACCGGCACCTCTTCAAACAATTGAAAGCCGAAATCAGGCAAGAGAACCCGAACACGAACGGTGTCCTGTAGATGATAACTTTGAACGAATGCCGTTTTAGTGAACCTTATACGTAGAGATACAGGCGCTCGTATTGAATGTCGGATCAACAACGGCACATTGGGGCTTCTGAAAGTCGATCATAGGAAATGATTCTTAAACAAACAGTTCTTAACACACCTTTGCCGTGAATACAGATTTAGTCCAAGAAACAGTGTAGGCACGATTTGCACAAGGCAATGGACAGACACAATCTTTCCATTTTGATGGATCACCCCTCTCGGCCACTAGATCTTCCACGCATTTTCCTGAAAGTTTAATTTAAATTTTTTGGTAGTTACTGTATTAAATTTTGCATGACAAGTCAAAATTAGCCGCCATTTTTTTGGTAGAACAAACTTTTCTCCAATGGACACGGTTTAGCGGTTTTATCCATCGGATATCGTGGGTCCATACAACTACAGCTGACTAAAACAGCTTGTTGATAGCATGAACGAAGGCAACCCTGTAAAAAATAGTCTTTTAGTATGTCTGAGTTAATTTGGTAAATCTATCGGGTTGTCTGTCTGAGCGTGTTGAACTCACATCGGTTGCATATGAGCCCGAGTAGAAGTACTGTTTCACTTGACTCGTTTCAGTTACACATCGACCATATCGGCCACCCAGCCGTTGATAAGCTGTCTGAAAAGGGGAAAAGTATCAATAATTACAACTTAGCTACATCAAATATAGTCTTAATTTAACTTAAATGTAGCACTGTATGTAGTACCAAATAGCACATCTTGAGTAAATCCCAACCAATTTAGGAAATAGTTCAGCTTCACCGCCTGGTTGTGCATTGTAACGAACGGACTCAGAGAAAATGTCTTCTTCAGCCGGGTGTACAAATACCTAAACAAAATGAAGGTTTAAGGTCCACAAATCTCCTTCAGTCACTTGAATAGCTTCTGTGTCGATCCAAGGACAATTCTCCTCACTGTTCACACTCAACATAGCTTCAAGGCCTGAAAAAGCTGAAATTATATGAAATCTTCAGTATCTTGATTTAGTTTAGCTTTGTTTTAAATCAAAAAATTGCTTGATCAAATTGTTTTACTAACTTCCAGCTTTCCCACTCATCCTGGCCAGATACTGTGCTTTTGTGTTGTTTCGATGATTGAAAGTGAAACAATTTCCCAGCGTCACATCATTCCATTTCAGCAGATCTTGCCTGAAATTTATTTGTCAACATTTACAACTGATCTTTGACTAGAAAAGAATTTGGTATTGAAGATTTTGACTCCAAATTCTTCGAACTTGAACTTTTTTTGGATTAACTCACTGTAAGTTCAATGTTCTCTCCTCATAGGCAACCCATTTGAACATGTCATTGTAGTCCCAACTCTTGTCACCTCTAGAAGACTTTTTGTCTTGATAAACCTTTCTTTTTCACCTTTCATCTTCTGTCTCTAACCCCAAAATGAACGGCACCATGTCTTTGATGTTCGTCGGATTGCTTACAAGGTCTTTTAGGAGCTGAAAAGGGGTAATTTGTGGAAGGCTAATTGAACTTCAAAGATTTGAAGTTAAAGAATTTAAATATCAAAGTAATAAAATACTTGAATAACATCATCGCTGACTGTGGCATCTTCACCGAAAATGAGACGAATCGCGTCGTAGACGATTACAGCTGGAAAATATTTACTTGTTGTTAGTATTGTTAATAGTGTCTTTGTAATAGTAGATCTGAATTTATTCGACCCACGAATGTCACAATATTTATTCGTGTAATCGGGCGAGCAGACACACGTGAAATCGTCGAATCCGTCAATGCATTTAGCCTGAATTTTGTTCATTTATTATACGTACAAGGTCTGGCTGGCACTCACAAACCGCTTTATCTGTTGCATTGCATTTATCGACTGGGCAATTGTCCGGATCTAGAAAACGGCTGTCTTAAATTTAAGGTTTTAAACCAACTCGTCTCGCATTTATCACCAAAAGTTCCCGGTTGACAGTCGCATTTCATCCATGGATACGTTGGAATGCCGAGTGGTCGATACTGAAATTGACTTACCTGATACTTGTTAGTTGACAAGTGACAAGTTGAGATCGTATTTTTTCAGCTTAAGTTTTAAAAAAATACAGTAAATCATAAGATAAAGAAACTGAGCTTTATTGAAAAGAGCCAGTAAGAGACCACTTGGTATCGCTAGAATCAGTTTTTTCCTCTAGTGCAACACTATCCTCATAAGTTCCCGTTATCACTCACATTCGAGCACGATCCACCCCAGAGGCACGGTTGTGGATTACAAAAATCAAAATATATGTCGCAATTCTGTCCCGTCCATCCAGCCTCACATGTGCACTCATACGTTGAATTGAAGCCATCTTTGTTGATTGAGCAATTACCATTAATACATGGATTCAAGCCTAACGAAGTCAGACACATGTTGGGAACTGAAAATGACAGATTTTGTGTTAATTAATCATAAATCATTAACTATTTAAAGCTTATGAGTTACGGTTAATCTTCAAAGCACTAACTACTGCAATCATCGCCCGTGTACCGACTGAGACATTCACATGTGAAGCCCGGGGAGTCACTCTTCTCGACACACATTCCACCATATTTGCATGGATAATCAGCTGGGTCGGCTGGTTGGCAATGCAATTGAACTGAGGTTGAATTAAAAGGGATTTCGTTCTCTTCTCTCACTATCACAATCTTGTCCAGTCCATCCGGCTTTACAGTCACATTCGTAGAAATTGAAACCGGTTGTGTTTCGGCAAACACTCCCGTGACATGGACTCGGGACACACGCTTGTTTAGCTAAAATTGGTTGAGTGAATAACTATAGTATATTGTTGTATACCGACAATGAACACAATAGCCTGTACCCCTTAAAACTTTGATTTCAACTTGACGTTCAGTGATGCTCCTCTTTAGCTATAGAACTACAGAACCTCCCCCTTAATTGTTGAAGTTTGCTTGCAGCAGAATGCTAGCAAAAGCTTAAAAAACAGCAAAATTGTGATTGCCGAATAAACAACAAGCAATGTTCGTTTCCACGCTTTCAACTCTACTCGCGTAAAGCACACGTTGGCCCT
Organism: Mesorhabditis belari; assembly: GCA_958450365.1. Lineage (NCBI taxonomy): Eukaryota > Metazoa > Nematoda > Chromadorea > Rhabditida > Rhabditidae > Mesorhabditis > Mesorhabditis belari. The sequence continues at coordinate 14,434 of CAUEEP010000200.1, forward strand.
TGCCAATCTCGCGAGGCACAAACATGTTGTCCGAATTTCCTTTGTTCTCCCCACAAACACCACCATTTGAACAAGTAGTTGGTGTGCGGAAAGTAAAATCAACTAAAACATTTTGCTCCATTAATTAAAAGCTTCCTTATTACAAATATCCCCATAGTTGGCATGGTCCACGGGGGTTCTTTGCTGATGGTGAATAAGACATACCGCAGATCTCATTGGCACTAAACATAAACACAAATCTATATTGAAATTTCTGATCACCCACTTAGGGTAATCAGTTTCCCTTTTGGTGTAGCTTCTTGATTACATTTCGTTGCACAATCGTCCAACAGTGAATATTACCACCATCGGTTACAAAAGTTGTGCCCGATACCATTTCTTTCCAGCGAGCCTATATTAACATCGAAACTTAGTTTTTTGGTAATAAGGAATCATTGCTGTTATAGCCTAGGTCATAATCCATGATGTTAATGTTCTTAAATCACCTCCGGTATGACTTGGCACGTGGCACCATCAATGACCTCCGTTTGAAACATCAACTACTGCACCTAAAAAGAAAGCTTTTGATTCGCTTGATTCAATTGTCCACTAAAACCCACAAATGCATCTATATTGTACATAAACTTTGGCTTTTGTAAGCATATTGAATTGTGCATAGTAAATCTCCTGAGAAGGCGGCGGTTCTTTCCCCATATCTTCCACCGTGCTGTTCGTGTCCGCAGCCTTCATCTTGATGCACGGGTTGATCGTCGTGTCAGCATCTGAAATGTCTCAATGGCCCGGATTTTAAACAATAAACTCTAATCTCATTTTCAACTCGCTATCAATGTCGCTGTATCACATTTCTTCCCCTTGCCATCCACCGTGCAGTTGCGGTAGCTGAAAAGAAAAATGAAAGGCAAATTGGATTGATCCAACGATTTCTCTCCACTGAACAGCATACACAGGCTCCCGTTGACACGGGAATTGGTACAGATATTCTCATCTAAACTTAACTGATTGGAAATTAAAGATTACATGGAAGTTGATGCTGGCATATACTTGGACATTTGGACATAATATTTTATTGTTCGTTAATCTACGACAAATGGTTAAACATTCAGACCATTGACTTTATTTTGCATTCAAAAACACTATTTTATGCATACTAAATTCCAAATTATTCGAAATAGCTCACATTGACACCGTTCACCCATCCTATTCGTTCAACAATCACATTTGAAAGTGGTTGCAGTGAGTGGAGTGCATGAAAATTCACACCATTCCGACAGGGGCTCCGAATCACAAATTGTACTCTACTAAAAGTAGAGGAATATTTTGGAGTGTTTAATTTCAATTTTTGAAATTTGGATTTGCTTTTTTTCTTCACCTTACAAAATCTCACTTCGATTATTGGCGTCTAATTGATTAGATCAAAATTTGGGGCTTAGATCTTCAAACTTTCAATCCAATTTGTTTACATAAAGATAAATTTCATCATATCCAAGTTCTCCTCCCTTTATTCCCACCTTGTGTACAATCAGTTCCCGTCCATCCACTCTGACATTGACAATCATAATTGTTGATGTAATGGGTACATGCTGTTGGTCCCACCATTCCCTTACCCAATACACAACCAGGCAACAAACCATTTATTTGTGGTGTCTAAGATCCGATTTAATCGGATTTCTCATAAAAACAAACTCGATGCACAAGTATACGCCTTCTTCGTGTAAAAACATGGCTAGCAAGAGGTGGTCGGCCGTTCCATCGTTGCACAACTAAACACAAAGCTATTGTACCTGGTACCAACCTCACTATAAACTTCGCATTTTTGATTGAAAGCAAATTAGCTATTGTCCAAGTCAGAGGTCAGTTCTTCTCTCTAAACCAACTTACCCCACAATAATTTGGCCCGCAATCATAATACATGGTATTTGTTGTATCGTAGTTGTTGTCGATGCAGAGAGCATAATTGGGACAGCCAACTGGTGGTTTGGTTGGATGATCTGACCAGCTGTAAAGAACATTGATTTTATTGGATAAGACTCAAATTCTTGACCAAATTATATAAAGATGCTTAATCACATTTACAGGAAGCAAGTTGAAGATATCCTCATCACTTACATCCAGTAAATGTGTTACTAAGCACATCTCTTTCAATGTAGTTGGCTAATCGGTTAACATTTCTCAAAGTCACTTTAAGTAACCGGAAATCAAACTTTGAGTGCTCTAGGGGGTTTCAAAAAGTTTTCGTTAACTAACTCTAATTAGATTCGACTTCAAAATCAATCCTTACCATCAATTCAACCAATCTTTGAACGACTGTCAACGTATCAAATACAATTTTAATTCGCAAGTTGCACAAACCGAGCTCCGCAATCACTCACCCCAAAGCATTTGCCACTAAAATAATTAGAAGGAATAAATTTAATGCAAAGTGCATTAGAGTCGACTAAAAACCCGTTAAAAATGAGCTCTTCCTGATAGCTATAACCACTTTAAACGCCTCCTCCCCCCCCCCCTTGACCGTATTTGTAAAATTTAGAACACACTGTGCTCAAAGAGCGTATTTTTGTCTTTCTCCTTTTTTCAAAGACTCGAAGCGTGTACTTCTTCATTGTCTTTTTCTTTCCTTCTTTCAAAAAACCAGTGGGTGTTGGAAAATGACTCCACTCTACGCACAATCGTTTAAAGATTATCGTTTTTAAAAAAGAATTCAGTCAAAAATGGACATAAATAGGCAAAGGGATTGCACTCGAAAAGAGAAAACAAAGAATTTTCCGATTTCCTCATTTCCTCGTTTTTTCTCTCACCATGGCATTCACAAAATGGTCTTTCTTTGCCTCTTTCAGAGATTTTCGACCTTTTCGAAAACTAATGCATTATCCAGTCCACTTTTTCTAAACCGTTTCAATTTTGCAAAGCGACTGAACTTTTTTTTTCTGGGATAGAAATCAAAACTCAAAATGTAACATGAGGAAAACAATTTTACAATTACAAGACACCCATTTTGAATTTTGCCACAGAAAATATGTTAAAAAAATGGAAGTACGCCCATATTACCCAATACAGTAATACATTTTTGAATTTAAACAACATTCTATTCCCAGGGGGGTAAGGCGGTTGGAGTACAGGCCCTCTCCTTCCCCTGCTGGACCAAGCTAGGGCCGAGATTTTCAAAAAAACCGTCGTGAGATTTTGGCTATGGTTTTTATTTAAAACACTACTTTTATTTTTCAAATAAGCTATTCATGACACAAATTTACCACCAAAAGCATCAATCGATACTGGACCGCATTTATCAGCAGAAAAATTACAAATTTTGAATTGATAAAGTGTCTTCTTCGTTGTTCAAGTAATTCATTCCCATTTGATGGAGGACTACTCTCGAGGGATCTAAAAGTTTTCCAATCATTTAACTTAGTTCATTTGTGAACAACATTGTAAGTGAGATTTGAAGAAAAGTTACGAAAATGGCAAACAAAAATTTATCATAATCCTTTTAAATCTTCTGTAACATGTTCAGACTCGAAAAAAGCAAATGACCCCAATGCTCTCCGACAACTTCATTGTGGCAGAGGCATTTGCCTGGAGTTACTGTGTAGGTGAAAGTTGGAAGGCCACACAGAAGGGCCTCTAGCTCGCCATACCCTTCCAAATTCCACCTGTTATTTTTTTATTATTAAAGCCCGTTATTTTTCTGTTAGGTTCCTCTCGTTGGCAATAAGTTGTTGAATATTACCTAATCTGTTGATCTGTTAAAAAATTGACAGTGAAGCATTTTTACCGTGTCATAGTGAGCTCTCACGACAAGATCAGTTCGTTCGCCATCAACAGATTCAATGGACCGAATTCAGCTTTCGATGAGATCCTAAAGTTTTAGTAATTTTTCCAAGGATGATCCTAACTTTGTGCAATAATGGGCAAAAAGGGGGAAAGTGGAGGAGAAGAGAGGCGGATTTGAGGATTTCCGTTACATTTTCCATAAACCATAAAACGGGGAAAGAAAAACAAAAAGGAATTCTTGACGAGAAGTTCTTCTATAAAAAGTCACTTTATTTCTTGAGAACTCTCTAGTTTTCCACTTTTGAAACACTTTGAAAAATGGTCGTTGCTTTGATTACAGGTTTGTTGTAGTTACATATACACTCATGCACATATACTTGTATTACTTGGGTTAGCAGTTTTCATTGGCAATTTCTCACAAATTCAACAAATTACCGTATTTACCTGTATGAATGTAGCTTTATAAAGCTACCAATGGACTTGGAAAGTTAGGAACCAAGGGAGTCTATTTCCAAGGAGTCTATTTCGCAAGTCACCTTTCCTTCATAGCTTTCTTCATGAAGCTTTCTTGTTCATAGCTCAGCTTCCATTCATCAAAAGAGACTAAAAATTGGGTGCCATAAATGGACAATTCAATACTGACAATGTTCCAAAAGTTCCATAAAATAACATCGGTTAGCCTTTTGGGAAATCTCAAAAACTAAAACTCTTGTTGTGTGATGTGATCTCTAGATTGGAATCGACTGGCCTCAAACAAAAACCTCCTGCTGTAGCCTAGCCATTAGATCGGGATGGAAACTTAAAGCTAGGCAATGCATGCCCCAGTATCAGTATTAAAAATTATAAAAAAGCTATGGTTTCCTTCTTTGATGAAACAAAAAAACAAAGGGTGTTAGTAAGAATTAGTACTCAACCTAATAAATAGAAAAGGAAGGAAATAAGAAAACTACTCAAGGGAGATTAGCAAAAATTCTTCGGGTTTTGGCCATTTCGATCTCCACTCGGAAGACAAAGAAAGAATGTGTTGCAGGCTGGGCTCGTTGAGGATAAGTGACTTCAACTTTTGATTTATAGGTTAAAATTATATAAAAGTATTAAGAATTACATTCTTTTTGAATTAAAATTGTATTGTATTCAAATAACTCAATCTAGGTTGTGATCACTGTCGGTGATTTGATGTTGGCCGAAACGGCTGAGAAAGTCGTGAAGAACACAATTGAGTAAATTGGATCGATCGATGTTTTGGGTGAGTGGATTCACTTGGTTTTTTGCATCATAATATCTGTTTATGCAAAATAACTAAATCAATAAAGGCAATAAAGAACTAAAAGTTGTTTAATGTTCGTCCAGGTAAACAATACTGGTTTCCTCCATTTCGGAGCCATTTCAACGTCGACTATCGAAGATTTCGATAAGCAGATGAACTTGAACTTGAGGAGGTTTGGATTTAAACAACAAATAAGGTCAATAAATACTGAAAATGTACAAAAAACCGGTTTCAAATTTAGTCTTCATCAATTGACCCGTCTCGTCATTCCACCATATCTTGAAATCGAAGGGCAAACATCGTCAATGTGAGCAGTGCGGGGTTCGCAGATGCCAAGGAGTAGTGGAAATGAAATAATACAACGTCGACTCGGACACACAACCTTGTTGTGGACTTCAGTTGCACTTGAAACATCAATAAAACTATCAATTATAGGTTAATGTTTAACGTTTGATTGGATGAAAACCAATGCATGGTAATACGAGCACAAATTCTAAATGTTCAGCCACTATAATTGTATGTGAGTCTATGCTTTTTAATTTACACAAAAATCAGATCTTTTCAATTTTAGGTTCCAGGCTGTGTCTTCTATTGTATGTCAAAAGCAGCTCTTGATATGTACACAAAAAATGCTTGGCACTCGAGTTAGCACCACAAGGAAGTTTCTTCCGAGTTAACAGCATCAAGTGAGAGGGAATTGTTATGACTAGGTATTGCTTATCAATTAAGTTAGTGCAAAACTAAAATCTTGGACGTGATTTGCTCTAACTCTGAGTAAATAAAACCCAAATTTTAGCCCCGGATTGGTGATGACAGAGTTCTCAGTGAACGCCGGTTTCAGCTGGGGCCACTAATAAAAAAGAAGTGAGTTCTTTCTGAGTACAGTTGTTCAATAGGTTTTTTCTAAATCTCTGAGATAAAGCCTCGTTCTTTCAGCGATATAATCAACTCGGCGCCACAAACCCAATTGGACGAGCCGCTTCAACCGGAAGAGGTACTGGATTTGTATGAAAATGACATTTAGCGATTTAAGATTCTGAAATCTAAAATATAATAAAAATAAAAACATTTTTAGTATAAAATCCTATTTCAGATAGCCAAAACCCATCTGCACTTCTTGGCTAGCAAGAGCAGCGCCTTCACAACGGGAACAATAATGATCAGTGAGTGATGGAAGATTGTTGGGAACAGCTCCACAATTGAAATGATAACAAAAAAAAGAACCTCACTGTGGTAATCTGATGCTAGTCGAATTCAAATTTATGCGCTGTTTTAATATTTAATGGTTGTCCAACTCATGAGAAATAAAACAGTTTGGAGTATTTTATAAGTCAAATCATCTTTGGAAGTCTCCTTGAAAAACGAGACAGAAAGAACAAAAGAAACACAATAAGATCAGGCAAGTTAAAAAATAATTTAACTCATTCCTCCAGTCCATTCCAGATTTTCATCTGATTAACTGCAAGTGTTGTTTTAACATTGTATCTTCAGAACACCGAAAGAATGAGGAAACAAAGGGACTGGCTTATGTTTATCATCGATCATTTTCCATTCCTGGATCCAGTACACTTGTGTTTGGTGAGTGGGAAAAAGAATTGTCTTAGAAAAAAAATGAGCCACAAAGAATTTAAAACAAGCACACTTTATTGCAAAATGCTTATCAACAAAGGCATTCTCCATTCTAATTATGGAAGCAACATTTCTTTTCGTGATTTTCTGTCTGACGTTTACACTGTGAGGATTACAGTGCAATAGGCATGGCAATGCGAATTCCTACAGACTGATCGAAGCAAATGGTCCCACATCTTCTCGATTTTTGCACGGGTATTTTAACGCTCGGGCCAAAGGACAAGAACTTTCCTTGTTTATAGGCAATACAGCTTGATACAAATTTTATACAATCAAAAACTTGAGTAAAATGAAAATGTATACGTTTAGATTTCATCTTTTCCATCAAAACTTAGTCAACTTGACTGGTTTGTATGGTGGCTTTTTGAACAGGCAAAGCGGTACTGAGGCTTTTGTCCGTCTTTCACTAAATGCTAGAACACGTAAGTGGTGCTGAAAAATGAAATGACTACATTTGCCTAGCAAAGCTTCATTTTGGCTATTTTGCCAACGTTGACAAGTATAACAGTTTCTAATGACCAACCATTGCACTGTACAACATCCTTGCCACAGGGTTTTCGTCCACAAAAGAAATGAGCTCATCGGAGAAGTGACATAATTCGGCCCTAATCGCCACACCTGTCGCCGAACTAGCGCCGGCGACAAAATTCGTTGAATTATCTGAATGATGAGGGTATTACGGCCTGCTATCACCCTTTCTTGTAGATCTGCCGACATCGCTTTGCTATTGATAACTGGTGTCATCTTATTGCTTCAAGATATTATATAGCCAAACATTATCTAGCTTTGTTGTCCTATCAAAGCTGTTTATCATCCTCATTTTTTGTGACTACATTTGTTTCCTTTTCAGCTGTTTTTGGACCCAAGAATTTGTTAGCATAGCTCCCAATGCTCTATAATACTCAATACAAAACTGAAAACACATAGGCTAGGCCCGGCAGAGCCAACTTGTATCCTTTCCGGAGCTTTCGATCTGCTTTTTGAGAGCTCATTTGTTGTCGTCGCCCTCCCTGCAATTGTTGAACTCTCTGATACAGCATAATAAAAGAGAAGCCATCAAAGCAGGGCATCAAGTGGAAGAAAAATTGTTGGTGGTAGCACCTGACCAATAAAATCCCCTTAAATTTACTCAATCTCTTACTTCTGAGTGTAGTAAATCGTGGCCTCTCCACAGCCAATTCTCCAGCGAAGTAGAAGTTTCGCCTGTCGGGAAATAGGACGGCATGACAGCCAGCTGAAAATGAGGTCATTGGCCGAGAATGAAGTTGTAATTTTTTAAGTTTTGAGAGAATCTATTAGAGTAAACTTGCATTGTACAATAAAAAAATATTAAACATGAGTTTAGACCTGTTACTGGCAGCCCATAATTTTTTCTTATTTAATGCCTTTAACATTGAAAGCATTTTTGAATGGGGTTAAATGCTCAAAATCACATCTTGTGATTGAAAAACTGAGCACACAAGCTAGCCATTTGGCGATGTTTGCCTTACTCCAAAATTATTACTTTTAACTAACAGAATCATTTTATTGTTAATCTCAAACTTACGAAGCCCAAAAGCGATAAATGATGCAAGCGGACAGGCATCATCAACAAGTATTGAATGACCGCCGTTTTCTCGTATTTATGAGATGATAGACTCCATCAAAAGCAATCGCGAAGAAGCGATTCCATTCCAAGGAACAACTAAAGAATTGCGTTTTTAATAAAACAAGTAATATACGAACCTTTGGAAAATATTCCATGGGGAGAGCTGTATTGATACAAGATCACCGAAGAGATAATCGATAACTGGGAGCTGATAATTCAATCGCCTGAAAATTCTCTAGTGATTGATAGCCAATAATAATTAGAAAAAAATTGACGATCGCCTAATTTATCGAGGACCTGCATTGATTAGGGGAAGGGTCGGACACATGACAAAGATGACCTGGCTGCCAGCCAATCCTAGTGGTCTTTGCTCCTCAAACGGGTACGTTGTAAATGTGATTACATTGTTGTGCAAGTTAGAAATCTTTAAAAAGTGGAGCGAAGATTGATTATTTGAATCGGTGCACTGGAGTTGAATTTGCAGCTATCGAAAAGAAACCCACCAAATAGCACACAGGGCACCTTCCACAACAAATGACCAGCATTAACGTGGATCGTAATTGGAGAGATCGATTAGGGAAAGATAGTGTCCGACAATGCCTTAGGATTGAGATAAAAAGTATTATATTTGTTTAGGTATTTGAACAAAAAAGATGCATTCTACAAAAATGCTCCAATATTCAAATATAATACCTCGCAGAAAAGAGTTCCTCGACACGACGACGATTCCCGCGGACTTCAGCTGTTACTTCCGAGTGTGCCAAGCTGTAAAGCTCGGAATGGCTCATGGGTAATACCATTATTACGATTCAACTAGTCCCTCCTCAAGTTAAGTAATTTGACCTCAGTCGAAAAACATGCCGAAGTCAATCAATCAACCCAATCAATTGGGGGTAGTACGCAACATATTTTGAATAGTGTTTTCCGTTTGGTTAAAACGTGGGCGTCAGCCATGAGTGCAATGAATCAATAGAATATTTGAAAACGTTGCAAGTTAAAAAGTCATGACACAAAGTTGGAAGTTGTAAAGTGAGTTGTGAATAAAAAGAGTTGTGGAAGGTCAGGAAATTCGTTTGTAACTTTCCATCACCCAACAAATCGGCCTTTTAGTATGAACTCTGCTACCATGGATCGAGCTTTATTACAGTTCGTTTTGTAAACGTTTGTAGCTTTTTGGTGGCTGTAAATCTTTGTTCTTTGGAAAAGCAGTCTTTTCAGACTAACTCTATTGAATAGGTCGGTTTCAAAAAGTAAAACCACAAAGCTGTAGAAAAATCCCAACCCAGCATATCCAAAATGTGTTTCTTTTTTAAAAGCCTGATTGTGGATTAAACTGGTCCGGTGGTATTTAACGGCTCACCGACAACCCCAATCTTCAGAGTCCGTCTTTTCATTATTATCTGTGTCGTGCGCTGTGCTAATCCTCACCACCCACAAAATCTTGTTTTTTGAAAAACACAAAAGATGCTGTGAGGTTAGTTGTTGTTTGATTTCGAGATAAATATTTTGTCTTGTTTGAGACCAACTCTTACAAGATGCTACACTGGGCGAGTAATTCGATATGGGCGTTTGAAAAGTTTTTCGTAAAAGATCTAAAAGAGAGAATAATGAAAACTCACTCAATTTCTAGCAATTACTAGGAGGATAAAAATTGTTCCAGAATCATGATTTTGCTGTATTTTGATGAAACACAACATTGGTTTCAAAAATCTGACCTATGAAACTTAATCGCTGAGTTGTAAAGCCACTCTTATAGTGAGATTTGGTTCCACATTCCCAGACAAATAAAACACGATGAGATCGAATGAAATGGGTAATCTCCAACCTTTAGGTGTAATTTGCAAAATTCTTAAGGTTGTACACAAAAGTGCCAACAAACTATGAGTACACAAACTTAAAAATGAGCAATTTTGTTGTCCATATTTTCTTTGCTTCTCCTTGTTATCTCAGGTAAATCGAGGTGATTATCCAGATCATTTAAATGTGTTTTAGATCCTTTTTTCCATTTGGCTTTAGCTTTTTTCATTGGAAACACACCCTTTCTAGTGTACCAAATTGGTTTAGACGTTTTGGATCGAGTGCAAAGAATCCTGAAATCGAACGAAGAACGAATCGTTAGGTCTAAAAGTAATGACCATGATGTTGCAAATTGTTAAACAACGATAAACTTTTCAAGTTTTGCCCGATTCGAAAGATTTTTTATATAAAAAGAATTACAGCACAATATTTTGCAGCTACGGTCACAAATGAGCTTTCCAAAATCATTTGTTGTCACTAATTTGAACAAATAGAAAGAGTGCTTGTTTATGTTTTGTTTTTTAATTTTTTTCTCTCACAAAAAACTGTTTATCGTATGAATTTTTTGTACGAATGTGGTTTCCAAAGGTAAATTGATTTCATACGTAATTTTCTATGTTTCTAGAATGTTTTTTGTTTTTTACCGAAATAAACTCTTGTTTGCTCTTAATACAGATCATTAAACTGACCTCTTTCCGAAAAAGCTTCAGAAAAAGAGGAAAAGAGAGTGGAAAATTGTGCACTGTCCGGAAATTTGATGCTAGATAAGCCTCGAAAATTGGCTCAAAATCATTTCGAGAATGGAGTCTTGGCCAAGTTGGTTCAGCTAACGGTAATCTCTTTTTCGAATTGAAAGTATTCCAATGGTCAATGGTCTGAAAATTTCATTTTAGAACACTTTGAGATGTTTGAAATCAAAGAGGGTCAGGGGATTGTTTTTGCAGTAACCAGGTGACATTGGAAAATCCTAAGAATCACATCGACAAGTTGAATCTCGATGTACTTTTCATCGATTGTGGGAAATGGATTGATTTCAAGAAAAGTCTCACTTTCCTCTTGAGTCACCAATTTTCCAATCCCAATTGTGTCGTCGGTTTGCATGGCGAGAAACTGAAAGAATTCGGGTATGCCCCAAATTCTGAGACAGATCAAGAAAATTCTTCATGAAACAAAATGCAATCTGCGTTTTGGAGAACGACCATTTGACCGAAGATGAAATGGTTGGATTTGAGTGTTTTTTCAAAACTATGAATACCACTTTGAAGAGTAAATTTGAAATTTACGATTTTTAAAAAATAAAATACTCTAGTTAACAGCCAAAAATTCACTGAGTATAAGTTTACTTGAATAACTTGTAGTTTTAAGTCAATTTGAAATTAAAAAATGATAATGTTTTCTCAACTTTATCCTTTAAAATGGAAATTTTGAAATTTCAGAAACATCTTTAGGTCAGATTTTTGTTGGAGAAGCTTGACATTGAGGAGAAGGGAAACCACTTCTCAAAAGCTTCCCATCAAAAATTTCCTCGAGAATAAATTCTTCGAAAAAGATACACCAGAAGGGGAAAAGGCCACCGATTTGGTGTACGAGTTGGCGAATTCCTCGGATTTCGTCTCCCCACACCAATTCGGCCTCGATTCAGTGACACTTGTTTGTCTGTTTTTTTTGAATAAACATGTGGAACTGAATAACTTTACACCTAAATCTCCATTTTTGAGATGCAAAGTAGTCATAAAAAACTTCACGAGACCCAAAATCCTTGTTGATTTATTCATTTCAAAAGATATTAATCTATGTATTTTATTTGAACATTTGCTACAACTAAACTTTAAAACTGAAATTTTGCCCTAAAAATCTCTTTCGATTCCTAAAAAATAATGCCACTTTTGGTATTTGTGACCTTAAACTGTATTTGGCTTTCTGATTCATTTTTTTCTGATTAAAAACATGATTTCACCTCAAAAATTTGTCCACTCGGCACATAAATCGTGAAAATTTGGTAGATGAAATTTGCAGCTTTCCCTTGCTGGAACAGAGCTTTGAAATAAACTGGCACATCCAGCTACAGCGACATCACTCGAGATGGTTTTTTGATCGAAAGAGCTTTTTTCTGGTTTCTTCTCTCGAATATCAAGTAGTAATGGATGCTCCTGGATCTTTCATTTTCTGAAGATCGATTTGGATTTCTCAATCGAAAGATGAGATCGAGATTTTAGAAAGAGACTTGAAAAGTTCCCTGGGAGATCACCTCTTCGTCGAAGGCAGATTTCATAAATTTGAATTTTCACATCAATCGAGTCGTTTTTCTTCGCCGAAAACCGCTTTGTCAGAATCAGTTTTCGATTCGATTTGTTGTTTTGGGAGTAGCTTGGGGATTTCGGAATAGGGGAGCTGAGTTTAGGACGCATTTTTATAGTTCTGTGGTAATTTCGAGTAGGTGAATATCATATCTTCAGATCGTAGAAATGTTGATTTGGGGTAAGTTTCGAAATAGTAGGATCTTAGACGGATAGGAAATGTTAGGCGTTTAGGCGAATGTTAAAAATGCCCAAACGAATGTGCTTTATTTTTCGGGACAAGCTGCATCGGACATCGGACAAGCTGCAACTTCTCCTTCCATTTCTAAAGTGGGGAAAAAGTTGAAGCAATTCATCAAAGACAAACCGATTTATACATTATGCGCTGCTTTTGCTTAGTATTTGACTGGTGGTTTGGGAGGGTACTAAAGCAATTGGGACTAATTTTATATGAAAAGGAGTCACTGACATCATCATATGGATAATCATATTCCTAAGTGTGTAATTGTGTCATCTCTGTGTTCCCTTGGCATATTTTCGAGCGGAGTGCATTGAAGGTCTCAGCGAGGATTAGATTAATCAAGGTGATACTACTTAAACTAAAAAGATGTAGTCTGATCAGCTACAGTACTGGACAATGAATTATCATATTTAAAAACGATCATCACTTTCGTGCGTCTGTTATTACCTTGTCTTTGATTTTAAACTATTAGTGTTATACATTTTTGAAGCTCTTTTCAAGGGCTACACAATGGTAATATTAATATTTAGAAATACGGTAAAAGACAAGGGAGTTACAGACGCAGCGAAAGTGACGATCTCTTTTCCAATATGATATTTCATTGTCCAGTAGTGTATCATTGCAGACAGCAGCAGCTGAAGTTGGTCTCCGTTACTTGTTACCCTTTCAATCGAACTAAATCATGGAGTTCCCCTAAAGCTTTACAAATAGAACTCACCCGAAACGAGAATCAACGAGAAATGATTCTCATTTCTGAAATCTTCTCTTTCTCAGTGTTCCCTTGGCAACTTGTTTTTCAGTTGAAAGTGACCATTTGAATCAAATTGGCTTTTACATCAAACTCTTTAGTGAATCGACATTTTCGGATGTGGCGGATGTGATTTCCGTGTCGATTTCTCATATCGGAAAACGGTCAAGGAATCAAACTGGGATAAACAAATATCACGGGCTTGAAAACTCAGTCATAGTTGAAATGTTTGTCTTCAGGAAGACCCTGACAGCCAGATTACCCATTGATCTGTACTGGATCCACTTCCATCCATGATCACTGGTGGACGACTGTCGGATGCAAAATGCAAACTTGATGTTGGCGATTGATTGAGAAACATTACTTGGATTACAAGAAAACGAAGAAACTTGACGTGATGAAGACGGTCCCTCACAGTGTTCTAGTCCACTACCATAAACAATACACAATACCAAATGCTTAACAATCAGTTTTATCTCTTTCTCACTTCATATTTTCAGAAAATTCTTTCTCGGGTCTCGGACTTTCTCGGACAAATTCGAAAGCTCTCCCATTCTTGAGTTCAGGTAATGCATATGAGAGTTACAAGACCCAGTTCCCGTGACTTTACCTGTTCAAGTCCTCGAGGAGAAGCCTCAAAAATTCTGTTTGAATGTATGATTTCTTTTATTTTTCATCTATTTATTTGATTTTTAATAAATTATTTTTCAGGAGCTTTGTAAGGGCTTATCGGCTCTCAATGACTTTTCCATCGTTGTTAGATTTGTTTACCAAATATGCCTGTAACTGTTAATGCAAATCGTTGCATGCAAATTTATCGAACCACAAACAGTGTACAGACACGTTGAGTTTCTCCCTCTCTTTTACGGTTCAGGTCCCCACGATGTGTAGAGAACCATATCTCCATTCTCTCCACAATCGTTGCACATATTCGACCAGGCACCCGAGTTCCGAACTCCCAGTTGGTCACCCCATTATTGGCATCTCGTTCTGCCGGTGCCCCATCAGAGCCATCCCATCCCCAAACGTTTGGTGGATGTACCAATTGCCCGAGTCACGGGCCTCTTGACCGTTGTTGTTTGCGTAGCACCAGAAACACGTAGTGTCCCAATTGTTCACACCGAAGCCCCAACGAGTGCCTAAAAGTTTGGAAATGTTTCGCAATCACCATAACTTATGCATAGACCTTAACACCAATCAACTGGACACTAAATTTGTTGAAACGGGATGTCAACGGACAAATTAGGTTGACGGGAAAATAATGCAAATTTTAACTTGTGCTCTTGGGAAAGTAATGGCAGACAAACAGAGAAAACCGTGATAGTAACAAAAGAAGCAGAGTGTGTTTGCTTACACAATCATAATATTATTCGAGAACATTTGCTCCATTTGTTATCAAAAATGAACGGAACAAAAATTCCTTCGAGCTGCTTTACTCGATGACTTTAGCTTGGAAAATCTGCCCGAGAATCGAAGTAATTCTATTTCAAAGCCCTATGGCGAAGGTAATATTAGCGAAAAGCCAATGTTATCGATAGTTTGAGCGATTTCGAAGTGGAAACGAGAGCCTAGAAGATGAGCATCACGAAGGGACGTCCTCGGAAAGCTGGAGGAGTCTCAACTTTTGCAAATTTTCGAAGAAGACCCCACCTGCACCACTCGGGAGTTGTCGGAAATGTTCAATGTTCATCATAGCACCATTGAAGAGCATTTACGTTTGATTGGGAAGCGAAACAGATGCGGAAAATGCGTCCCACATGAACGGACCCTCAATCACAAAATTGCCCGTATGAACACTCGTCCAATTTTGATTCAAAAAATCAAAAGCGCATGATTTTTGGAAATCAATGGTTACTTCTGACGAAACGTGGATATCATACGATAACGTTAAGCGCAAGCACTAATGGCTATCACCAAAAGCAGGCCCCGGTTGTCCCGTCAGAACCTGTCTGCATGGAAAGAAGTTGATGTTGTACGTATGGTGGAACTATCGAGTTGGTTTATTTGACTCAAAACTGTCACAGCTGAACTTTACAATGAACAGTTAGAGCGTGTGAATCAAACTTTATCGAAATCTCGACATGACAAATTCGGTTTTTGCACGATAATGCAAAACCGCACTCGGCGAAGATGACCCTCCAACAAATCGAAGAGATGGGCTGGAAATTTCTACCTCACGCCCCAAACAGCCCTGACTTGGCCCCATCAGACTACCACTTATTTGGGTCTCTAAGGCAGTTCATCTCCGATCAGCTGTTCAAGGATTCCCAGGAAGTCGAAAATGCGATCACCAACTATTTTTCGTCAAAAAGTCCCCAGTTCTTTGATGATGGAGTTATTGAATTGAAGCAAAGATGGCATGATGTCCTAAATGATAATGGAGAGTACCTTTTATATTAATCCTCTTTATTTATTGTTTTTTGAAATAAAAATTCGCATCATTTTCCTGTCAACCTAGTAAATGCTCACACTCTATTATTCATCTCACCTGTCCCGGTTCCAATGTCCACCAATCATCATCATCTGATCCATCACCAGTGATTTGCATCATCGGCTGAGGCACATTTCAAATACATCGAATTCCCCATCTTATTCGTCACCACCACAGCATATTTAGTAGTAAATGTCTTGACGAGGTCTTGAATGGCTTGACCGAAATCGAGTGTCCCGCCACCACATTCAACAAGGGAAATGGTTGAGATGAGAAGAAGGAGAAGACCCAAATTGGGTCATTGCCCAGTGGTTAAATCAACTTGATTCGGCTTCCAAAATTTTCTCTCCACTTAAATACCAAACCGAACAAAAGTGTTTCCGTGTTTTGGATTGCAGAACTTTGTTATTTCCTGTTGGAAAACCAAAATATTACTATTCAATCTTTTTCCATTTAAAATGTTTACAAATTTATTCTATTCAAAAGAAAAACCGCGTCAAAATATCCAACTGTTTGGACGTTAATGTTGTACATAAAATATTCTGTTTTGATTCGATTCATCCTTGATGAATAGAATAGTTTCACTTTTAAGTTTTTACCTAGAATACTTAATTCTTCTTTCTAACAATTGTTAGAAAATTTTAAAACAGTTAGCTGTGCTCTTTTCAAATTTTAAACCTCTGTGCAAGTGATTTGTTACTATCAGGTTGGAAAGAAAGTCCTGGGAATTTTTTTTACTTTTGGTTTATTAAATTCCTCGAACACGCGACGCAGCAGCTGATAAGTGATCTTGTTTACATCAAGCCTCATTGATTGACTACACAGAAACCCAAATGAAATACTGCTATTTTCTTGCTTTATTTTTTTATTTCTTTGGAGCTGCTCAGGAGCTTCCCGAGGGTCATCTTCGGCATGTCATTTTGTTCTTTGTCAAGAAAAAGTTCCAGCCAAAGAAGTTCTTGAGAAAACCAATACTATTTAGTAGTCAAGGGTTCAATAAGTTTATTGACAGTTTATAAAATGGTACGATCGTTTCAAAGAGGAGACTTTTCCATAGAAGATGCCCCGCGGTCAGGTCGCCCGACTGATTTCGATGAAACAGCTCTTGCCGCTCTCTTACAAAACGATAACAAACTGTCTACCCGAGAATTGGGAGAGCAGCTTTTAACCTCCCAAACAACAATTCAAACGCATCTTCACTCAATGGGATATGTCAAAAAATTTGGCTACTGGATTCCCCACAGTCTGTCTGACTCTGATGAGATGGCAGCGCCTTTCAGCCTGCCCATCTCTCAAGATACAACCGATATTCTTTTTTGCCACATGCGGTGACTGGGGATGAAAGTGGGTGCTGTATGTCAACTATCGGAGACACGGAGCTGAGGTCGAAACCTGGCTACGCGACTCTTTTGACAGCCAATTCCTGTGAGAAGGGAATCCGTGCTCTACCAAATAAATGGCAACAAGTTATACTATAATGGGGCATACCTTGAATAAATTTATTTTCTAATTTTTGAAAAATTACAGTACAAGCTTTTTCCGAGAACTTTCTCTCCAACCTAACCTGTTCATCGTTAATTATTAAGTCCCCATAACACTGAGATCACTTATTTATATTATAGATGATTAGTCAATGTGTGATTTTCATGTTCCTTTTCCTATCAATATCAATATATCGATTCGGGATGCTTTTATTAGGTTGATGCATAAGTCTTTTGTTCCTTTCGTCTGCCGTTTCAAGCCAACAAATACACCAATTAAACTACGGTTGATTTCCATTAGAAAAACCAATTATTTTTCTGCAAAATAACATTAAAACGGGTTTAAAAATATTTTATGCCTGGATTTTCTTGAGAGTATGAAGTCGGGTAGTCAAAAAGGGGGCTAACTCCGATCATGCGGTTTAGACACCTTAGCTAAAGAAAACCTATCTTCGTGTCAATAGATAAAAGATAGAGAAAAAAAGTTTGATATTTCGCCAAAATTTCAGAGAAATTCATTCAGCCAATTTTTCCGTAGAGTTTTTTTATCGATTTTACGAAAAAGGCGTTTTTCACTCTCGAATTTGTTTAAAAGTGGAACCGAAATTGATTTAAAAAGATGGAAATTGAACAAAAAAAGCACTTTTTATAGAGCAAACTATAGATTAATTGGTGAATTTGTTACTTTTTAACAGAAGTACGAAAAACGAAAAGACTTATGCATCAACCCATTTTTTACATTAACCATCAACAACTTTTTGTAACCAACATCAGCTAACCATAACCTTAATCATCGTTTTGCACACTTTATCCCATGCGCTAAAATTACGCAACAAGATCCAGATGATGCTTTGTGTAAGACTTTTTAGTACTGGCAAAAATTGATTGCTGAATAATCGAGGTGATTTCAATGAAAAGTTGTCATTTTAATTGTTTCAACATTAAGAGCATCAAATAAGCATTTATCAGTATCAATCTCAAATTTACGATCTGATGTTCTTATTCTGTTGTCTCCATTGGTCCGATTGTACTCGATGCATCGTAGTACAAATTTCGGACACTCTTCTTCATCGCTTTGGGTATCTAAATCAAAATTGAAGTGATGAGGGACAAAAAAGTTGAAATGGAATAACTGAAAACTTTAAGTAACACTACGTCTTTCCAAAGCGGCGAAACGTTGCGAGGTGATTTGGGAGCAAAGTGTTGCAATGAGATAATTGAATGTCGATTCGGTTCCAAAAGCATTTTGAGTTGAAAGTTGACAAAAGCTCAATAAACCGCTCAACAAATACTCCTCATTTGTTTTCAAATTTACACCGCAAAGATTTAGCGAGTAGAGGGTTTTGGGGAGATCCTTGGATCCCTAAAAGCAGAGTTTATCCAAATTCTTGAACGATTATCGTATCAAGTTTCATTAGTTTCCACAAACCTTGAAGATCTTAACATGACCCCAGTGAGAAAACGTTCTGAATATCGGCTCCCTGAATGAGCCTGCTCTCATTGTAGACTCTGGCACGAATAACTAAATTAATTTTACAATAAATTAATTAAAAACGAACTCCAATCATAACCACACGGTGGAATAATGATCAATGGACATGGGAAGGAATTGGACCAATTGGTGGAGAGAATGATGTTGTGATGTTGTTCCAAGTGGGAGGACTGTGACTGATGGGACAATCAAGACCCCAAGAATAACGAAATAAAACATTTTTAGAATAGTTGACAAGTTGTTAGAACTCAAATTTGCCCAACTTACTTTATCTTTTATAGCCTACCCATATAGTGCCCTTTTGTACGGGAAATTTGTTTTCCAAATGCAAATCCATGAGTTTACAATGGCTTTTGGAGTGCTTATTTGTAACAAAAACACTTTTTGTTATCTTCACTTTATGTTTTCTGGCAAAATTTAACTTGCTTTTGTGTTTGGTGTATGTTAGGGAAATATGTTTTCGGTAAGTTCACCTCACTCAACATTTTTATTATCATCAAATTTGAGTACAAAAACAAATTTCAAAGTTTATACATTTTAACAGTTCATAAGCAAAGTTGATGGTCCTACTGGTTACATTGCGGTGCACTCTATGAGGCTTAAGAATTGAGTACTCTAGTTGATTTTCATTTACATCGCTTCCAAGTGTTAAATATCCAACTAGCAATATATCAAAGCCGTCAAAATTGACTTCATGTGAACAAGAAGTTTATAATTTTATATTGAAAATTTTATTTTTAGGAAAGAGCCAGTTTTTGATCCTTCAGTTATCGTGTATTAAGATCCTCTCGAAGAGTTACCAGCAGGAAATGGAGTGATTTCTTTGACCCTCGAGGAATTTTCAGGTCAAGGAATTACGTCCTTGTATCCATGTGGGTGTGTTTTGATTGTTGGATTTTTGGTTTAAAGGAGAAACTCATCTGTGATCCTTGTTCCTAAATTTCCAGTTCTTAAAGCACGTGGTAAGATTCCAAAAGTTTTTTTATCATTTGTTCCCTAAGAGACTAGGAGCTGAATTTGGATTATTTTGTAAATCAAAATCAAATCCTCTAGAAAAGTTTATTTAAAATAGGTAAACTTATGAACCGAAATGGTAAAATGAGATCCGTTACCATTCTGAATTACAGCACCTGAGATTTGAACCTAAAAGAGAAAAATGTTAAGAAAAACAAAACGATTTGAAAGAACTCCAAAGTCACTCAAAGCATCGTTAATTAAAAACAAAACATTAATGATATCAAAAAGTTGTTATGTAAATATGAACAGAGAGCATAAGTTCAAATGAGGTATAATTAGAGTTTCCGCAGAGTCCCTTGACTCAGATCTGATTTCGTAAAGTTCCATCGAAGCCGATTGGCCTTAGAACTTTTGTTGTTCGAAAGGCTCTTCGAGCTGGTTCAACAGTTCAGAGAATCGATAAATTAACCCCTCTGTAAACTAGTATCATCATGTGTTTACTATTTAAAGCATTAAAGTTACTCGTGCTAAGTCGAGTTACTCTGTTATCAATATCTGTTATCACGATCACTCAACTCCGAGATATTACAAGTGTAAATGATTCAAGTATTACACGTTGAAATCCTATGAGTTCTTCAAAGAACTTAGACAGCTATCGGCCTTGAAGAACGATTGAAGTTTATACATTCAAATATGTTCATGATAAAATTTCATAACTGAACTTTATAACTACCTCCTAATTATCCCTCGAATCCCTTTTGACAATTTGGCCTAGCAATCAGTTCTTCAACTTCTTTTGTAAGATGTCGAAAGAAATCATATGGGATCGAAGCTTCCCAGTGAACCCGTATTCCATAGAATATCGATCTTCAGTAAAGAGAGTTTTTCCACTGACTTTTTTTCTTAAACAATATGAAGGTAGTATTGTACAAATATCCTTTGCTTTAAAAGACATTTTCAATCTCCCAACCTCTCTTTCGATGATTTCCTTGGCACAAAAGCTAGTCTCCCAATGCATGCACATCATTTCGGTGAGAGGCCTGAAATGAGACCCAACATATAGGCTCAACTGTGTTTCCTGAACCTGCTTGACTCTAATGGGAAGTACTGACTCTGTAGGACAACATGTATATGCATTGAATGCAGTCACCAACCTGTAATTGTCACCTCTCTCGATCGTGTGGGAATAAGATAGGGTTAAAGTTCCGGCAAGCTACCCAGACAAGTCTTCTCAATGTATTTTTACAAACCGAAGTTCTCCGATTTCCAAAATAAAATCCACTGTGAGAAAAGATACTAAAGAACTTTTGTAGATATTTGAAAAGCTATGTACTTTTCAGGCCTTATATCACTATTGATGACTTTAGGTACAAGCGAAACATGTAGCCTATGTTCGTCGAAGAGTTCTCTACTCCAAATGATCAACGCTATCATTGAGTAGATGATTGTAGAGTTGGAATAGAACTGAAAAAGCCTGTTTAACTGTTTAAATCTAACTTACGCTCTCTGAGATTCCCCCGCAGACAGTACTCCATTACTATTCCAAAGTCATTAGATCCTTCAATAGATTCCATATGAATTCAAGCTGACTACATTCAATGCTTCAATGTTTCTGCAAAATATTAAATTCTTGCGTCGAAACCATCGAGATTGGCTCATTTAGATTCGGAATGAGCTTTCTTTTTAAAAGCACTTCATGACAGCTGGCTTGGAAATTCATTTCTTAGAAAAGCTACAACTCTTAATGATAGGTCCGTCCAATCAACTGGCAGATCCTCCTCCCGAATTGGCCAACTCCTGTTGGACGTTCCCCATATACATGCTCAAATTCGGCAATCTTCGAAGGAGATTTGAACTCTGAACTCTGGGAAATTTGAACCAAAATTATTTTGTATTCAAGAATCCGAGATCAACTCTCAGTGCTTCAACAAGAGATTCCATCTCAAACCATGGTTCGTAATGGAGCTGTTCCTTCCCTCGAGCCCGAACTTTACCCTTCTGTAATTTAGAGTAAAGTCATGAATCGGTAAATATTTAGAGCACTAACCCACCAATAGCTCTTCTCTTGTGTATGATCCAGAAAGCAAAAAGGAAACATAAAGAGAAAGCAGTGAAGCCATCAAGTAAAAAAAAAGCAAAATTACGAAGATTAGGGTAATGTCCTTTTCAGAGCATCTCCTGACACAATCGGTATTTCACTCCATATAGTTTCCAAGTCCGTCAAAATTAGTTGGCAATTACCACCAACAACACTCTATATAACAATACCGAAGCAATTGACCATTGAAGATTCCAGTTTACAAAACACTGCACCAACTGGGCAAAAGCTCCTTATTGTTTGACTCCCAAAAAGTGACTGCCTCTTAGAAAGTCCTCCTGTTTTCTATGAATCCCTGCAAACAGATTGATTGACTACAGCCCAAAATTCAATCATCATACTGATCTTGTTGTGTAATACCACTGATCCATATTTAAATCACATGATGGACAAGAAAGTTTCAGCCGACCCTTTTAATATCGAGAAGCACACAGTTGTTGATTAGATAAAGTACAATTTAATTTAGTTTCTACACCTAGAACTTATATCTCGACTAGGTGCTCAGAAATTTGTTTGCTACTTGCCCAAGCATTACCTTTGAAGCCTGGAATCGATTTTAAAGCCTTGTAAATATTTACTTAAAATGGCTAAAGCGTTAAATTGTACCCTTACCTGTATGAAAAATCTCGACGCTTCCCATTCTCGTATTCACAACGGAATTTCTTATTGCTGACTTGACCCCATTTGGAGTGGTATCTCACTTGATGTGATAAAGAAGCCATGACTAAAAGGACGTTATGATGAGAATGAAGCACAATGTTTCACCTTGGATGATAATTTTTCCCACAGTTTAATACACTTCAAGTGATTTGTTTGATTAAGAGCTGGATGGGCCCTGGAAGAACGTTTCGATTAGCCTCTTCAATTTTATTTTTCGATACCGGATGTTTTTGACTTCAGTCCGGGTTAGGTAATTTTTGTCTCATTGTACATCTCTCAATCCATTCTTCATTTTCAACAAACAACTTAATCTTATTAACTAAATAAACTAGGTTTCAAGCATTTTGATAATTTTTACGTTGAATCGACGACGACGTTCGACATGGGACAAAGAAGTTCTTCAAATTGACAGTCAAGGAATCGATCTTTGTTTCTCAGGAAAATACTTTCTCCAGAAAAGATTAAAGAAGAGTACAATTAACATCGGTCTAGACTTACAACGAACAAAAAGATAAATGGTGTCTCGTAACTGTTTTCCATTCTTCCTTTTACAGTGCATGAATATTCGCCCGTATCCGTTGTTTTAAGATTTTGAATGTGCAATCTCACTTGCTAAAACAAATTTTTGGAACACCATTGTCAAAGTCTACCAAATCTTCGTGCTGAAATCTCAGTCGACTATCCAGCTCCTTTTTGAAAAACCTTCAAGTTCCATGTTGCCCTCATATGGAATACTCCCAGCTATAACATAAGGAATAAAATTCAGTTAATTTAGTTAGTCAAGAAACTTACAATGGTTACCCTCACACAAATGGAAATACAAAAATCTACAAAATTACAGCTACTGCTTTAGCAATAGGCTATAGATAAATCTTCACTCACCGCACGCACGAGCCAATAGGATCGAGCATATCTCCAATGTCAAGTTTTCACCACTCATATTTTTGATGTATCTAAATTGATTCTCATCGAATTTTGTTTGTTTGTAAAGATGTTTGTAAACCAACCTAAAAGAGAACTCATTTCTCCGACATAGACTTTCGCTTTGACCAGAATCTATTCCAGTCCAAAGGGGATTTTTTGAGATCAGAGATGGGAGTAGTAAAAGAATAATCAAAACAAATTTATTCAACGCATTTCTTCTTGTCATGAGAGTTGCATTTTTTGAGATGGAATTTGATGCATATTGTTGATCAGACGAAGAAATGAATCAAATGCTGGAATTAAAAGTCAATAGGGCTATTTAAATTACGTAAAGAAATCAGAAATAAAATGACAAATGGCGACATTATCGGGTAAAATAGAGTTTTATTTAGATTGTTTATATTTATTTTACATGAACTTTGGAGAAAAATAAAGCAAACAAATGAAAACCGTTTAAAAATGATCACATTAAGTACACAATTTCATCAAAGAAAAGCACAAAAGAGCTGTTTCTCAGCCCCAACATCAAGTTCCAAGAGGAAAATTGAAAAGTGAAATGATCTTGTCATCGCCATATCTTAAACATTGAGTCTATTTTTCTTGAGAGAGTTTCAAAACAATAAACTAGTGAGGTTATGCTTTTTATTTCGAAAGGGTCTAGAGGTAAACACATTTATTGCCCGAAATTATTGATGGAACAATAAAATGCTCAGCCAATAAAGTCTTTTTTCAAGAAAGAGCACAAAAAATTGTTCCATCAGTTTTCGGATATTGATTGTATTGCAGTCTTTTTCATGATGATAAGAAATTGAGCAAAAAGTGTCGAAAAAGATCCACAATCCATACAATGTGTCAATGAGTCTCACATTTGGAAACTTTTTTATGATTATTCAAAGTTCCTCGAAAAGTTCTTCAAGGGCCTCAAACCGTTCCTACACGGAGAGAGGTCAACGCTTCTAAGTCTTCCAAAACATTCTCGGATGTTAAAGTATCAATGTTCGGCTCAACAAGACAAACGAGAGATCAGGAAAACATTAGAAGATAACAAACAGTTACTTTGTTAATGGTGCCAAAACAATCATCAGATCAGCTCCTTTTATTGTGCCGACAAAATGGAGCTTCGCGGTTGTTTGTCATTTGTGCTTCGGACCACCGCTTTACAGAGAGACAATTTGGATAGCAGAAAAACAAACAAAAACTGATTTAAGGCAAGTCTTCTAAAGTTTAATTAGAGATGATAGAAACAAATCTTTGAATTAAAAAGATACTTCGGTCAGTTTCTTTTGCGGTCACTTTTGATTAGACTCTTTTTCGATACACGTTGAAGTGGCTACTTCCAACCGAAGTGATGATTCCATTTATGTGGGAATTGTATGGGCCTACCTTGATGCCTGGATGGCTTCTGGCTTTGACACAATCAACGATATCTATGTTTTTCTGTTCATGCTTTATCGCTCAGGTGGAAGCGCTTTCTTATCGTGTGGCTTTGTGACTTCGTACTGTATAGACGAATGAAAAAGCTTTCTCTTTGGTTTTTTTTTCCTCATTCTTTGTAGTATAACCTGCTTCATCGAATCTCTAAATCAGCCCATGCTTGGCGATTTTCTTAATAATAACGTTTTAGCCAAAACTTGAACTACGTTTAAGCAATAAGAAGGACAGTTTTCAGCTTGTTTTTTGCTCACCTCCAGGAAGAACCCTGTTCAAAATCACCCCACCTTCCATTACATCACACTCCACTTGTGTAATACACGCTTTGTTCTTTCGACTCGACCACAAATACCCATCTTTGCAAGAGCAAGAATTTAAAGGTGCTATAAGAGTGTAGGCCTAGACGATCCCTTTTTGATATTTAACTGTTGAATTTCGATTGTCTTATCTTTACTGTCCATTCCGAGACAATACTTTTCACATTTTTTATCTCAACGTCGAGATAGAACAAAATGGAACTCAAATTTAGAAAACAAGACCATTTTGACCTTTTAGATATGTTTGTTTTAAAGAAGAATTTGTTTCTTGAAGTGCATTTTTTAATGTTTTTTAAGTAGCTCTCTTGAACTCCGGCAATTTTTAAGCTCGACTAACAATGTTTGAGGCTCTCAAAATCAATTTCAAAAACAAAATTTGACTAGGTAAGGTATAAATTTAAAGAAAATATGAACACCTTCCTCCCGATCTCTTTTCTCTTCGTGCTTCCGATTGTGATATGTTGAACGGTTGAACGGACACAAAACCCGCAAATCGTTGAGATGATCAAGGCCGGCAAGAGTGCGACCGAGATTTGCGGGAAGAGATCCACGTGTGTCATAGATTGATTTGATTGTATTGATTGATTTGAATTCGTTGGTTTTAGTGCTCAGATAAATTAGTTTCGTTTAAAGCGATTCAAAATGCATTCTGAACAAAACAAATAAACACAAGACAATGTTTTATAAGGTGCCATTTTTAGAAGCTTTAGTTTTAATACCTTAGTTTAGTTTTAAGCTTTGGTTTTAATACTTTTATTGCTCTCAAATGCGGTTCTTTTCACTGGTTTGTGTTAGTTACAAGTGTTGTTTTATAACGTTTATAAATGTAGACAGTAAAAAACTTTAAACTTATTAATACGGGAAAAATGAAAATGAATATGTGATAGTGAAAAGAGGTTAGTTGCATAGTTATCGTGAGTTTTTAATGCTTTGAAAGAGGAATAAAATGGAGGAACATTGGAGGGAAATCTGATGACACAATGGGCAGATTTGCCACCTCGGGAATTCCTGTCAAGGAATTTGTTGGCCGGCGACGCTCGATGACATTTCGGGCAAGTGTGGAGTCAACGTGATTTGATGCCCTCGGGCAATTTCTCGATCGAGTTGTGGCTCCAGATGCCTTCCATTTATTGTAATCAGCTTTTTCTTCTGGAGTCAAATCACGCAAAGTCCAAAGGACATCATAGAATTGACAGTCGAGCGTACTAGCGTCTTTTGATTCGAAAGTATCCATTATCTGCCCAATATGGTCCTCAACTGTTCATGAAGTGATCTGCAAACAATCCGGCTCAACTTTGATCAGAATGACTGCATGACCGCCCTGTTCACCGCCCTCTCTGAGCCAAGGCTCTCTTTTGTTAAAATGCCTGAAGGGTTTTGATTGTAGAACTCGGAGAATTTCGACCACTGTTTTTCCGGAGAGCCTAAACGTGGTGACCACCGAGCGCCGTTGTGAAATGGCCACTTTTGCCGCTGATTCATCGATTTTATTGCATTGCAATCGGTGCTTCTTGCAAAACTCGTCGAGTACGACTTTGATGACCGCTCCATCCTTTCCAAATCTTTGAATCACCTCCTCGGGGAGCCCCTCAAAAGCAGAGTAACCACCCTTTCGCTGATAAATCCTTTTCTGAGCGAAATATATCGCCTTGCCGAAGCATTGCAGAATAACAAGTGCCACCAACTTGTTTCGGAGCCTTTCCTTTTACCATTGAGATCTCCGAGTTGATGAATTCATCGGGAGAGGTGCGCGAGATCAAACTCAGAACTGGAGAGACTGAACCGGCAGAAGCTATTTGGCCACCACTTGAGAGAGAGTCGAAGGATGGTTTGCCTAAATGTGAAAACTGTTGAATTCTTTTCTGAAGTGACAGTCAGACTATAACTACTAATTTTTGGTTCATTTTCCTTAAGTTCACTCGTAATCAACCTGAATGAAAAGCTTGCTTCGTCCCTCCGGCGCCAACTGCCATCCCCTCTCCAATGGAAGACTCATCAACGGATGGAAATTGTCGACATCGCTCGCCAATTCAAATAAGCTCTTTGTTTCAGCATCCCAATGGTTAGGCATTTTATAGTAGAATCTTTTCTCTTCCCCAAAGTTTTTGTTTGTCAGAAAACACACGATCACTCGGATGCCAGAACTTCGAAATTCCTTCGCAAGTTCACCCGGTTTTCCATCGGTCGCCTGTCCATCTGTCACCAAGAACAGGATCTTTTCTTTTTGGGTACTTTTCTCGAATACTTCATGGAACTTCCTTAGAGCAGCACATAGTGGCGTCCCACCATAAATTAACGGCTTGATCAAAGAGACAAATTGGTCGAGATTTGCCTTTGTAATTCCAGTCTCATTGGTCTCTTTACCCAGAGCTTTTTCGTAGATCGATAGAGCATCTCGAACTGGAAAGATTTTATTTTCTCCAGGATTGATCAAACTTTCAAGTTTCTTTGTAAAAAAAGACTCAAATGCTGCCAGAGCTTCCTTGGCGTGCTCTCTGGTGGCCTTTGCAGCCGGATCACCAAGGACATAATTGACACCGAAGATATTCATTAAAAATCCACCGCCTCTTGCACCCACATTCACCACTGGATTCTTGCATGCTACTGGCAATTTTTCGATAAACTCTTTTACAAGAGTTCCGTTTTCTGGAAGTTGAGCTAATTGGTGGATCCGTGCACATTGTTCGTCGGTTAGGTAGTCGTTGAGAAATTTTTCCGCATAAAGCACATCATGTTGTTCCAGCAGTCTGTTTAGTGCCCATTTTCCATTTAGGATCTCCGTTGCACTGAGTGGCTTCAGAAACGCCTCAAATTGTTCTCGAGACTTTTCTAATCCATCCATTAACTGCAGCAAATCACAATTGTCGGCTTTCTCGCTGCTCAACCCAAAAGCTGAAGCAAAAATTCGGTTGTCGTGATCATTTTTGAGCTCCTGCTTGAGAATCTCGTGAATCGTTTGTAGGACAGACTCAATTCTCGAAATCCCGTCATTCGTCAAATTGTTGCCCGTCTCGTAGATGGATTGCATTGAGCCAGAAACGTCCACCAAAACGCCGATCAAGGTCCCATTGGAGGACATAATGAAAAGCTGAAAAAGAAGGAATTGGGAAAACTTGATATCCTGTGGATTTAAGAGAAATATCGCACAACGGGTACAACATAAGGGAAAAATTTTGGCGGTAAATCAAAAAACTACTCTATACAACATTTAAAGTACATTCCAACTAAGAAAAGTTTTAGATCGATCCATCTGTTGAGAAAAAAATATTTCGCCAAACGTGCTTCCCTTATAAAATACACTAAAAAAGGTCAAAAATTCAACTTTTCCCATTTTTACCCCACTCAACGGAAAGTTAAGAATTATTTGTAAAGCATGGCCATTGATTTTTTGAGTCAAATCTAGTGGAATAAAGAGTATGAAAAAATATTGGCTTACGGCCAAGTTATGCTCCTTTTATTATTACTTTTTCCCCCCTTTTCAGAAGTTAGTCATAGGTTAGTCAACAAGATTTTGTTCTTTTTCTCAAAAAAATTATTGAAATAATAGAAGAACATTACCTAGAAATGTATAGAAATGTTTGTAATTATACCCGTTGTGTATCGTCAAAGTTTGCGATCGAATAAAAGGATAAAGGGATTGAATTTAACTGCGCTGAGCGCTGAGCTACTGATATTAGATTGGCAGCTTGGAAGTTGGCGCACTTATTCATTGCACTTTTTAGAGATAACTAGTGCACCAATTAATCTACAGTTTTTATCAATAAAATGGCCCATTTATTCTCTAAAACATGCTTTTGACGATTTAGAAAAGCCGTCGGTTTTGTAGATTTCTAGGGGCAAGAAGTTGGGGAACCAAAAATGATGAACACTTGATGAAGCGATTTGAGCACTTTCTTCTACATAAACCTATTTCTGTCTCAATAGAAAAAAAGTGAGATAAATAGCCAAATTTTCAGCTAGATCTAATCAATCGTTTTTTTTATAGTTCCATTTGAAGAATTTTCAGAAAAAGTTGAATTTCTGCTCAAATTCGTTTCAAAAGTTGCCCAAATTTGCTTAAGTGTGTCTTAAATTAGATAATATATAACTTTCACTTAGAAAAGTCTAATTCAACTAGTGTATTAAATCTGTTTTATGGGAAATACGAAAAAGTATACCAACTTTCAAGTTACCAATCTAATAAAAGGTGAGGGCTTTAAATTTAAAATTCTTATCTTAGTTAGAAAAAGAGAAACGAAATTTTGTTTGTGAAAAAACCTTCAAATTTTCTTGCGAAAAAGGCTTATCAAAAATAAGAATTTTTTAATTTTTTTGTTTTGCGAAGTAAAGAAGCTTTCATTTTCTCTTCGGGTTTTTCATTTTCTTTTTCTGTGCATTTTGTTGCAAGACGAAAATCTCACCTGAAGAGTGTAAACACGGTCTAAATGGTTCGACAACGGAAAAGTACAAACATTTTATCCCAAAAAAGAAATCTTGGGTCAGAAAGGCTCATTCTGGATTTTTATGGAGAGAAATGACGGATGTTGAGTAGATTTCTCTAAAAACAACTCTGATTTCAACTCTAACTTATAATTTCAAGTACTCACCGGTGTATTTGCATTCGCTTTGCACAAAAGCCAAAGATTTCGAGAGTTCTGCAACGGAAAGTCTGAAGATTTAAGCTTCTTGGACATAGAAAGCAAGTAACCAAGTTTTTCAAGTCATCCAAATAAAATGGACCGGAAAAGGTATTTGTTACCACCGATAACAGATTAAAAAACAAACTCTCAACCTTGACAAGAAATATGATGATCATCACGTTGAATATGGGAAACAAGTTCAAGAGAATCGTATTGTATGGACACAGGAAACTCAAGCCTGACGATTTCAATTACTTTATGTCATTTTTTTCTGCAAACCAACAACTCCACCCCAAAGCACCATTGTACGCGGAACGATCTTCGTAAAGGCCGCCACGATTAACTGAAATTGATATTTAACGATAGCACGGCCCGTTTTTTGAGCAAATTGGGTAAGAACATCGTCTTGATTACATGACTCGTTTTCAAACATTTACAGGGTGGCTGAAAAGTTCTGTCTGCATTAAGAGACGTGACTTTATAATAAAACTCCGTCGAGATAGAACAAAATGGAACTCAAATTTTAAAAACTCGACTATTTTGACCTTTTAGATATGTTTTTGCTTTGCCCAAAAGCCCACAGCGCTTAACCCAGATATAAATTTTTTATTTTAACACAAGTGGTCTGGTGGGAAGAGTTCTTTCTGTAGTCAAAAAGTTCTGTTCTGTTATCAGAGTTTTTTCTGTCATCCATTGCCGCTCTTAACGCTCACAGCAACGCCTCTAAAAATTCGATAGCTAAACGAAGAAAAGCTGCTTATATTGGTGGAACAAGAAAATTTCTTTTGTTCATATGAAAACGAGCAAAGGATTTTCTGTTTTTTCTCCAAATAATAGTAAAAACTGGTTCCTGTGACTACTTTGCTAGTATCACCTGTTAATTTCTAGCAATTTAGAGATCTCTTGACATGAAGCTACTGTTGACGTTCTTCTTGCTTATTTGCCTATCAAATGGGGAATCGAATGCGGTTTTCACTCTGACAGCCGACAATCCGTCCTTCGCCTTTCATGGAGCTCGTCTTTCTCGCGCAGCGGTACTCATTAGGGACCAGCGGGATTCAGCGATTCCAACCGGTTGCAACTAAGTTGTATTTCCGTCGATTGAATCAATAATAAAGTTTTATGGGTCGAATATGCGACCCAAAGCCCAGCCCAAGCCCAAATTAACTTCAAGTGCCCCATTGAACTCAAAAAAGCCTCAAGAAATAAGTTGTTCATTATACGCTTCAAATCGTAACTCCCAGAACAGAGCCGAGTTTTGGGCAGAAATACTAAAAGTCAGCAGCACAGCAACCTTTCAGAGCATCACCATTGGAACGTCGGCGCGTGCCATATCTATTGTATACTCTCAAAATGGGTGCCTAAAGTTCACCGATAGTAATCAAGTAAGCTAAAAATTTTATTATTTATCTGAATAATTTTGATTGTTTCAGTGCCCGGATGAGAAGCCGTTTTCGATAAACGCCTCACTGTTCATAGGATTGCCATTTAAGATGCAAGGACCCCTTTGAAGAATACCTCAATACCCCCATTTCAGGCAATACAGTATCGAGAGTGAACCGTTGCTTGCTAATTCCATTTATGGATTCTCATGGAATGTGAGCAGCAAGAGTCTACTCTTTAGCAACAATTCGCTGACCAACTCACGAGACTGGGCCATTCTGGTTTACATTCGAGGCTTGCTTGCCGGTATTGTACAGACTTATCGCTGGACCCCAAATGGGTTCTTACCGTAAATACTGTAATAGTACCCCACCCCCTCATACAGTCGCGTAGTCGCAAAAGTTTTTTAGTATTTCATTTTTTTCAAAGCGCCCGTATTTTCAAAAAATGCGTCCTTGGTATGAAAAAAATAGCTGAAATTCAAGGCTATTTTTTGATACCTAAGCGCGCATTGTAGCATAAACCAGTGTTGAGAAAAACTCGTTCAAAGCTAGACTACGCAACACTCCGCACCGTCAATATGGGGGCGGGGTACTATTACAGTATTTACGGTAAATATTATACTCATATGATATTTAGAGGATCTTCAAAACGGGAGTCCGATGCCATTTCCTGGATCCGGAAAAGACAAAGCAAAGCAGCCAATTTATCTTAATGCTTTTAATGTGGATTTTGGTTATTGGACGATCATCCCGCATCCGGACACCTACAGGTTTGTTGGGCTCCTCTAATTGCCGGCCCCCTTACTTTTGAGCCATTTTGTGCAGACCCTAGCTCGACGAGGCCTAATCTTAGAAAGTTTCTTATTGGGTGCATTCAAAAAAATCTGATCAAGCGCCAAATCTTTTCTGATCCTAGAGCGTTAAAAAATCTTTATGTGAACTCAATGATCGGGGCCCAAACTGGCACCGCTTTTTCTGACCTAGGGAGTCAATTTTTGTTTTCTAAAGGATCCAAATTTACCAATAAGGTAGCACCCTCAAATAGAATACGTATAGAATAACATCGAATGATGCAGAATATAGAAAAAAATCATTCATCGTCCACAAATATCCATTACTTTATTCCGAAATCCCATAAACTTGTTACAGTGAAGACGGTCCAGTGACAGTTATCGAGCCACTCTACGGACTCTCTTCTCCCCGTTACTGTCAACTGCCTACAGTAATTTCAGAGGGCAATATCTAACGATAAAGCATTTTCGAATTTCAGCCACCATGCACTGCGAGGACGGTATTTTATGTGTTAGCCGGTGGAACTCCGGGTAAGACGATCAACGATGAAACGATTCTGTACAAAGATCGGTGAGCGTTTTTTGTAGTACCGATTCATTTCTCTCAAAGGGGAAATCGCCCAATTCTATCGAGGAACACAGCGACCACCGTATTCACTCCTATGGCCTGCAGCTATTGCCTGCTTTTTCGAACGTCTCCAATCGGTGGGGAATAGAAATGGGAATCGGGTCCGCTTTTGTCGGATCGGGTCACGTCGGGGCAACCCGAAAACCGGGAGGGTTCGGGTCGGGTCAACCCGAAAATTTAAATTTTTCGGATCGGGTCGGGCCAACTTTTGACCCGGCCTGATCCGATCCGACCCGATTTCCCATGTCTAGTGGGGAACAGGGCTGCCCGGACGTCCAGATCCGGATCCAATTTTTGTAGAATCCGGAATTAGCTAGGAAATGCTTATTGACTTTCGCAAATTATGTTTAGATGAGCCCCTAAAGTCATTCTCAGTCTGGACTCCACCCTATTATCCGTGGATTCATGACAAAGAGCTGCGAAATGAGTTCATTTTGCAAAAGGGCAACTCGATTCAAATGGGAAATCACTTTGGAGATACAGTTTTCTCAGAAACTCTTTGTCGACAAATTTACTTGATTTAGGACGGAGTAGCCAAAACGCGCGCAGTGATGGTCGAAATCAAACAACTTTCCGGCGGAACCCTTCAGTTGTTCGGCGCGGAGCCCGATGGAAATGATTGTTCGTCTCTAAAGCAAATCGATCCTGGCAAGTTGGTGCTTATTCATGTTTTCTGAAATTAAAAATGAGAAATCTTTTATCAGTTTCACAACGCCATCAGCACAGCCCTTTTCTTTTGATGCCTACTGTTTTGAGGTTCATTCTATCGCACAACAGCCAAGCATTAGTACTTTTATTTTTAGCTAAGCTGGAATATCACCGGTTCACCTGACGACGAGATCGGTTTTTTGTTGACTCTGAGAACTGGTAGAATTCACTTAAATGATCTTACATATGTAGTTAGGAGCCACCACTCAAAGGCTTTTCGGGAAGATTCGGGGTCAAAAAAAAACAAATTTTAAGTGAACAATTTCGAAAACTGCACGTTTTGCGGTCAAAATGTCCTTTAAAAGGGAGGATGGTGGTCCCTACATGTAGAATAGATTTTTCAGAACCAGATCCAAGGGTTTTTGCATTGACCGAAGAGACGCCGTCGTTTGCGATTCACGGGGACCGTTTGCTGGAGTTTGAGGTGATCATTGATGGGAAAACCGTGATCAGTTTTTTGAGAAACTATTTCAGATAATTCGACTGACATTCGACGGGACCAACACCGTAACTGTGGACGTGTCGAGGGAAGAATGCCGGAACGTTAGTCAATTCTTGAACTCATGCCTTGACCCGACCCCATTCTCTAACGACAACCAAACACAAACAGAGTTTGATGAGGATTCGAGTGGAAAAGTGTATGCATAGCTTAGATAACTGAAAATAATTTCCATTAAGACTATGGCTTGTCAAAGATGATCCAGGGTTTAACGGAACACTTTGGACGAATCGCTTCGAGCTGGAAAATATCGATGAATTGCTCGTTCGACCCGTTGATCTGGACGCAGTTTTCGCTGTCTCATTTCGAATTTCGAATTCGAATGGGATGAACGGTCCAAAATTCGCTGATTACTTTTTTACACTTTGCTTCTTACAGAAACGAAAAAAGTGCTCGTAATACCAGGCAGATTGAGAGAGAACACGAATGGAAAAATGATTGGGGAACGCTATTTGATCGTGGACGAAGATACGATTGTCACGATTGTGCCCAGCACAGCACAATACTTGTCCGTTTGTTTACTTGTGGCTTGATCTTTTCTTGACTCAATACTTGTTTTTCCATGAACTTTTGTTATTGTCCTCCTCTCTTTATAGATGCGTTCGTATATGGTCTATTATATAGTACCTAGATAACACAAGAATTTTAAGTGCTCGGTAACCCTTGTAGGAGCTATGGTAACACCGACCATTCTTTGGAATTTAGGTGGTACACCCCATGGGTAACGATGCGGCCAGTCGGCAAAATTACCGACGATCCGGGTGATGACTGCCCAATTTTTCGTGTGAATTTTAACACTCGCAGAACCACGAAATTGAAGAGTGTTTAGGAGCAGTTGACTTGCCTTGGCAGCACGACGACTTTCAAAAGCTATGCTGGCGCTGATCCGGGTCCTCGTCCAAACGAGAAGCACCATTTAATTGATGGAAGGTTAACATATTTTTTTAAATGTGTTTTACGCTATTGACTCTCATTAAAAAATTTCAAATAATCCCCTTGATTGCTGAGTCCATATTGAAGATAGCTCGTTAACTAATCTCAAAGCAATCCAACTTTCTGCATTAAAAGTCAATCAGTTTTTTGTATATAGATATCCCGATCTTCGTATCGATTCCACATCTACAGCCACTACGATTTTCACCGAACAACAATGCGTGTTCTGTCTTGTATTCGACATATTCTCCAAAGTGATGTCGGGAGGTATTTCTGGGAGTGCAAAACGCTCGATGCGATAATCGATTCCAGCGTATACTATGAACGGGATGTCCCTATGGACGTCGGGATATTATCCGTGGATTTTCGACAAACCGGAACGCCTTGCTCTGGGAGCAGTACCGTCAATTTTTTATTCTGGTTATGTAGTTGATAGTGTAAGTGATTCCAAATGAAAGCCTCTATACCATAGAGCTAAACCATGGTACATACATATAAATGAAACGTAGGTTTATGGTTTATGACTTTTAGGAAGGAGAGCTCTCTCCAGGCGAGTTGCTAGACTTTCAATTCAAACAGATTGGAGGTGGCATCGCCCAGCTGTTAGAAGCAACTCAGAGTCCCATTATGAAAACCGTCTGTGCGACCGGAGAAGATTCGCCGATCGTGCGGCTGAAGTTTGTTCTTCTATACATATTCTATACAATAGTCTGGCTTCAATACTTGTTTTTCTTGCAGTTATTTTTTGGACTCTCATCGGTTAACTGGAAGTTTTGGATTGAATGATTGACTTTTTCTGCAATAATTTTTTGATAATCAGAACCTCAATGCAAAAATTAAACCCTTCTATAACAAAATCCTCAATAACTAGGCAGACTCGGTCCCGCCGAACTACTTTATGGTTAAAGGTAATGTAAATTTCCTCTTCAGTCTCTTCTGTTGTGTTCTATCGAGATCAATTGTAATGTTTTTTTCATTTTTAAATACAATAAAAAAGAGTCGGTCTTTCTTTCAGCATCACTCAGACCAACTTCACGCAACTCGAAAATCACGAACGCATTAATGTCTCATGCATCTATGTAAGGCTTTTTAGTTTTTTTCGGGAAGTGCCTAAAATTGAGGCATCAATTTTAGATAACATTTTTTCCCGATCAGCCTTTGCTCGATGATTACGGTTTTATGGTATTGGTGACGGAGCACAAGACGAACACCTATGTGTTGGATGAGACGAATCCATCATTTGCCGTTCACGGAGCTCGGCTTAGGGGATTAAATGTATGTATTTGCAAAGAAACCGTAAAATTGGAGCCATTTGGTTGCATTCTAGATACCGAAAATGACTGACAGTACATGTATATACAGTCATACGCAAAAGTCTTGGCGTGCTCAGTGCAGAAAAATACCTTTGAGGTTTTCAGCAAATTTTTCAAGTAACGTAGAAGGTGTTAAAGGGTTTTAGTTAGCCCGATATCTCTAGCTTTGAGAATAAAACACCCCATTTAGCAACAATTTATCGTTTTTGAGAAATCAATGAACAAGTAGCAGAAGTCGAAAAAAGGCTCGCAAAAGTATTGGCATGTTATACAAAAGTTGTCTAATAAAAGTAAAGCACTATTTCGTTGGCCCTCCCCTGGTTGAAATTACTGCCTGAGTTCGTCTAGGCATCGAGTCGACCAAATCTTGCAAAATTTGTGGAGAAATTTTGCTCCATTCGCTCCGAATATAGTACCACAGCTCGACCTTTGATCCAAAGCGTTTTCCCTTAAGCTTCAACTTCACGTAGGCCCACAAATGCTCGATAACATTCAAATCGAGACTTTAGGGAAGAGCATTTACTAATTTAATTCGATTTGCAGTAAATCAGCCCGATAGACGAGCTCTTCCTCCATTGGCAAGTCGAACAACGTGTCCCATGAGAAGCTGTGATTTATGGCATGGGGCGTTATCCTGATAAAGCAGCCATCGCTGTCCTATTTTTGCAGCGGAAAATGGAAGAAGATCCTTTTCGAAAATTGTCTTGTAGCGTTGGGTGTCGTGGGGTTGAGTTCAGAAGCACGAGTGGACCCGGTGAACTTTGTGAAGTGTTTTCAAAAGTGTTTTCCTGCACTGAACACGCCAAGACTTTTGCGCATGACTGTATGAGCGATTTTAGGGGGGAATATAGTAGAAATATTCACATTCCCAATATACTAGGCAGAATAGAAAGCTCATCAGCTGAATAGAATATATGTACTACCACAGTGAGAGTTTTAAACTGGAGATTTTTGAACTGGAGATTCCGAGCTGTCCGGCGTGACATGAGCGTGAGCAGACATGTAAAATAAAAAGACCAGTTTATCTCTGTTTTCTAAATTGTGAATAATTGAAAATTATAATGCATCCACGATTTAGAAAACGGTTTTTTATAAAAGGTTTCAGAAGAAATTCTGGAAACGCTTATACCTGAATGGTTGCAAATTATTAATTAAGACGCTCTTGAAACTGCGGATCGCTAAAATTTTTGAATGAACTGTAAAAAGAAAATAGGCAAAATCCAAGGGTTTTGCTGCTCTAACAGGATACTCGAAAAAATCATATTTAGGACATTCGGATCGAGGTTCCAGAGGATGTCGATTTCCTCCTTGATCTCACGCAAATCAAGTTGGACGAGGTCATTCAATATATAAAAGAATAAAAATAAGAATAGAACACTTTATTTCACATGAAAATAAAAGCATACATTAAACACAGTACATAACCAGCATGGAAAGAGAGAAAAAGTAAAACAAAGAGAAAGAAAAATTAATTTATTTCACAAGTCTAATCAAATCAATTTTGTGCAAAGAACATTTGAAGGAGGAGAGAGATTGAGAGATATAACTGGTTGATTTATGAGATAAGAGAAGATATTCCTTATTCATTGATTCCCCACGATCTTTTAGTCATCAGATGTATGTGCTGGTCCATTTCCGTTCACAATTTCCGAGCTGCCAACAAATCCCGTAGTTGTGGAGAGTTGTGGGGAAAGGTAATCAATGCATTGTGTCGATAAAGCTAATTTGGTTTCAGCACTTTTGCTTCAATAAACAAAGATCAGCAAATCAAGGGTTATTTTTACACCTCTCACTTCAATTTTGACAATAAAACCGAACTTCGAGTAGCTCATAACTTTCACTTCGGCACCACCGATTATGCAATTTCGATTAGAGTTAGACAGTGGACCGATTGTTTGTTTCAGACTGATAGAAGTCTATATTTCTCTTCATTTAGCAACGAAGAAGATTCTTGTAGTTCCGGGAATGAAAGATCAAGAAGACGTGTACAATGTAATGGTCGGCGAGGATTCCATCACGACTTTTGTCGAACATCCGGATAATTACAAGTAGGCAACTCCCACCTTCGTACAAGCTTTGAGAGTATAATGCGTGTTTTAGCAAACGCCTCTTGTTTATGTCTCAATTTTACATATTATAGTGTATATTGGGTTGGTGCATTGAAAACAGCGGGCTATTTCGCGAGACTCGCAGATAAAGAAAGCAACAGCATAGAACCAACTGAAAGGGGGGCTTGTTTATTTCAACATTTCCTCTAATTATTCCTCTAGTTCCTCTGACAACACGCGCCCTTATGTTGCAAAACTGACTCGCTCTAAAATAAACAGCATTGGTTGGGAACTTTTGGCGCATGCCCCATACTATTATTCCGGGCCATGAGTAATGAGCTTGCGGGAGAGCACTTCGATTCGGAAGAAGCAGTCAAAAATTGGCTCCAAACGTTTTTCGATTCAAAACCAAAACCCTACTACGAAAGAGGAATCCGCAAATTGCCGGGAAAATGGGCAGAAGTCGTCAATAATAATGGAAATTATTTCGAATGAATTTATGGTTTTATGTTGAATAAATTTTAGTTCAAAGTCCCGCAGTTTTCAATGCACCAACCCAATAATATATTAATAATTTTATTACGATATTATCATCTAGAGTGAACTCTTGATACATTGTAGTGCAAAAACTTTAGATACACCAATAGTTATTCTGGACCGTTAACGATGCTAACGACAGTTGATCAAAACTCGAACGTCGACCTGTGTCCTCTATTCAAGGTATTGTTTGAACATTCGAAATGGAAACAATTTTTGTTAGTTTTTGGTAAAAGAGCGGTGCAGGAGATATAGTTTTCCAAACTCTTTTGCTAAAATTTCTTTTTTTAGGAAAACCTTACCTGCATAAACGGCACCATCTATTCGTATTTTGCGGGCGCCGATCCGGGAATTCAAATGAATACTAGGAATCGATTAATCGATGATACGTCAGTCATACCTGTGCTTAACGTGAATATAAAATGCAATCATGGCTAAAAGTCTTGCCGATGAATTTTCCGTGAATATCAACAGGGTGTCCAAAAAAATCGTTTTTCATAATTTTTATCATTAAAATGTCAAAAAGCAACCCCAGTGGCATTCTTAGTGATATTCCCTTCTAAGAATTGATACAAGCCAATTTTCAATGAGATTTGCAATAAAATAAATGCTTGATTTGGTTAGAAAGAGGAGACTTTTAGCATTAAAAGGTATATTACATGTAATATCCGAATAGAACTTAAAACATGTAATTGAATTTTTTCATAAAAACTGTCCCAGAACTTTGCGGAAATCTTGTATTAATTTGTTGAGTATTGTGCAATGATGTCGATTACACCATTGTTACCCCTAATATTTTTACAAAGTATTTATTGATGAGAATCCAGATGTATTACATATCAGTGTGTGTTGAGAATATGGAAATGTATTGTAGAGCGAAATGTTGTACTTTACTTAACCATTTTTGCAAAGCGACTCTGTTACAAAAAGGCTTCACGCATGCAGCTTTTTGTCTTCCTATTTAAACTCAGAAACTCTGGTTATCATTACTTAAAATAACAGTTTTACTTCAAAACTTTTTTGCTTTTAAGTTTGGCTGAGACGGCGGCAAATAATTTGATCCCCCGATAGTCTCTACGGTTTGGACTCCACCCATTCTATCCGTGGATGCGTGACTCCGACAAGAAAAGAGCTTGCTTTGACGAAACAAAAACCTTCCAGGATACCTGTAGAGTTTATAAAGGAGTATGTTCTATTTTTTCTATAAGTTCTAAGAGAGGGATTATTACTTCACTATCCACATGTACA
Source organism: Mesorhabditis belari (assembly GCA_958450365.1). Taxonomy (NCBI): domain Eukaryota; kingdom Metazoa; phylum Nematoda; class Chromadorea; order Rhabditida; family Rhabditidae; genus Mesorhabditis; species Mesorhabditis belari. The sequence continues at coordinate 54,269 of CAUEEP010000200.1, forward strand.
GTAAAGCCTGACTAGTATTAGACTCAAGTAATCTTGCCAAACTTGAACCTTGGCGTTGGACTGAGTAGCCAGACTGAAGATTAGAATCAAAAAGATGGAATCGAACCCGCGACCTTTTGCTTACCGGGCACTAAGCGCGACCGCAACGCTGACCTCAGAGCTCCAGGAGAGGGACTTATGTTTATGCCTTACTAGCTAATATGTGGGGTTTCAAGACTATCCAGGGCCCGGATGCTCCAAGATGCTCCTTTGCTAACGCCATCTTGCTAAAGGAACAGGACACCAATTTTTATCTTGTTATTTAGCAAAGCCGGCATTAGCAAAAGGCGATATTCGCCCCGACAAATCTTAGTATCTGACTTGATTGTATTTAGAAGGAATCGACTAGGTTCACGGTTCGCGTACAGCAGATCGGTAATTTTGTTCGGCTGACGATCGTCACCTATGATTCCACAGAGTTTGTGATGGAAACGGAAATGAGTTACTTAGAAAAATGTATGATAAATGATTCTCAGGGAAAACAAATGAACTCCAAACTTTGGAATCAAGTTCTTTTTAGAATCGGCTTGCTGCTGAACAAGCATGGATCTTTGACGCCAAGTGCATTTTGGGTGGAGTTGTGCTGAGTAGCTGTTGCACTGGAAATGAATATACAGGAGAAAAGGAAACCTTTCCCTGTTTTCAGGTACATGCCTTCCCTACACTCATATAAGTGGGTCGAAACCTGGAGTCCTAGTTCTGGGCAAGATGCCCTAACCGCTTTTACCACAAAGGAAACAAAAGGTATATAATAAAAGTTTTGGTTTCTTCTCCATTACAAAGAATCCCTAAAAGATCGGATCCCTATCGGCAGGGGTTCCGCGAGTAACATGATTTTTCGCGATCAAGAGCTTTGAATAAAACCTCGAGTAAATACCAAAACGTACCAATATATCAAAGAAAAGTAAATTTGCAGTTTTAAAAATTACACTTTATAAGAACTTTTTAAAATATATTTCAGGATCCGACCTTTTTAGGAATCATGTGATGGGGGAAGAACCAAAGCTTTTAAGCTGTCATACTTCTACCAAATTTAGGTGTGGTGGAAGGCCACTGGACTCTCCAAGGATGAGAGTGGCTTCGTGTTATTTATCAAAGAAACCCCAACGTCACTTGGTGCCACTTATCAACTTAATAACTCTACGCCGACCATCCTTTTCATGCGACTTTAAAGTTTATAAGGCTTGCTGGTTGTTTCTTTTACATACAAAATCACTTTAGAAGCATAAGAATCATTTCAGCCAAACACAAAAACAATCATTTGTTGAGGCGGTTAAGAGGAGCAACAATCTAACGATCGAGGATTTGTATATGCTTGTGTGAGTCATCAGAACTTTAATTTTAAAATTTTAAATTAATTAAATAAAAATTTTTTAAAATCCTCCTGACTGTTGTGCGCTTCACTTTTTGAGACAACAGGAGGACAATCGCTTATTCCAAAATAGTTGGTCGTTGCCCTCAAAAAAGCCCTAAATAAGTGCCGGCCACCACTCTCTAATACTAATATTGTATGACCATTCTCGTTATCAATCAAAATTTCAGAGCGATTCGTGCAATTTTACTAGACCCCCTTTTTTGTCAATCAAGCTAACAACTTCATTGATTGCGGTGAAAGGGGTGCATGTCGATTCGATAGCCATTTACAACGTTGTACTTGTAGCTTTATCGCCACTAGTTCTCTCATTATCAGTTGTAAAATGTAAACCACTGATTCAAACCTTGAACTTTTTGGGACATTGATGCTCCACGGGAATTTATCCTTGACACAAAAGGGAGGTTTCCTCGTTTCAGTCCCTCTTCAAATGACAGGTAACTTTTCTTGTTTCTGTCATCGCTGCAAACTCTCAAATTTGGAGAATTTTGGCCAATCAACAGCTGAAAGCTCTTCCGAACGGATTCCAGGGGATTCAGTTTGAAAAGAGTCGGCTAATCCGCTTTGGATTACGCTGATTCTTGGAGAAAATCATCCACAACACCCAAGTCGCTCCTATTCAGTTAATTTTTCTCGAAGTTCTCAATTATCTGAGTTCTATAGATACCGAGCAATCCGAAATGCAAATATTCTCTCGAAGTCCAATCATTTCGCCCATAATCCACTGATATCGCTTATCATCAGATGACATTCGAGTTCGTCCATACTTAGAATCATTCTTTGGAGTTGATTTTATTGTAGACATGTCAAACCAAGGATTCCAAACCAATCCAACATTGCCATCCAAAAGGCTAAGAATTACCATCCGAGATTCTAAATTAGCGTTGGAGGATTAGATTGGGATTGGTTTGACATGTCTGACTCCAGTGAGTCGGAGCAATTACCTTACGAGCAGTACCTCCTCAACAAACTGCCTACACTTTTGGAGATTCCAGCCGGATGCTCGCCAAAATTGGTCCCTTGAGTCGATCGAAACCAAATGGTAATAAAGGAACATACTTCTAAATTTCCTCTATGTAGTACTCCCTTATGAGGTTTCTGACAAAATATTTCTCTCATGTTTTTGGCTGATTTTTTTGAATATTTAATAGAAAAGGTGATTCTTAAGATTCCGAACCTTTCATCTTTTTCAAAATCCTTGGAAAATCTCAAAATCCAATATCTTTTCGTCAAAAGTATCTGATATAATATTCCAGCAATAAGCAACTAAGAGCTTTTTTGCACTTCAACATCAACGACGAGGTGTGTAACGGAGCCTTGGGTGAGAAGATGATTGCGACGTCAGGGTATCAAGGTTTACCAGACGATCCGCTCAGCAAGGACCATCCGCTCACATATCGCATATTCTGTGGTAGGGATTGTAGTGTTAAAAGCAGAGTAAACGCTTCATCACACATATTTTCTCTATTAACGGATCAACGCCAATAGTATAGTAGTTAAATTGACATTTATAGTTCTAAAGTTTTTTTTCCGTTATTCATAAGAGCCTCGTTGGCGTAGGCTTATTAAGCCTTGCTGGCTGAGTTATTTTGGGTTTGCGCGTAATTTGAATTTGAAGGACCAAAGTGGTTCAAAACATGTAGAAAGAAATTGTTATATTTATTTTTGTTTTGATGAATTTGGAGTAGTTGAAGGGGAATGCGTCCACTTCGATCGTCATTATCGATTATTAATATTGAACGTCATTATTCATATGTTGTCTCTAATAGTCGAGTGGTCCAGGGGGTCACGGAAAACCAGTAGATCAATCTATTAATAGCGAGAACTACGGTTTTTCGGTACTTCCTTACTATTGAACTTGGAAGTGGAAGTGAAGAATTTCTATGATGGAGAACTCTCCTATGGAATGGACAAAAGATGGGCAGGAATCAGACCATGGCTAATGAGAGGTAAGACTCTTTTTTACATTCACGAAAGCAGGCACTGGGCCACGTTTTAGCATTGGTTTAATGACCAACTTTACACTAGGTCGGATCAGCAATTTTATTGTAAGTGAATTTAATTTGCTTTCAAGTAGATGATTACAGTTGAACTGGGCTCCCAACGAGTCCACTCAGCGGCAGGGTGCCCACGTGATGGTTCGAATTGAGGGAAAACGGTTGGTTCAGCATACAGTCGAACCCCAATATGCTTAGCAACTCGTCAAACATGGAAACCTCGATATAACGTAATAAAGATACCCAAAACTGGTTACCGTAAATAAGTACTGTGTTAGAACGTTATGAGATAAGTTATGGCTCAGACCTCTTAATGTTATAAAACATATATTTGAGTGCCTACTAAAGATACTGATGGGGACTAAAGAGTTCTGCACATTCTCATATGGATTTGGTTGGGTGTTGGCATATTTGGAGTTCCGACGATTTCGATTGCAACCGGATGCGTTATCTGGATAAAAAAACGTTGTAATTTGTATTTTTTTGCACTTATAATGGAAATTTCGAGTTATCCTGACAAACTCATGAGGAGCTTCAGACGTTTCCAGGCGACCTCGGGCAGAGTAATAATGGCCGAGAACAAGCTTTCACTTTCGAGAGACTTGAGCTGTCGGCGCCCTTATCGATCCCGAGCCCTTATTGAGCCCGGTCTCAACCCGTTTCTGTTTCAATTGCTACTTTTCATTTCCGTTTCTGTTTTCTTATATACAATCAAAATCGGTTTTTTGTTTCAAAAACAAGTGTTCGGGGTCTATATAGGCTCCAACAGCTCAAGTCTACTTTCGAATTTACGCGTTTAGGGGGTATTAGAGCACATACTTGCTCTGCCCCTTTTCCCACAGCAAAGCGGCGACGTGTGGGAGGCGTCGGCGCGAGAATTGCGGATATTCGAGGGAAGACTCGGAGCCGGAGCTTCAGCGATCTGCGCCGGGGATACCTTGAAGGGATACCCCCAGTCGCCAGGGATTTATCCATCGCTACAGGTGAGACTACCGTAGCTATATACACGGTGTCTAAAAATCACTCGGAACGATAAAAGAGCCGGGTTTTAAACAAATTCTTCTTTAAATCAAGAATTGCAGCTTGATTATTTACTCTATGAGAATTGGGTACTTTTCTGCTAAGCCACTCGTTGACTCATTTGCATACAACAGACACCTGGTTTTAGTTTAATTCCATTTTATTTCGCCATTTTGCAAAGGCGCTGCAACTGCAACTGCAAAACTGCAAAAACGTGACCTTTTGGAAGTCAAATGGCCGTTCAGATTTCGTTTCTTAATCGTCTGTTTTTTTTGCGTTCTTTTTTGTTTGATGAGGAGATTAACATTATGAAAAATGTGTACGAGTTTTTTTAAGGACGGCTTTAATACTGTAATATGGCACTGTTCCGAATAATTTTGAGACACTCAGTAGAAAGCTCTCCAATGAACATTGGTTCCCAACTTTACAGCTTTCCTATTTTCTGGGAAACGATGGGTAACGATGTGGCAGTGAAATCTCCGCATGAACAAGTGACACACGAGACAGGTTTTTTAAAAATGTGTTGTTTATTTTTATTGTGTAAATTTAGAGAAGAGTTCTTGGCGGAGATCGAATTTATGAAACAGTTGCCCTTCCAAATGCATATTCTCTCGCTTGTCGGCTTGCTCGACAAATCCCGACTATCCGTTGATTGTGACGGGCATTTGTGGAACTCGGCGCTTTACTCTCACTCCTCCGACAAATGGATCGGGAACACCTGAAATATGAGTGCGAGGAGCGGGAGTTGGTTGGACCAAGAATTGGACACCTTATTAACACGGCAGCCATTAGACATGGGATCCGGATCGGATTTCGATCGGCTAACTATCCGACCCAATCTACTACAGACCCGCCAATGGGATCGATCGATCCAATGAAAAATCGGTCCATGCACATATCCATTCCTGGGACTATTTCCTAAACTTTGGGTAGTAATCTGAATAATTTTGTATTTGGTTTTTGCTATCGTTTCATTGTAAAACTATTTTCTTTCCCAGTAGACATGGGATCCAGATCGGATTCCGATCGGATAACTATCCGATCCGATCCGGCAGATCCGCTAATCGGACAAAGCTGATAGTCGTTTAAATGGAATCATCTCATGTCTAGCACCCATTATATCAAGATCTTGAATCAGTTGTAAGCTTTAGGAAACAGTCTTGAATTTGTAAAACTAATAAAAAGAATCCAAATTTGTGCTGATTGAAAATATTTATCCAAAAAAACTCACTTCAATCCTCTTTCCAGGAATCACCACTCGAGTTCGACGACCTTGTCCCGATCGGTTGGCAATAAGTGACGCGCTGGTTGAATTTTCTTGGAGTTCTCTTTGAATACGCAAATATTAAGGTTTTCCTTTCTGCAAAAGAAATCGTTCATCGAGATGTGGCTGCCAGGAATGTGCTTGTCACAAAAGACAAAACAGCTTAGGTTTTGTTTGAAAGGGGCAAAACCATTGTTGCTCTCAAATCCATTTTCAGCTTTTCCGATTTTGGTCTTTGCCGCTTCCAAAAAGATATGGTGGCAGGTGTACGTGACGGGAAATTCCCAATCAAATGGATGGCGCCCGAAGCAATCGAATTCGCCGATTTCTCGCCGGAGTGCGATGTGTAAGTGTGAAAGAGCACGAAAAATATTGTAATAAGATTCGTTATTGTTTTCGTCAGTGGAAGCTGGACTTTGTCGGAGTGTTTTAAGACTTAATACGAGAGTTTTACGAATAACCAAATTTTGGGCTATTTTTCACTGAATGTTAGAAATAAAAGGGGTAAAATTCTAAAAGCGGTCAACTATAGGAAAGCCCCAGAAGCTTGATTTGAAAATTTAAATATTAAGCTCTGCTATGAGTCATCGTGTTTCCCCCACTCTCATAATAACAACTTGAAAACACAATTGTAAGTTCTCGAAGGCATCTAGAAAAAAGCTCGATATCGGAGCCACGAATCTTGTCATCTAGGATTAACCAACATTCGACTTGAAAAAAAAAAGCCGTAGAAGTTACTATGAGGTTTGTTTACTAAAGAGTTTTGACTGTATAGTTAAAATATCGAGATGTTGTATCCAAAGTCATTTAAAGCATACCAATGTGTAAATGAAATGCATTATCAGAAGGGAAAAACAATCCATAAACTATCAAAGAGTTTTTGCAGTATGCTAGAGGTTGAGACTAATTTTTCGCTTTCAGTTGGTCATTTGGGGTGTTACTCTACGAGATGTACAACTACGGGAAATCTCCGTGGTCTGACGTTGAACCCGCCGAATTGTTGCCACTTTGAAGGAAGGAAAACGGCTGAAAATTCCATTCACAGCACCCGAATTCATGTTTGTGCTTTTTGGACTTCCCATTGTTCGGTAGCAAAAGAGGATTTCCGATTGTTCTTTTTTCCATGATTTCATCCATTTTCTTTTTTTTCTGTTCAAACTAAAGAAAAAAAACTCCTGGTTGATAATTCTACTAAAAAGGGAGTTTGGCTTTAGTCTAAGATGCTTGAAGAGTTTATCCAAGAAATTTTAGCCTGAAAACGTCAGCGACTTGCTGGGAGGAAAACCCCGAAGATCGACCTCGATTCGAAGATATTCGAGAGCGTTTTTATAAAGAAATGGAGGACCACGCAGAGTTGTACGGCTACTTGGATGTCTGGTTGGCTGGCTGGCATCAAAAGATGTTAGAATGTAAACACTAGAATTTCAGCAAGCGGTACTATACACTTCTGGGCAGACTTCCGAGGCCGCTGAGGATTCCTGGGGGAGGATGTGGATGATGAGAAGTTCTAGGTTAATAAAGCTTTTACTGCTTACTTTGTTGTTTATCCAAAGTTGTTATTTTATTTCCAAAATTCCGTGTTTTCCCACACCACATTTACATAAGTCACTTACTTTAGTAATCGTAAATACCTTAAAAAATTATCAACTGAACTTAGGCAAATAACAACTTGAAGGGTGTGCATTCTCGATGGAAATTGTTATTGTTAAAAAGTGTTGAGCCTCCAGAATTATCAGAATTGAACAGGGAAAACAGAAAGTCGAAAGTGAGGGAAAGCAAGGATTAGCTAAAGATTCAATGCAGAATACACAAGCTAACAATCATCTGAAAAGATCATCTAAGAAGAAATTATTTACTTTAATTAATAATTGAAAAGTTATCATGGCAACCTCGAAACACTAACCACGTCCAGCATATAGCCTTCGTCGAAGTCGCCCCTGTGCTTGATGTCATTCAATCCCAGACATTCAAATGATCAGAGACCTGAACTGAATCGAGGCTATTCTCGGATTAATCTCTTCACCATTCAATTCGTTTGCTGAATAGATCAAAAAAAGTAATCAAGAAATCGGGATGAATTCGCACGATTTTGATCGAAAGGTGATCAAAAATTGTGGAATACATGGAATGACATTTACATTTACAGTACAATTTTTAATTTCTAAGTTCACGGAATGAATCCCTATTTTCAGTTCGTATTCAAGAGATCAAAAAGGAGATCAAAAGGTTGAATAGAAAGGCAAGAGCCACGTTTTGGTTGAAATTTAATCGAAAAATCACAAAATACTGAAACCTTTCACGTTCGGGGTTTTTGGGCTTGAAATCGAGTATAAAAGGGAGGCGATGTGATGTGGAAAGATACCCCGAAGTCGAGCACCAAAAAGATGTCGATTACAATTCTCTTCCTTCTGAGCTCCATCGTCCATCAGGTTTCTTTAAATTTTGAATCCAGATTACTCCCCAATTGACCCTTTTCTAAGGATCTCTAGAATTTAAAGGGGCGTATGTCAATTGATTGGCCGAGAGGAATGGCAAAGCAAAAACCGTTGAAAGTAGTTAAAACTGTTTCACAAAATCTTTTCAGGCATTGGCGGGGAACTGCCAGACCGTGCCAGCCAATGTCACCTGGCCGCCAGTTCAAGGTTCGACTTTTTTTACTCACTTGGACTATTTCCTTTTTTTCTGCTAGGATATAGAATATAGCTTATCGAATCCCAACAGAACTTAAAGAACAAATTTGTTCATTGCCCGTGGTTTTCCCAAAAAGAACACAAAAAACTTTGCAGAAGCCACGGAAAGTGACTATGGCGGCTATCGATGCCCCTGTTGTATGCTGAATTGCTACTTTGACGGCACGAAGAATCAATGCTATCCGACCAAGGTTAACTCCACGATATCACCAATTTGTTGTTGTATAGCATAAAATTTTCAGGACTACGAGCCGTTTTGCCCTGATTTACCCGCCACCATCACCTGGGCTCCGGAAGAGCGTTAGTAATTTTTAAGCAAAAAACGGCCGATCCCTTTCAGCTGCCTATTACGATGCGTATGGCAGTGTAGCGGGAATCAAGTGTAAGAAAGGACTCCATTGCTATTATGATGGATCGATGAATCAGTGCTACATGTCGGAGGTTGGATATTCGAATCCGTATACAAAACCTAAAAAGAACTAAAAAGCCAAGCAACACTCCTTTCTTTCTTGGATTTGGCTTTGGCGTGGCCCAATGTTTGGAAAGTTTTCTGAAGAGTTTTGGATAAAGTTTCGTTGGGTCAGTCTGGTCCGACCTAAGAATAAGTTTAAAAGAGTAAACAGCAGCTAAATCCACGTTTTATTTCTTAAGGAAGCAATGGCCGATTGCCCCCCCGTTGCCGGCGAGTGTCACCTGGCAGCCATACGGCGGTTAGTTCTACTCTTATATATTTAATTGCGATACCTCTTTTTCATTTATTATCTTTTTACATGTTTGCCGGAATTCGACCTAAACTTACCTATGTCTACTTTGAATGGCTGGTAGGATCTAGTAGATCTCGGCGAGTAGTTTCTTAAAGTGAAACTACATTTGAAAAAACTTGCAGGAGAAAGAATTAGGTCGGATGCGGACATATATATGTATAAACTCATTTCCACTTTTGAATTGCAAAAACTCTCCGCTTTTTTTCTAAATTTCAGTAGTGAACCAAGAAAGCCCCATTTCTGCACTTAAGCCTAAAATTTTTTGCAGAGGCTCGCCACGAGCAGTACGACGACAACAAGTTAGTGTGCAGCGAGGGCGGCAACTGCTACTTTGATGGAACGCTCAACAATTGCTATTATAAGGAGGGTGAATGTGCACCAAAGCCCGACTATGTCACCGTGCCGCCAACCAGTCGTACGTTTCATTATACGAGTAGGGAGAAAACCTCTGTGTAGTATTATACTTGATTGAGGATTCTAATTCGAGACTCATGATCTTGTTTCATCGTTTTTCAAAGTTCTTGAATAGCAATTTCTTGGATAGAGATTGCTTGAGTCTAGAGGGTAAAGCATTTGGGCGCAGTTCTAGTTCATTTAAAAATACATGGGTCCTATGGCTTTAGAAAATGAACCACATACAGTGCCTGTATTCTTCTAGTATATGAATTTTCTAACGGATGCCTCTAAAACCCAAGTATTCTAGTTAGAAGTTTCGACGCTTAAAAAGACTAGAAACGTAAACTGTGCACAGTGCCGACCTAGAACCTAGAATCCCAGAATCACAAGTATTTTACAGGGTTGCCGATTAGTACTTTGTGATATCGGTCTATTTAGGTGCAACGGCGGGACGTTGTCCAGAAGACTATGCTTGCTACCGCGTCGGTGGAGTCAACGAGTGTTATTGCCATGACACCACCAACAAGACCGAGTGAGTGATGGCCACGAAATGGTTCTGATATTTCTTATGACACTCTTCTAGTAGAGTCTCTAAGTAAACAAACCTTGTTACGAACCGCATATATAAAATTTTTATTTAGTTGCTATCAACACTCTTTCGGTTCCCATACGGCGATGACGTGCTACCATAAGCGCAACCAATGTGCCCGCACATGTGGCTGGTGCATTTGAGGAAACCAAGAAAATGCGACAAATAAGTCGTCAATTAGATACCAATTTCTTTTTTGATAAATCTGTTTGCAAAACAGGAGTCTCTTACAAGTAAAAGATTGGGTGTCTCAGTAAAAAGCTCGAAACAAACAAGCAATTGACGAAAGGTCGACAGCAACATGCGACAAGATCGACATGTAACAATGATTGTGTTAACAACATAAATTCTCTCTAAATAATCAATAAGTAACAATAATTTGTTTCGTCGTTGTTTGTAAGGACTTCTGATCTCACGGGTGAAATGAAAGAAGAGTTTGTCGAGTTTGTCTCGAGATCTTCTGCTTAGGATTTGGTGGTGATCAAACGAGAGAATGAGAGCGCCAATTTTGAAAAACTCACAACAATTACTATTGTCAATTGCCAAAGCCAAAAGCCGAGCTCTTGGGGGAAATTATTGACAATTTTTAGCACACCTTCCAGACCTTATTCAAAAAGAGCTCAATCAAATACCTTACCCAATAAAGATGCTCATTGGACCTCCATTTTCTAAAAAATTTCTTTTTTCCTTTTTTCTTTTCTTCCAAATTCTTTCATTAGGAGGCAGTTTCAATTTTTACATTTTAGCTTCTTTGTGTGTGGCTTCTTTGAAATAGCTACCTACGAGGAAACACAAAGGGGAATGGAGGCGAAACATACGTTATTCTGCAAGGTAAGCAGGAAGTTTTTAATTATCTATAATAAAATGCATATATCACGAGCTTACAATTAGAAAAAACCAGAGCTTACGGAAACACTCCTTTGATTTACATTTGAAAGTCAAATAAGAAATTGAAATTGAAAAATTGAAATGAAGTTTAACAATAGTCAAGAAGCAGTATGGTCTGGTCTTGAAATTTTGAATTGCTCTAATTGAGTACAGAAATACAGAAAAAGAAATCCATTTCTGTACAACCATAGCAGCTCGGCCTGGTTGGAGATTCAGTACGTTCCTGAAGTCCTGAAGTCCGGTGCAAAAGAAAGTCTAAAATTTTAAAACGTGTATCTTTTTACATCCCGGGCTTCGGCAAGCTTGCTTCTAGCTAAAGCAAATTTTTCAATGATAACCCAAGAAAGATGAAGATAAGAAAGAAAGATGAGAAAAGAAAGTGATACCACACTTTCATGCCCTTGTAGAGAAAAGTTATGATGTTTTTTGTTGACCGATCAGATGGGTTCGAAAAGTTTGTACTTGGCGCAGAATAACGGTGAATGTAACTGTGCAAAACGGTATTGTTACACGAAAGTACGAAAAGATGTGCATGTACATGTCTTAAAGTTTCTACCAGAAACATTTCATTTTAGCGTGGAGCCTATTTTCGTCTGAATTTCTTTTTATCGCTATTCCTCTCCAAAATAAGAGCTTGTTGTTAATATTTATCAAATCGAATAAGCCTCCAAAAGGATCTTTCGCTCAGTTATTTTGAAGAGAAACAAAAAAACGCATTTCTTTCTTTTTATTCTCAGCTTGGCGATGAATTTGATCGGTAATGTAATTGTATATTTCCGGTTTATAGCTATTGACACCACTTGATTTAATATTATAAAAATCATTCAGCCTATTTCCTTTCACCGTAACTATCTTTTAGTGATGTTTTCCTCCTGCTCTGACATCACCTCCCCACCGTGATTTTCTGTTACGAAATAGTTGGTGTTAGTATTTGCGACCAAAATCCATAGCAAAGTGATAAATTCTTTTGATAAGATAGCAAAAGCAAACAAAGTTTTAAAAATGTAAGAAAACAACCATTACACAAACAATGAAAACAAAGAAAAAGTTTCAATGCTCTTGAAATGTCGCATCATTGAAATGTCGCATCATTCGGGCAGGGATCCGACAAATTCTCAATGGGCTCAAAAGTAGTCGTCGGAAGAGGATAGTACCGCTTGCTGTACACGAGTTTTGTGTGAAAAGCTTTTCGAAAACAATCGATCCAAACCTGATATCTAAATAGCCGTACAATTCCGAGTGCATCTCCATCTCCTTATAAAATTGCCCTCGAATATCTTCGAATTGAGGTCGATCGCTGGTGGACTTCTCCCAACAAGACGCGGACACTTTCTGACTGAAAATTGGGTTAAATTTGGCAGTCCACAGTGTAAGGAAGCGTCGTAGTGGAGCACTAATTGTATTTATGATCCCATTGCAAAGTAGCGTACTGTCATCTATCACTAAAAATTTTTGACAGTTTGGATTTGAGGTTTGTTTTGTTTCTCTTTCATTTCCTCAAAAGGGAACGACACTTCTTTGTCTTTTATCGTAGAAATAGCAAAAAGTTTGCAGCACAAACATCAAAGCGGGAGCTGTTGATGAAATCGCTAGTCGTTGGCCTCTTTTGAATGCAGGTAATAAGTCTTCTGGTTCCACGTCAGACCACGGCGATTCCCCAAAACTGTACATCTCGTAGAGGAGAACACCAAATGACCAACTGAAAACTTTATTTCCAATGCACTTTTTATGTTCTGGCTCTTGACACTCACACATCGCTCTCCGTCGAGAAATCGGCAAATTCGATTGCTTCGGGTGCCATCCATTTGAGCGGAAACTTTCCATCACGCATTCCTGGTACCAGGTCTTTTGGAAGCGACAAAGTCCGAAATCCGAGAGCTGAAAGGAATTTGGTAGAGTTTTTTTGCACTGAAACCTTAGCCGTTTTTGTTTTTGTGACGAGCACATTTCTGGCGGCCACATCTCGATGAACAATCTCTTTGGCTGAGAGGAAAACCTCAAAACCTTTTTGGTTTAGAGAAAAAATTCAAGGCATTCACAAACCAGCGCGTCACTGATTTGCCAACCAATTGGGACTAGATCGTCGAATTTGAGAGGCGACTCCTATAAAGCTTAAAGAGATTATTTACTAAACCGTGGGCACTGTATTTCTATTGTTTTCCATAAGTAAATAGCTTTACTTGATGTTCCGAATGTTCCGGATCCATTTGTCGGAGGAGTGAGAGTAAAGCGCCGAGTTCACAGATGCCCGTCACAATCAACGGATATTCGGGATTCGTCGAGCAGCCGACAAGCGAGAGAAGATGCGGATGGAAGGGCAACTGTTTCATAAATTCGATCTCCGCCAAGAACTCTTCTCTAAATTTACACAATAAAAATAAACAACACATTTTTAAAAAACCTGTCTGTGTGTGTCGCTTGTTCATGCGGAGATTTCACCGCCACATCGTTACCATCGTTTTTAAGGAAGAACGAGACCTCAAAACTTCAGGTTGCGGACGGAGTATGCTTACTATTAGTTTACATTTTTATAATTTTTCCCCAGTCATAAGCTTCAAAATTAATACAAAATCGGGAGAATAAAAACTGCAAAATCGGGTAAAAGTCAAAAAACGAACGGTCAAAAGAATAAAAAAAAACATAAACAGGGTGATAATACCTGTAGTGATGGATAGATCTTGACGACTGGTGGCATATCTTTGAGGTATCCTCGATAGACGACCGCGTACGCGCCGGTGCCCAGCTTCTCATCGAAAACGAGCAAACTCCTTGCCGATACCTCCCATATCTCGTCGACTTGTGAGGGAGTGTATTCTTGCTTCTAAGCAAAAAAAAGATTAAAGCTTTTCTGTGCTTCTGTTACTCTATCCATGTTGTCACGAAAGTGTCCAAGAAGCACGCCATGGTTAAACATTTCACGAAACCTATAAACTTTCATTTTGCCGATAGCGAATACAAACTTCAGCGTGGTACAAATAGGATGACAAGAAATAACGTGGTCAAAATTGTTTTGAACAAGTGCTTAGCTACACAAAAATTTACCTAAAGTTAAAGTGTTATACATAATTTCGAAGCTGAGAATTCCCTCTTTCTAATGAGGCAAAGCATTTGTTTTGAATCCTTATATTCCTCAATTTTTTGATGAGTCGGTCGACACACTTCAGTATTCAACACAAATGCTTTGCCTCATTAGAAGGAGGGAACGTTTAGCTTCAAAATGATGTATAACACTTGAACCTTGGGGACTTTTTGTGCGTGGAAGAATCGAAAAAAGTTTGTTCATGTTATTTCTGGTCAACATCTACATATAAGCACTGCCTATAGCTTCCAAAACTTTACGCTTTTCTTATTCTGATAAAAGAGCCAATTCCAGCTACGACTGCCAAGAGGACAAATACGCCAAAGCCCAACAAAATCCACTTGACGAATGGTTTAGAGCTGCTTTTCTCCACAACATTTCCATCGGACGCTAAATGTTGTTACGATTAGTAATATAAGCCTTAAGCAGCGCGCCTTTCTCTATTTGAACCATAACAAGAGCGCCTCGATGTTGAGTGACGTTGTACGGAGTCCAGTTCAGCTGAAATTATCCATTCGAAAGACAAATAAGCCTTGTACTGACGTTAAAATTAGTGATATTGGCCAGTGTCATGTTGGACGAGTTATCAATTCTAAAATAAGGTCTATTACCGAGCGGTATGAAGAATGATTCATACCTCTCATTGGCTATTATTAGGTTTTGGTAATCCCTTGCTTCAATCGTAAGGTTTCCGTCGATGAAATTCATCACTTCGGCTTTCACATTAAACAAAGAACCATCCAAAATTCCGAAAAGTTCTTTCTTTAAGCCTTCCAACTCTTACTGCACGATAGCCGATACGTGAGGGTGTGACCCTTCTCGAACGGATCACCAGAGACCATGTAGCCGGGCGTGGCAATGATTCTTTCCCCCTCACAATTAGATACCTCATCGTCAATGTTGAAATCTGTAAAAAGAACTTTTGCTAGAATTGTAGGGGATCCCCTTAGGGCGCCGAGATGAGACTCCAACACGTCCAGAGGAAAGAAGAGCCCTTTTGACTAGACCCTGCTTAGATCAGTCTGATGCTCCGTCACCCTTTGGGACGCTCACTGAGTTATGTCTTCCCCCGACTCCTCCCTAATATTTGTTGGAGGTACTTTCATGTCTCAATATAATAAAACGTACTAAGCCGACAACTTCTGAGTAATAACAATGCAGATCTAAAGAAACAGTCTTCTCCATAATGTCTCACATACTTTAGATCTACTTATCCTAAACCTACAATCCGAGGAGATCATTCTGTTATTTAAATAAAGTTGTTTAGTGCTTGTCACTACACCAGGGGCTATGTTTATTACCTAGTAGTGAAACTCGGCACAACCTAAATAATATTGGGTTGGGGAGAATGAGTCGGCGCCAAACTTTAAAGGGACTTTTTGCACACATAAAGCCTTCTTTAAACATACGTTTGGTTTCATCAAAAGGATCCACTATTTCTCTACAAAATGACTTTTGAGAGATTCCACAAAGCTTTTCTTTCGTGGAGTTTATGAACTTCCAAACGCCGCTGGTTAAAATGGCAAAGAGTCCGACTCATCATTTGAACAGTTTCTTTCACATAAACCTTCTTTGGTGTTTATATAAAAAAGATAGAGCACATTCAATTACTTAAGTTGCCAAATTTGCAGGAAGATCCCACCAATGGTTTTTTCTAGGTGACAGTTTGTAGTTTTTGTGAAAAAATGGCTTTTTCTTGAGCGGAGGCGCTGTTTGAATTTTCTTTTAAATGTCATTTTGTAGAGAATTAGTTAACCATTCTACTGATATCAAACGCATATTATTTGACGAAGTCTGCTAGAAGTTTTAGACATTTTTTTGATTTTCGGCGCCGACGCATTCTCCCCAACCCAATAACAAGATGAAGACTAAAAAACAAAACAAATGCCTTTCTCAATCCTCTGCGCTACGGCTAATCTCGGTGAGCAGTCGACCGGGATTTCCACAGTATAGACCCTGTTGAGGAGGTATTGTTCGTAAAATGGCACCGATTCACTGAATATGTGTCATAAGTTGGGCACACGCTCACACCCGACCTGAACGTCATCAGATGATAGGCGGGATCAGTGGGCTTCGGACGATATGATAAAAGCATAAGATCATATTGGCATGCAGTTTTGATCGGTTCCTGAATAAATGGTCAATTTTGGTGCTCTTGCAAGCAAAACTACCGAGTAGAGTTTTGTCAAAATTTGTGGATTGCCATCAAAAATTAAAGTGATCCATATCGGGGTTTTGGTAGCATTTACGCGAATCTCTTCAAATCCACCCGGCAGAGTTATTATCTGTTGATCCGCTAAAAAACACGAAAGTTGACCTGGAGAATAAGGGAATAAGGAACTTTTGGAAACTCGCCTATATATTGAGTGATTGAGACGAGAAATGCTCCGCTAGGGCTAAAGAAAAGTTGTTGTTCTGCTCCGATGTCCCAAAGAAGCTCCAAACTCGAACCAATAAGATCCGTTTTGCAGCTCATGATGTGACCGGAAGTGATGGAAAAGCTATAGGTGACAAGCGATTAGCTTGATTGTAACGGTTGGTCAACAACCTTTCGTTGCACGCAATAACGGCGTTCTCCTGATTCAGAAAAAAAGGCAGACGATGTATACACATTCCTGTCTGAATACTCCATATTTGATAGGGTATTCTTCTAGCATTTCTAAAAACCTCACCTCTTCTTTCATGCAGGCATACACAAACTCCAAACTCAGTGAGGAATTCTCCGCAGCCTCGACGTAAACTGACTTTGATTTTGCTAAAAGACAGCATGATCAGAGCTTTAAATTGAGCTATCTACAAGTCTGATATCTTTTCTTTTCAAAATCGCCGAATATCAGGCTCCAAAGTATACCTAAGTTTTTGCCCTCCCCCCAATTGCCATAAAAAAAAAATAGAAAAAAACCAGAAAGTTCATAAACGTCAGCGGCATGAAAAGCAACGGTCGGTTCCGAGATGCCGAGGTAATAGATGGCACCGGGAGTTGTTGTAGAATCTTCCTCGATAGTCAGCAAGAAACCGCTCTCATTCGTGTAGGACCCAATCGCATTCCACCACAACTAAAGTGCTGATGTATCCCTCGGCTTCTAGTTGTTTCAGAGGCAGCTTTTGGAGTGAAAAGCCTTTGTTGATTTCGAAAATACTTAAAAATTATAGATATAAACTTGTCCTCTGCACATGGAATCTTGCCCGACGCTCACCCAAATACATTTGGCGCTGAAGCTCCAAGTTGTACCAGTAGCATTAGTGCTGAAAAAATTGCATTAGGTTAGAAACTAGCTCATGATGGTGCTTATTTTTGCGTATCTCTAGAAACTGATAAATTTTCATGGAAATGAGCACAACAGCATTTATGTACATCTAATTGAACTTGACACAAATGCTGAAGGCAATTTTTTGATCCCCACATAATCCAAGCATCGGTTTGATTAAGACCACCGAAAAACGAGGATATGGCCATCAAACTTGGAACAGACAATTTTGGCACGCACTCTTTAAAGTACGTACTGTAAGAGGGAGAGTTCTTAATCCGTATGGTTTTCGATACTGTCTCCTAGGGCTTTTGGCTAAACCAAATTCATGCGCGTAACGTAGTTGACGCTATTATTGGGTCGTGATGCCCCGCCAACGGAAGAACTGAAAAATGCTAGATTTGCGGGGCTATATGGCACCGGAAGCCGAAGGTGTCAGGGAAGGGTAGTTAGCTGTGCTGGAGCCGAAAGATCCAAATCTTAACGAAAATAAAAAAATAACTCTAGATCCCATAAAATGGCATACTTTTGTAGAAAACAACGTAGAAATCATTTGTTTGTGGTGCTTGAGATTATTTTGATACAATCTCTATACAATCGAGGGGGCATGAGGGACATGGGGGGCATGAGCGTATGTGCGGTGGGCAAGTCCTAAAGTTCACACCCTTCGCAACCCTGAAGGTTCGCACTCTGGCAACTTTAAAGTTCGCAGCCTTTGGTTAAGTTTAGCCCCACTTTATCAAGGGGTTCATTCATGAATTTTTTTTCAAAGTTAATCTCAACTTTTCGATTTGTTTTCTCCCGATACACGCGTCGGTGTTGTAGAATGTAAACATGTGTTTTAATAGGGGTTTCAGCAGGGTAAATGAGTAAAATACTCTACCCGTTTGGACTTTTCACACGAAATTTTTCAAGCGTTTCGTGTTCATTTTCATTTTTTTCTTTTCTCTTTTGTTTTATTTTTCTGCTGTCTGCAGACCGCAGGATGTCTGCAAGGTGCTGTCTGCTGTCTGCGGAAAGGGCATTGTCTACAGACGTCTGCATTCCAAGCTTGATGGCTATTACGTGGCGGCTCATTTTAAAAAGATCAAATTTCTTCGCAATTTGGTCGAATCCCTTATTTTAAACAGCCAATACACTCAAACCTCTTTAGTAAACTATCAAAGGAAACCGACAAAAACCGGTTGCTAAAGAGGATGTATTTTCTTAGTTGGGAGCTTTTAAACACCGATCACCACAGAGGTTAGTTTACTAAAGAGGTTTGACTGTGCATGCGATTTTAAGTGAAATTTCAGATTCTATTGGACCTTTGATTATGCTTCATGAATTTTCACACGGCAAATTACTTTCTCGCTTCTATTATAAAGTGATGCGTGATTATTGGATTACATACATAAAGCGAGAGGAGACTTTTTTGTTATCTTAAATTTCGATTCAAACTGAGTGTTCAAAGATTTAAAGTAAGAGACTCGACCCGTGAAGCACAGTCCATGAAAAGTTTCCGTTTCATGCTTTTTTTAGTTTCATGGAATTACGGAAGTTTCGAATACTATCAAGAAGTGTAATGAGTTACCAATCAAACAAATCCAAAGTTTGGCATTTAATCTCTTTAGATTTGTTTTTTTATTTAACTCACTCCTTTCGAAACGTTGCTTCCCCATTTCCGTCACAGTTTTCCGAATCATAAGCGATGATCTCCACTCGAACTGCAGCAATTCGTCGCATGCGCACCGTGAAGCCCACACTCCACGATTTGTTCTAAATACATTTGTTGTTTTATTTGCTTCTACGGCTCCCTTTCTGAATAAACTCTCATCGTTCTCATTTTTTTACTTACTCCTCTATAAATTTCTCCGGGTATCCCGGACATTTGCCCCTCATCAAAGCTCTCTTTTCTCTCGCTTGAGTCATGTATCCACGGATAGAAGGGATGCATCCAAATGGTGAAGCCTTCGAGGTCCAAAATGGAATTCGATGACCCTACATTTAAAAGTAAGCTGCTTTGAAGAAGTTAAGGTTCCGCGATAAAAAATATTTTTTGTTCCCTAACTTTTTATAGAGACAATGTTTTCGAAAACTGATTTTGATTTCAGCATTAAATTGATTCAGCACTAAATTTCGCATCTGGTTAAAAATTTTAAAGCTGAATGGATTATTTTATAAAAAGTTATAAAGCCATCAATGGAAATTCCCCATTTTTTGACTTTTTAATATCGAACCTTATGACGCTTCATAAATTGATCCCTTCAGCTTCAAAAGTTCCTACCAGATGCAAAATCTAATCCTGAATCCAGCTTTTAAAAATATTGTTTTTGTAAAGGGTTGAGATCAGAAAATGAGGTTTTTGTTGAGTGACGCTGTTGAGTATTCTAAACAATGACAACCTGGACTTCTCATGTCGAATTGAAGGCAAAAGCTACATGCATTGTCTTTCGTGAAAAGCGTCGCCGAAGTCGAGGTCGAGTACACAGCAAGGCTCTGTGATCTGAAACATTTTATTTTCAATTATTCATTGAAGCATTTAACGTGTCGTTGATTAATTGATGAAAAAGATTCGTTTGGATCCCAGGATCGGCGCCAGCAAAGTACGAATAAACAGTATCATTTGTGCACGTGATGCTTTTCTGAATAGAATCGTTGAAAAGTGTTTTTGAAGTGTATTCCTTGCTCGTCAAAAATTCGTCAGAACAATTCAAGCATTTTTTTTAGATATAATCTCTATGGCCATATAAAACTATAATTTTGTACTTATTAGTAAGCTCCACACTTCTATTTTTTTAAAAAGAATAACTTTACGTAAATTTCTTGAAATTTGTTTAATAGATTTTTGACGAGCAAGGGATACCATCAGAAATTTTAGCAAATCTCAAAAATTGTACTTGAAAACACGTGTAACCTTGGGGAAACAAGACTTCAAACTCTATCGACTGTTATAGGTCTTCTATGGAAATCCCACAGTCATCCAATGTTTTTTGCTCTTTAGTTATTTCGGCAATCAAAAATAAAATACCTGGAAATGGGGGCACAGTTTCGAGGATGGATCAACAACCTGCATTGTCATAAGTGGTCCATAGAATGTGTCGGTCCGTCTAGATTTATCAAGTGTTAGTGATTTATTAAGTTTAGCCGCAGTTTAGAAGTATTAAAAACATTGCAAGATGCTTGCGCTTTGCCCAAAAACCCACAGAATGCGGTTTCAAAAATAGTGCCTTTTATAATGCACTATAAGCAGGACTGCCAGAAAAAGCCAAAAGCCAAACCAAGGCCAAAGCCAAAAGCCTAAGTGCATTTTTATGCCTTTTTCTTTGTTTCTAAAATGTTTCCTTAAAAATAAAAGTGATTTTGGTGTGTAGAAAAACTATATAAATAGCTAGATTTTGAAAAAAATTCACGTTCAAAAATTTAGACTCTTTTTGCTTTTTTTTGCTGGCTTTGACTTGGCTTGGCCCGGAAATTTTCCAAAAACGGCATCCCAATAAGTACCGTATCCTAATTTGGCCCCCTAAAGGAAGTCTTTTCAAGCAAAATCACTTCACTTTTTCACTTTTCAGTCATTTTTGCTTTCGTTTTGCTAGAGATCAAGTTAGAATCTGTGGCATTCTTAGCTAATTTGTTGGCCAAGGTTTTGACGTGTTTAGAGCAATTCACTGAAACCATTATTACTTGTAATTATCTGGATGAACGACGAGCGTCGCAATCAAACCCTCTTCCACCAACACATTGTATAAAGCATCTTGCTCTTTCATCCCCGGAATGACGAGGATCTTTTTTGTCGCTAAATGGAGGGAATACATTCTTGGCAAATTTGTCTCAAACGATCAGTCCATTGAGCAACTCTAATCGAAATCGCGTAATCGGTGGTATTCGCGTCGATGATATGAGAGATTCGGAGCTGCGTTGTATTAGTGAAACTGAAGAGGGTCGTGTAGAAATAGCTCGACGGTCCGTCGTCATTAATCGGAGCAAGTTCACTGAAGCAAATTCAAGGAAATTCATTTTTTTAATTCGATAAAAAATAATTAACCATACATTCTTCTACTATCCATAGCCACTAAATCCGTAGAATTTGAGTCCCCAGGCAGCCAAAGATTGAATGGGAACGGATCGGAACAGACCTTTGACATCTAAAATCAATGGATAATCGATATAACAAAGTTATTTATCCAACAACCTCATCCAATTTGCAATTGATTTGTGTAAAATCGACAAGAAAATCGACATTCTCGGATGAGTCCACCAGAATGGCCTAAATACGACATTTTCCAACTAAAAAAAGAAAAGAAACAGATTAAAAAGATTAGTCAACTCTCGATTTAACGATAGTTAATATTAACATAAATGCATTCGATTTAAGGATGGGTTTCTCCTGTCCTTTGAGCATCGTTAAATTGAGAGTCGATAGTACATCTAATCCTCGAAGTCGTGCTCCATGGATGGCGAATGATGGATTCATCTCGTTCAATTCATAGCTGTTTAATTTCAGTTCCTTCACCACCATCATAAAACCATAATCCTCTGCAAGCGGCTGATTGGGGGAAAAGTATACCTAAAATTTTGTTGCTTGATAGTACCTTTAGTTATAAATTTATTTAAAATATCTAATTGCAATGTTTTACTCTGATACACTGGAGCTCGACGCGTTCGAAGCTGCCAAGTTGAGTGAAATTCGTTTGAGTGACACTAAACGGAAAAGGATCGATCGCAAAAGAGAGAGTCAAAATATGCATACTCGACTCTCGATCTAACGATAACGATTAAACTTAAACGATTAAAGCTATCTAAATGGAATTACCGTTAGACGAATGATGTTAATCGAGCGAAAAGACGAACTTTTTATAAACTTATCGTTAAATCGAGCTTTTTATTGAAATAGGGCAATGTTTGCAACTATTTCTTGATCACCGCTTTTTATAAATTCATTACCAACTAACAATAAAAGATTTAACAATTAGCCTAGAAAATTAGCCTTAATTAACATAGAAACTTGAGATATTCAGCTAGAAATATTCGTTGAATAGTACATTTAAGGCGAAAATCGCTAAATCGAACACTAATTTTCCCAATTTATGCAAAAATTTCATCGTTAAATCAAATATATCACCAAAACAAAATCGTTGGATCGAGCACCTTATGTCTAGACTCTAGAGAACATTGGAGCTCTGGCCGGGATCAAATCATATTAAATCGAACGTCGTTAAATCGAGAGTCAACTGTAGTCTATTGTTAAAAAAACAAACTTCATAATCTGGGGCAGTTTTAATTCGCCATCCCCAGGCATACAAACTCTGGTCGGTTCTGATCTGAGGCCCATCACTTGGGCAACACCACCTTCGACTTGCATGAATTGCAAGTCGAGCGATTTGGTTTTCTAAAGGGCACAAGCCACGGCTCAATATTTAATTTGGCATCACCTACCTGATTGTTCAGAGAGCCATAAGATACTAATGGCAATGAGCCCAGAGCGATTCGTTCCGGTTTGTCGAAAATCCACGGGAAATAGGCCGATGTCCATAGGGACATCTCGTCTAGAATATAACCTAAAGTCGCTTGAGCATTGCCGAGCTACTTTCTACTTTCATACTTTCTAGAGGGTTTTTACTGAACTCGAGGCAAAACGCGCATTGTTGCTCGGTGAAAAGAGTGGTGGCGGTGGATGTGGAGTCGATGAGAAGTGAAGGATATCTGTGCAAAGACAGTTGGTTGTTTGTTGTTTTAAGGCCATTGATAAACATGGGATCCGGATCGTATTCACTGGATTCCAATCCAACGCGCTTCATCTCATAGATCGGCCATCGGGAATCCGACCCGACCTACCCATCGGAGTGAATCCGATCCGATGGACTCCCCTATTGAATTAGGGTAAATATGTATTTAAATGTAATCTTAATTTACGTTTTTGAATAAAAAATCGAATAAAAATTTGCAATTGTAATTCTATATTTAGACCTTTGAAGAATTAACATCCATTTATACCGGGTTATCCGGATCGGATCTGATCCAAGCCGATGCGACAAACCCTTCTGTCAGATAGGATTGTATGCATCTGATCCGGCCCGATGAAAAACCGATCGGATCCCATATCTAGTACCTGAGCACCAGGGCTGTGCTGAGACCGTGTTCACCGTGATTCAAACCGAGTCACCGAGTCAGTTCAAACTGAATATCTTTACTTCAAACTGCAAAGCCCATAATTACACTCTTTTTTAGTTTGAATCAAAGATATTCAGCTTGAGCCGAGCCAATGACTCGGTTGGTGAACTCGGCCTCTGAACACCATTTTCAGGACCATGTCAGGCAACATCTAAGCCAAAAAGCCAAACCACTAATTTGGTCGTTTTCTAAGAGCATTTTCTTGTCATGTATCAGAAATCCGTCAAACATTAGGCCAAGAAAAAACCAGGGCTTTTTGCTGAGCACCCCTAAGCCTTAAAGGTCTCCGTTGAGAGTCTTTTTAAAAGGTTAATTGTAAGTTACAAACCTTCCATCAATCAAATGATGTTTCTCGGCTGGATGAAGCCCCGGATCGGCCCCTGCATACGTTTTAAAGGCCGTTGTGCTGCCGAAGCAGTTCAGTTGTTTCTGAACGCCAAGATATTCCATGACTATGCTTATTTAAATCCACCTGAAAAGCTACGCAATCATCTGAATTAGAAACTCTGCCGATTGGTCGCATCGCTACCCGTGGGCTGCCCGATCTGAATAGTTGAGTTTCGCAATGCAGATTCAGCATCAAATTCGATTATAGAATCGAGCTTTTTATCGAAATAGGGCAATGTTTGCAGCTACTTCTTGATCACCGCTTTTGATAAATTCATTACCAATGAACAATAAAAGATTTAACAATTAACCTAGAAAATTAGGCTTAATTAACATAGAAAATTGCGATATTCAGCTAGAAATATTCGTTGAATAGTACATTTAAGGCGAAAATTGCTAAATCGAACACTAATTTGCCCAATTTATGCAAAAATTTCGTTAAATCGATTCGATTATAGAATTTGAAGCTGAATGGATCATCCGTTGAGAGCGCTAGCAAATTTTTTCTGAAAAATTTTTTAGGGTTAACGCTCCAATTTTCTCTATAACAGTCAAATCTACCCCAATCTCGCCTAACAGTCTTAAAATTTCGTGCCGAATTGCTGGCAAAATTGAATTTAAAAAGTATTGCCTTCAAAAAGTTATCGCATAACATTTGGGTGTTGAATGCTTCAAAAATTAATCTGGTTTCAAAAATAACAAACAAATATTGCGTTTCAGGATCTGCCACAATCGTTGCGACAACATTCTCCTCCACGACGACAAGATATACGCCTGATCGGGGGTCATTCTTTCTGTTGAAAATTAGAAGCACTTTTCTTGTTTCTAAAGTAAAAACTGAAAAAAAACACAAAGAATCACTCGCCGTCCACCCAACTGGCGACTCGAAAAGAAACAGCATATTCAGCTTCTAAATCGACGGATCGAATGAACAGCTCATCCACGCCTTTCAACACGAAGCGATTTGTCCAAAGGCTTCCTGGATGATCCTCACCATCATCTTCTGCATAGACCCATGGTCTTAAGCTGTTGGGTTAGCGAGCATGAAATGTCCGGATTTTCAAAAACCCGTAAATCCTCTATTAGAAAAACACCCTAGGGGGTATCGGAAAATAGAGCGACACTCTCCAATGGAACGACATTCTGATTAAAATATCTATGTTTGTTTGCGTAGCATGTTAGCATTTATTCCAACTCAAACGTTGTCGATTTTTACTTGAAGGTAATTTTTTGGCTAATTTCTATTGCTTAATTGTTGTTGCTAAATGGTTTTTTGGTGTAACTGGGGAAAAATGAATAATATTATCTACTAATTTATCTTAATAATCCATAAGTGCTTTTTACATTGCAATATAAAACGACATCCTAGGATGGTATCGAAAAATAGAGGATTTACGGTATATTCGATTATACTCTATTATTGTGTTTTGAAATGTTGAATTCTAAACTAACGAAGAGTTTCTTTGACATCCAAGCATCTACTACGCAAAAATACGCTATTTCCTTAAAAGTGCAATAATCTGTCCTAAGTACGGGGGGGGGCGCTTCATGGACACATGTTTTAGGAACCCCGAAACCCGTTATTGTATTGCAAAAAACTAACTACACCATCTTGTGGGAACGTGATCTCAGCTCTCAGAAAACATCTAATACTTTTATTTAATACTCAAAATAAAATACGCCCATGAAGCCCTTCCTCGCACTAAGATATTACCAAATGCTTTCATTCTTTTTTGCACCACCATAAATTGTTTACGTTCGTTTTTGTCAATATGAAGAGCTTAAGCACTTTATTATTAACTAAGTAAATAACTCTAGCGTGAGGTGGCTACGAATTATTGTTCGAATTGGCTTGCCGGCTCAGATACCCATGTTTAAGGTTAGAATAGGACTTCTTTAAAAATCGTTTTCGCTTCGGTTTCATCACCAATTTTACTGAAATTTTGGGACTTGAGACGAGTGATCTGAATGATCTGACTTTAGACATGCTCCATATTTTGGATAACAGTTCACAGACATCTCACCATAGAATTCTTTTTCTCTATTTAGTTAATAGTAAAGAGCTTTTTTATTAGACAAAATAAGAAGGAAAGAGATTTAGGGTGGGGAAAAAATTGACCATTTTCAAGAGCATTTGTGAAAATTAGGCCATTTCGCGGTCCCCAATTCTACATTTTTGGGTTTACTTGTATTGTGCACATACACATTTCCACTCAAATCGCGATCATATTCTGTTCGTATCTCTTTGTTGATCGAAAATGGAGCCGGGTCGAGGCACGAATTCGAGGAGTTATCAACATTTAAGCAATCATGTCTCGTAAAATCCACTATAATGCTGCTACTCGCGTTGAATGTTATTTTGATTATCTGAATTGATAGGATTGAGCTGACGGCTTCCGATTAATGATCACCGCAAACGTTAGTAAACGTTTCCCGTGAATCGCAAACGACGGCGTTTCTTCGGTCAACGCAAAGACCCTTGGTTCTGGTTCTGGAAGATTTACATAGTAGATTATATGTAGTAATTAAAATGAACTACCGTAAATACTCGAAATAAAACCAGTTTACGATACCCAGCCAACCGCGAGCTGAATATCTTTAATTTCAAGCCAAAAGTTATGATTAGAGATCCTCCCAACCAATACCCATTCTATTAATATACACCCCATTGAATGCGTTCATGAAATGCCATAAGCGCCGTAATTACATGCTAGTTTATTGAATGCGAATTATTTACATGCACTTTTAATTTGATAATTGAACATTTATTTTAATATCTTTAATTTGCATTTAAATTTCTGCATATCAACATTTCCGACACGTGAAAAATAAGAAAATGCTAGTTTAGGAAGCGATCGTGGTTTTCGATTCCCATTCTTAAATCTTAAAGTTCCTAATTTTCTTTCTCAAACAAGGGCCAGCCATTGGTAGAAAAACGCCTTCACTTTCTTGGTTCTTACCTGTTTCTAAAGTCATCAAGAAGCCGATCTGCTCGTTGAGTGGATTGCTGACGTTCCAGACTAACTAAATAAATGGATATTGGGATTTGATAATGAAACGGCAAAAATAAACCTCAAAACAGTAGGCGTCAAAAGAAAAGGGATGTGCCGGCGGTGCTGTGAAACTTAATAGAGACTTTATTAAAAAAAGACCTTTTCTAGATAGTTTTTCACAATTTAATGGTATTTTTCTTATAAGCTGTTTACCGTAACCCGCCAAGGGCTAATTCGTGTTTAATCGTGTTTAAAAGGAAAAAATTTTGACAAAAATTTTCATTCTGGACAATTTTCAATGGCGTAATTTAGTTTATAGCGAAGTTGTGTTGTGTTCTTAATTCAATTTAATCGTTGCATTTCTCTGCCAATATTTCTTAGTTTTAGGTAATGGCAGACGATGCGAATGTGCAAGAAAGCCTGACACGTCTGGAGCAACATCTGGAGCAGAAGCTGACGGCGAAGATTCTGGCAAAGTCGACGACGCTAAAATCCAAATCGTTTGCTACACAAGTCGAACTCAACTTGAAGATCATCAATCTGCTAGAGAGCGGCGAAGAAGAGAATATCAGAGAAGCAATTCGGTGCCTGCAAGAAAGAAACTCGTTGTTGGTGGCCGCCGACGATGATCCAAGAGCATTTGAACTGGCAGAAGTAGCGGAGAAGATTAAAACTATTACGGGAGCTGATGGTGACAAAGGGCTGGGAGGAATCCTTCTCGCAAGCAAGCTCCTGAGCAACAACGGTCCGGCATCGAAGAAGAGACGTTTTGGCGAGCGGCCCTTTCTTGAACGGGGCGGAGCTTTTGCCAGTCCTCCGTCCCGCAATTTCAATGGTAACAACGATGTGCTTCGAGCCATCGAGGAACTCAAACAAACAATGCAACCCACTTCGTCGCGATATGGATATGGTGCTGTTAGCAGCCGGCCACAAGGACGTCCAATCCAATGCTATGCGTGCAATCAGTAAGGTCACACCCGCTATCAATGCCGTGCCGGAAGCAGCAAACAGTGGTGAGCGTGTTCATGTTAACTTTAGTGCCTCAGTAGGCTTTTGGAAAATGTTAGGGTGTTCACAATTTTGGTTAGATGTAATTTCAAAAGGCTATCAAATTCATTTTCATACACCTCTGGTCAAAAAAGCCTGGGAAGAGAACAGGTCTAGTGTGCTTAGACATCATAATTTTGTGGAAAAGGAGGTGAATAGTTTAATAGACCGGGGAGCTATTGAAGAGGTCGAGGTTCAACAACTCGAGTGGGTGTCGCCTCTTCTAGTAGCAAAAAATTTAACAAAATTGAGATTAATTCTGGACTTATCCTATCTCAATCAGTTTTTGCACAAAACCAACTTTCGATTAGAAGATTTGTCATCAGTGATAGATATTCTACCACCCGGTGGCTACATGCTAAAGTTTGACTTCAAAGCGGGTTATCATCACATAAAAATACACCCGAAGTCACAAAAATTTCTGGGCTTTAAGTGGCAAGAAAAGTTCTATAAGTTTTTGGTTTTACCTTTTGGCTTATCCCCGGCTCCGTGGCTGTTCACAAAAATGTTTCGACCATGGGTAAAAGCTTTGAGGGAACAAGCAGTCAATATAGTGTTGTATTTAGATGATGGTTTGGTATTTGCCAACAGTCTGGCGGAGATTAATCGAGCAAAGATTCTTTTGCAAGACGCCATAGAAAAGGCAGGCATAACAATCGCAAAAGAAAAGTCGATACTTGAGCCGATTCAAGAGCTAAACTTTTTAGGATTTGAAGTTGATTTGAAGGTCGGAACAGTTTCCGTGAGCAGCCACCGGGTGGAAAAAGCTCTGCACCAGGTGCAAATACTACGCAGCGTAGTACCAACGGTCCAGGACCGAAGGCGTTTTGTGTGATCAGTTATTTCAATGCATCTTGTTGTTTTAGATGCGGTGCGTTCGACGCGGTCGACCTCGCAAGTGATAGCAAATGCACAGTGTATTGGCACCGCGGCCACAAAACAAATCAAACCAACAGTGGAAGAACAAATCGAATGGAATTCGTGGGCGAAACGGTTATTGCAAACACCAAGACGCTCGTTGGCTCCATCAATATCGGAAGGTGAGGCTTTACTGTTTACGGATGCTTCTGCATTAACGCTAGGCGCAGCGTTTATAAAAGAACGGTACACGTTGAGAGCAGCAAGAAACTTAACGGCACAAGAAAAACTAGAATCAAGCACACTTAGAGAGTTGAAAGGTATTAGTTTTGGCATAGACTCGTTTGTTCATAAGCTAAGAGCCGGCGAAACGTTAAAAGTTTTCTGCGATAATCGAGGCGCGGTAGCTATAGTAAATAAAGGCAGCATGAAGAAAGAACTACAAGCTTTGTCCCAAGAAATTCATAGAACATGCAGCGTATCGGCTATCCAAGTAAATGCTTTTTGGATTCCAAGGGAATTGAATGAAGATGCAGATGAAATGAGCAGACAAGTAGAAAGTGCAGATTAGGGTATTAAACAGCAAATAGCGGATATGTTAATGAGACGTTGGGGGTAAACGGACGTAGATTTATTTGCAGACGAGTTCAATACTAAGTGTTCAACATTTGTGTCTAGATACCCAAGTGCAAAAGCCGCTGGAGAAGATGCATTCGCTTGGAAAGAATGGTGGTCCGCACCATACCGAACATGGGTCGTCCCACCGCCGTCACTACTTTGCAAATCCATCAGGTGGGAAAGTTTGTTCGGTACCAGAGGTATTTGGGGGCTTCCCAAGTGGACATCACATCCAGTATGGCCTTTACTAATAAACGAGAAAGGCCAGTTTCAAAACTTTGTGAAAGATTCTCTGATTTTTGGTCAAGGTGCAAAAATTTTGATACCTTCCACCGGCGGCAATACGGCCTTTAGCGATGAAGCCACTAAGTCTCGGTTCATCTTTTTACACATAGATTTCACAGGTACTTAATACACAGGTACTGCATTCTACACTGGTTTTGATTAAATTGTCCAACCTCAAAATTAGTGGACAATACATTATATCGGAAAAGCTTATGAGAAAAAGGATATTATGTTTATAGCGAGTAAAAACTCGCAGAGTTTGGCGAGCAAACATAATGGTATTTTTCTTATAAGCTGTTTACCGTAACCCGCCAAGGGCTAATTCGTGTTTAATCGTGTTTAAAAGGAAAAAAATTTTCATTCTGGACAATTTTCAATGGCGTAAGTTAGTTTATAGCCCCACCCCACCCACCCCTTTAATAATCAATATTAAATTCCTTATCCTTTTATCTTTATAGAGTCGCTCGTGCACGAGAAGTGGTCTTTGGTACTCGACCTGTTGAATCAAGCAAAGGTGCCGCATACGTTGGTGAATCGCCTTGAAGAACTCATCGGAAAAGAAGTCGCCCCGTCATCGCTGAATCTCTACACACGAGCTGAAGAAGAAAGAAGACGTTTCGCGGCCAAATGGGATCTGGATCGGAAGGACACCTCGTCGCTGGTTCTCTTCTTACTGGAGAAATCGAGAAGCATAAAACATAGTGCTCTACAAGTCAAAGTGGCGGCGTTCAATTTCTTCAACGGCAACCGGCCAAACGCTTGGCAACGACACATCCAAGCAATTTTGCAAGCGGTAAAGAGAAGCGAGACCCCGGTCAAACATCACCAAGCTATGTCACTGGAGGAGCTGAGAATCGTGATCGACAAAGGGCTAGAGACATCATCGGGAAAAGAAAAACGAATGGCTACGATGGCATTGCTAATGTTTGGTGGACTTCTCCGTGTCTCCGAAGCGTCAGCACTCCGCTGGGAAGACATCAAAGAACTCGGGAACGGGGTTTGGGAACTTACAATCCGGAAAGCCAAAAACGACCAGGAAGCGGAAGGAAGAAGTACATTCGTCAGCTTTCCAAACGGCACTCCTGCCAGTCAACTCTGGTACAAATGGAGAAAACAGGCCGCCACAACATACGTTTTTCCTGGCAGGAATGGGCCCATTCAACCACGAGCTGCGGCCACTGAATTAACCAATTTCTTCAAACAATTTGGATGGTCCAACTTCACTTCGCACTCGCTGCGCGCAGGCGGAGCATCTACGGAAGCAGCACGAGGAGTTCCACTAGAAGCTCTACAACGCCGAGGAAGATGGAAATCAAGCAGCGGCATGCGGCCATATATCAAAGATTCGATAGAAGCCCAAGGAGGCACCACATGTCTTGAGTAATGTTGGTTTTTGTATTGTAGGAATCGTTTTGTTGTCGTTTGCGGTTGTTATTGTTGTTATGATTTTTATGGATTTTTGTTAGGTTTTTTGGTTAAATAACACTGGTTTTTGAATAAATTGTCCAACCTCAAAATTAGTGGACAATACATTATATCGGAAAAGCTTATGAGAAAAATGATATTATGTTTATAGCGAGTAAAAACTCGCAGAGTTTGGCGAGCAAACATAAAACTTAATTTTACAGACCTTCCATTTTCGAGTTCTCTTGTTGAGGCACAGCCACTTCCGATTGATTCTGCGACGAATAACTGAAGAGTTCCACCAGAAAGTTGACGGATTTCTGCCTTCACTTCTCGGAATTTGCCTCCTTCATCCTGAAATTGAAGTTGAAATTCACCGCCAAAAAGCTTTTAGGGAAACCGTATCCACGAAGTGGCCTCCCATCCGAATCAGATTTCTCTTTTGTGTGTTGAGCTCATTTCGGAGCTCTCTGTCATAGATCCATGGATAGTAAGGCGGAGTCCAAACGGAGAAAGGACCCAGGGGCTCATCTAGCAAATGCAAAAACAGAAATTGAAGAGATAAGAATAGGTGAGCTTGCAATACTTCAAAACAACGACTTCGATGCCTTGTACATCTCAGTTAGTTATCCATTAAAGTTCAAAACCCAAGCAAAAGATTTCCTACAACATATAATTGAAATGACTAGTATAACAAAAATGGATATCCCATTGTTGAACTTTGTGACCTAGATAAACATTGCATTTTGTAAGCAAAAAACATAAGCTTTAGTAGCTTGAGTTTGAATTGACTAAACCCGAACCGATTGATGAGATTCGAAAAGAAAAACAATAATTGCACTTGTTTGCCCATCCGTTAGAGCATTCCAAATCTCCTCTGATTAATGTGACTGCCGTGTTCTTCGATAAAATAGGACGACCACCGCTTGAAAAAGTTCTTTGGAGACGCCTGTCCGTCAACCATTACCTCCCCTTGTACAGGACCATGTCATTGTTAACCGCTGGATTTGGAATCCCACCGGCTATCACATAAAACGTAATGCTTGAATCACACGACTGCTGAAATCTTTAAAATCTTTTGGCTTCAGAATCTCTAAAATCACATCAGACATTTGACAGTACTGAGGAGAGAGCCCATTGTAGAGGGGCTCGATGAGTGTCCTTGGACCGTCCTCACTGAATAAAATACACGGTTGATGAGATTTGAGATGCAGTCGAGTCTCGATATATTGGACTGGTGCATTGAAAACTGCGGGCTATTTCGCGGGACTCGCAGATAAAGAAAACAACAGCATAGAGCCAGCTGAAAGGGGGGGTTCATTGTTTTCTTCAATATTTCCCCTAATTATTGCGAAAAAATTATGCTTCCAGCTTTTTATTTTTTGGTATTTTTCTTCACTTCTTCTATTGCACTCGACAATCTGCCACCGAGACATATTCGTCATGTCATGCTTCATGAGTTCCTACAAGAGCACAGTGCAGGTTTGGCAGCTGATAATAGTAAAAAGATATATGGGGGAGGACCCACATTCCGAAAGAACGTGTCGAGTATGGTTTGCCAAGTTTCGATCTGGGGACAAATCTTTGAAAGATGCAGAGGGCCGTGGAGCGGCACCCTAACTGGATGATTCCAAATTACTCGAAGAGTTAGGGGTTGATCATGCTACAGTGCTAAGGAATCTCCATACCCTTGGATTGAAATCGAAACTTGAGGCTTGGGTGCCCCATGACCTCAATAACCCCCAGAAGTGGCAGCGCGCCTCGATCAGTGCCGCTCATCTCTCACGATACGAAAGGAAATCCTTTCTTCCTCGAATTGTGACAGGAGATGAGAAATGGGTTTTATCTGTGATCTGTGAACTTTTGGAAGAAGCGGCAATGGGTGGAGCCAGGCGAGAAACCCGAAAGTGACCCTAAGCCCTATTTGCACCAGAAGAAGTTTATGCTCTGCGTTTTCTGGGATATAGGTGGAATAGTGTACTGGGAGTTGCTGGATAGCAAGACGACCCTTAATACAATCAAATACAGGGTGCGGCAAAAGTTCTGACACTTTTTTTCAAACGACTGTATAAAATTTCAAAAAACAGTATTTGGCTCACTTTTTTGTTCTTTAACAGTCGTTAAACTGTTTTTCCTTATTTTTAATAAGAAACAACGTTTTTGTTTGGGTTCGCTTTCAATATGGATGCTAAAAAGAGGCGCACTGTGATACTTGAGTTGCACAAAGCCGGAAAGATACCGATGGAGATTGTTCGAGTCACCGGATATCCAAAAAAGTCTGCCATTGAATGATTCAAGCAGCGGGGCAACGATCAGGACCGTACAAGAAGCGGGCGACCAACCACAGCCATCACTCCAGAGAACACAAACAAAGTCAGATGCTGAATCCGTCGAAATCCCACTCGTTCAATGAGAAAGATGGACACAAGCCCGAATCAGCGAAAGAAGCGTTCGAAGGATTGTTCATGAGAAACTTGGAATGTCCAGCTACAAATTTGCTCGGGTTCATTTCCTGAGCGACGCCATGAAGCAAAAGAGGATGGCTAAAGCGAAGAAGATGTTGCACCTGGTCGCTGCTGGTCGTTTGGACAAGGTTGTGTTCACAGATGAGAAGACCTTCACCGTTCAACCGATCCACAATCGTCAAAACCATCGCCAACTTCTCAAGCGAGGTCTGAAAAACACTTTTGCAGCCAAATTGATGGTCCGTCAACATCGTCCGTTATGGTGTGGGCCGGCATCTGTGCCACAGGAAAGACGCCTCTTGTGTTCATCGATCGAAAAAATCAACGCTAAGGTCTACTAGCAAAAGGCGTTAAAGGATGTCTTAGAGCCCTGGGCAGCGAATCATTTCGGACAAACTGGATTTACCCTTCAGCAGGACTGGGCGCCGGTCCATGGAGCCCGCTCGACTCTCGCTCTCTCGCTCATATTGCCAAAGTTTCCAACTTTTATTTCTTTTAGAAAAAGTGTCAGAACTTTTGCCGCACCCTGTACAGCGAACAGTTGGAAAAGGTGAATGAGTCCCTGAAGATGAATCGACCCTCCAAGTCAAAGATCGTTCTCCTCCACGACAACGCCCTCATGTTGCAAAACTGACTCGCTCTAAAATAAACAGCCTTGTTTGAGGCGCATCCCCCATACAGTTCGCCTTGCCCCTTCTGATTGCTATTTATTCCGGACCATGAGTAATGAGCTTACGGGAGAATACTTCGCTTCGGAAAAAGCAGTCAAAAATTGGCTCCAAAAGTTTTCCGATTGAAAAACCAAAATCCCACTACGAAAGAGAAATCCGCCAATTGCCTTTAAAATGGGCAGAAGTCGTCAATACTAATGGAAATTATTTGGAATGAACTTATGGTTTTATTTTCAATAAATTTTAGTTCAAATTCCCGCAGTTTTCAATGCACCAACCCAATACAATGAGCTCTTATCAGTTATCCAGGACTCAAGGATTTAAAGAAGGATTCTCAAATAAGGATTTGTGCCTACTGTGCTTGCTTTTTTATTATTGTTTCGCAACTACAACAAAAATTTATAATCTACACGACAACAACAGCCGATTTAGAACCGTGATTGTAAATATATTTGGCTATTGAATGTAAAAAAATATTTTTAGTCATTCTAAAGTAGGAAGTTCTTTTCGTAAAAAGAAAACAAACGTATAGGTATCCG
This sequence comes from Mesorhabditis belari, assembly GCA_958450365.1. Taxonomy (NCBI): domain Eukaryota; kingdom Metazoa; phylum Nematoda; class Chromadorea; order Rhabditida; family Rhabditidae; genus Mesorhabditis; species Mesorhabditis belari. The sequence continues at coordinate 89,032 of CAUEEP010000200.1, forward strand.
GATGAGGAACAATCGTCCAGTAACCGCAATACCATAGAAAATCATTCGGAGAGTAAACCACCGAAATGTAAATCTCCAGGTTCGCGTTGTCTTTACCGAGACCAGGAAAAGTCAATCCTGAAATAGTCATGGTTTTTTAAATGATTTTTATGAAATGATACTTTTGCGAAATGATTCTTTACGAAATGACTTTACGAAATGGTATAGAACCAGTAATACCGCAATTCCCAATGCAGAGCAGAACGGCCCAATCTCTCGAGTTGCTCAGCGAGCTGTTTTCAAAGGTCAACGTGATCGACCGACGACCGTACACGTTCCAAAAAAACCCATATATCTTTCTAACGGTCGAAAAGTTTGGCTCATCCACGCTGATGTACTGTCTGAAATGGGAGTTGGTATTCAGAAAGGAGCGCTTGCAAGTCAAATGGCGATTCATCGGTCAGTTGGCCGCCCTTCATCGAAAATGGCTTTTCGTCCTGGCACTGAATGGAAAAGGCGATACCAATACGCAATTTTTCGTCTTACTTTTTTATCCTCATATTTTAAGCACTCTTGTTGCGAGTAGACCACGCTGATGAAGGTCGCTTTTGCGCTAACAATGATGCTCTGAAGGATCACTATTATATTGATATACAAGGTGAAACAAAAATGGACTATCGACTTGAACAACTTGCGTTTATCAAATGCTCCAAAGCTGTTCCCAAAACAGAACAGAATTTTCGTGATATGGCAGGTCTGCCTGTAATATATTATTTTCAAATGTCTACGGCCGATGTCCCGAAAATTCTATCCAAAAAGCCCGCACTAGCCGTCGACACCTAGTAGTAGAAATACCCTGTAATATGTATAGTACATATCTTATATTTCTAACGGGTCACTAGGTAAAGTTTTTTGCATGGTTTTGTTATTTTACCTAAACATACATCACTTTCGATACGCAGTTCTCAAAATACTCTTTTGAAACTTTACTAAAGAGGTTTACGTGTATGGATTTTCAAATGTCTATGGCCGATATTCTGAAAATTCTAGACTTGCGGACAGATCTGGGTCTTTTTTTGCATTTGATGAACGAGGTCGTTCCGAGTTAAAGTTTAACTTGAATCATTTTACTCCTGGAAGTAACATGCCCCGACACGTGCCAGCCGGGCTCCATGGAAGGCAAAAGATGGATTGTCGTCCGTCAGATTGAAGACCAAACCCTCATTTGAGTCTGGCATCAACAGAAAGAGCGTCAGCAACAACATCACAGAGTTCCTGTAAATTTCTGCAACAAACTGATAAAATGGAAAAGTTTGAATAAAACTACCCTTTATGTAGGCTATCAAGATTTCCTAAAAACAAAAAAATATTTTGCCCATTTTTGCCACGTAAGCCCGGTGCTCTTAAGTTCTTTCGCCATCATTGATCAGTGCATCGACTTTTTGGAGAAATCCCCTATTCTTTTCTCTATTTCCTTATTTTGCCAGCTTTTCTTCTATAGAGCCCCTTGCACTCTGTGCGTTGAGGTCCGTTGTGGGCATTAACGGAACTCACACCGCTGATAACGATTAAGCTCTACCCTATGCTTTGCTAAAGGCTGAGACGTTATGTTAAAACTTTTTCCTCTGTGATTAGAACGCGGAAGAATAATCGGAAACACAAAAATAAAAAGAATAGAGCCCTTTCCTTTTCTAAAACCGAAAAGAATGAAAGTTTCAAAGTCTCGATGTATTTTGGCAATACAGCCAAATCACCGAACGATTACTTTGAGTGTGCATTTATTGAGATTCAATTCTTTTGCAGCTTTGACTAAAGCAAAAGCAAAAAGTTATTTAAAAGACCCCTAAAGCTACAAGAGAAAACTACCTTGTTTCTTTAAAAATAGAACTTAATGGTGTTGAAACACTAACAACTAGGCGCGATTCTACTTTACTTGTGCTGTATAATAAATTTGCATTCAAGTTGCGGTCTATTTGCATCAAATGGTGCACTGTCTAGAGAAAACAAGCTGCTTCTTCACGTTGGCAGTAATAACTAGTCGCGATGCTATTCGATTTCGAATTCTACTTGATTTGTGCCCTGTATTCAGGTTAAATTCATATAAACATTTCTGTTCTCGGTGCTCACAGTATCACAAAAGAGAATCACAGATCAGTCAAAAATGAGTGACGAATTTATGTTCCTGATGAAAAAGAGAGGGTGAATTTATCAGCTAGGTTCCTGGACGCCAAGGGTTGATTTTTTTTTCCTAGACGACAATTGATACGAGAAAAGAACTGCCTTGAATGATTTCGAGTTTCCAAGCCCTCGATAGCTCGCTGACTCCGAATTTGAGCGTCGAAGTAAGATTAGACGATTAAAAAAATTAAGAATTTTATTTTTTAGCAAGTAAATCAAGCTTGTAAATGGCTCTTGACAAGAGCTGCCACCACTAAATAAGTAAGCAAATGAATTGTACTAATATTTTTTGTAATTTCTGTTACTTTAGTATCACCCATCTTAACTTTCCGTTCAAAAATCTGATAGATGTGTGCAGGTGATTTAAAAAAACGAACCATGAACTAAACGAAACCCATCTGCTTGGAAATAGTCTCACTATTTATTTTCTGTTAAAAAATCTCAAAGATGCCCAATCGCACAAATTATTTGATTTACTACCACTTTATGGAAATCTCCGGTACTCCGTGCATTTTATCGAATCTGTCGTCATCTATCTCATCCCGAAGGCATCACGGAAAACGATGGTATCCTATAAGTTTTGTTGACTCTATTATCAAGTGAGCTCTTGTTTGAGTAGAAAAAATAACAGAGATAAAAACAAAAATTTTGACGCAAGCGTGATTCAGAAAATGCGTATTCACAAGTGTTTCATCGACATGCATGTAGCAAAGAAAATCATCTAACATCACAGAAAATTGTGCAAATTGCATTGAACAGTCAATCAGCCAGCCAGAGATATTATCAGTTCATTCAAGGAGATTCATATTCATCGCTTAGTCGACGGTCTCGAATTTCTCGAATCACACTTTCATCCTCGAATTCTACTTTCCAATCATTGCGATCAAACAAGATGGTTTATTGGGTAATCTTTTCGGAATTGATCTTCAATTGGGTCTGGTGAGTAAAGTGAATCGAAATTGAATTGTTTGAATTGATACTCTGTTTCTTTGCTGGAATCAATGTTGATTTCTCGGCCATTCAATGTATTCTCTATCGACATCGACAAGTTTTTACCCTTTGATCATGTTTTTAGGTTTGTTAACAGAAGACAGAAGCCAAGTTTTTTTGTATTCAATTTGGTCCAAAATTTTATTTCAAGCTGGCCCTGTTTCATTAAGTCCCTTGTGAGTTTTTATAGCCACCTCAGGGCTGTTCCTAGATCCGATTTTCCAGGCCTAGCCAAGCCAATTGCAGGCTTTCGACATGGCTTGGCCATCTCTTTTGGGTTTTCAGGCCAATTGGATCAGTCCTAAGCCACCTTGCCAATGGCAACTTTTTATTTTTTCAAACCTATTCCAGTAGAACTCAAGTTAATCCGTTTATCCTAGTCCTTCTTTGATATATTAGGTTGAGGAAAAAGTAATGTCGGTTTTGGTTGTGGGGGTTGACCTTTGATCGTCCAGACCGTTCCTCGTCTTGGAGACCTTCATTTCCATCTTTGAACCGCTGAAACCATCTTTGGCATTGTCTTTCGCTAATGCTGTCTTCCGCATAAGCAAAGAACTGGAAAATTGCCAACAACGGGAATTCAAAACCGACATTATTTTTTCCTCAACCTAATAGTTATAGATTTAGAAGAGACAGTTGTCTTTTATTGTCCTGACTACATGTCTTGGGTGCTGCTAAACTCAACTGGCGAGGCTAAAGTGTAGCACTTTATCCTTTCAAACATGGTCATCACGGCTTCTTTCTTAACTCTGATTTAGAGATGTTTCTGAGACAATGTACTAGTACTAGTATTTTTTGGGCATGAACCGAAAACCGACAAAAACCCGACCGCTAAAAGTGGGGTTTAATTTTCCCGTTTTTTTAAACCGTGTTATTACACCTCACTAACATGTAACAATAGGATGTAAAACTGTAACTTACAAAATGCTTCAGTAAAAACACTGCAAAAAGCAAGGTCAATTTGCGTTGACGGGAGGTTTCCGTCGGGAGCTGAGATAACCCGCTAACTTCGGACCATTACTTGGGAGAGTGAACGGATAACTCTCGCTTATTTACCCCCATCTTTCTCGTGTGCCAGAAAGTGAGCGAATGAGTCATTCGAAATGATCGGGGGAAATGGACTGGATGGGAAAGATTGAGAGGGAAGAGAAACGGAGGAGCAAAGGCGCTCAATGCTGTTCATTTGTATGTTCTCTTCACTTCCCATTACTTTCCCATCATCAAATTCATTCTTCCTTCACCAGTGGATATTTTCTCTTATTCAACTCCTCATCATTGTCCGTAGTTAGTGGGGCTATTACTTCAAATGAATCCCCAGAATGAGTCGAATGAGGGTAGATTCATCGAGTTCAAATGAGTGCACAGCGTGAAAAAAACACTATTGAAAAAAGATGAAATCTTGGCAATAAACACATTAATCTGATGAAATCTATCAAAACATGCTTCAGTCCGATTACTCACACTTTTTGTGTAGCTATTTTTTACTTTCATTTTTTTTTCAGATGAAAACACACACACACACTACCGGAAAAAGTTTTTCATTAGCTTCATGCTGCAATAAACCAAACAACGAATTGCCTGTTTAGCCAAAAAATTTCTTATCACTTTTCGCTGTTATTCTTTTGAAACAAAAAAGGCAAGGATTTCATTCTCCTGAACAAGTTTTGAAACGGAGAAACGAATGTTGTTCTCGTTTTCCTTCTCATTTCCATTCTATTTCTTTTTCATTGTACACACTGAAGGTGGTTCAGTTGACGATTAAAGAGTAATGAATGAATGCGAAATTTAGTGAAATTAACTCCGACTGAAGAGTGCTTTGCTTCAGAAAACGAGAATGATGATTATAAATATTTTCTCTTCAGACTAATCATTTTTTGTTGTTTTGATAACTTTACGATTATATTCAAAACACCATAAAGGAACGCGGTGCTCAAGATTACGGGAGGAATCTGATTGACGCACAAGTTTGAACATCTCGGTCGTGAATTCTCTTTTGTAATTTAGAGATCATTTGAATGTTTTATTGCATCTCAATGTTTACTGTGCATAATTTTAAATACTAAACTCTTGTCCAGAGTTTCGGTCTTTTTTTGCCTTTTTTGCATTCAGATTCTTGCAAAAAGCAAAGCAAAAAGCTTTGTTGCAAACAAATAATGATTCCAAAGAATGTGTTGTCAAAATGAATAAAAGATCTTAGTGATGGAAATTATAAAAAGAAAATGCAAACGAAAAAAAATTTCATCTTAAAACCATAACTCTCCGCAGACAGGCTTGAAGCCCAAGGCAATCGATTTTTCAATGGTGATTGGTCGTCGAGCAAGGAGATTTATGAGCTGAAAGAGAACTCTAGGAAGCTTTGAATTGAAACAAGATTTGCATTACTATTTTACTTGACAACTACTTAGTGGTTTATAATGTAAATGTTTTGCAGAGTATAATAGTAAAATTTTTATCTTTGACTCACATGCTCATTCAACTGAACCCTAGCTGAGCCTCCATCGATTCTCATGCGAAGTTTCGACAGTTCCTCTTCGTCAATAGCCGCTAGGAATGAGAGGAATCAATACTTAGACGAGAGCAGTCTCACCAAACAACACATTTCGACAAGCTTGTGCCATCGTGGCGACAGCGTCGTTGGCTGCAGCGTCACTCATTCCATTGTAATGTCTCTGCCCCTATAGGCAAATAGAGCAAAAGTGAATGTGTTTTCGAAACAAACCATCTCAAATATTTTTTCCATACGGAAGCCTGGCAGAGGCCTTGAGAATAGCCATGTGGCAAGCGGTGATAAAATCTCCCTTGTCGTCGAAAGAGATACAATGCCGATTCGAGGTGATGGCGATGGAATCAGTGATCTGTGATTTTATTTGAAACGGTCTAAAAGAATAACCATAACTAACGTTTATTTTGTATAAACATTAATTTTGCATTAAACTAGTTGTTTAGTTAAAGTTTAGATTCAAAACTTTGGTTGATGAGCTTGACCGAGCTGGTTAAGCTTTAACTGACTTAACCTTTAACTGACTCGATTCGTCGTTGAGCTGGCAGAACAAGACCTGGATATTGGGCTCTGAGAAGGGGAGAACTGAGTAAAATGGCAACAAGCAGTCGCATTGTTTGAATGGAGTGAACAAGCAATGAACGGTTACGAAAGGGGAGGGAGTTTGAGCTGATGTAGGAACACGGGTAATCTCTGTTCATCAGTGTGACCACCTCTTTGTTGACCCATCAAATAAGACAACAACAGAGAAGCTGAAATCTACTTCGAATTGAAACTCAGAAAACTCCTCCTTATTACTCAAAAAGAATAGAAATTGAATGCAAAACTTTTCTATTAGTAGCACTCACAAAACTAACAGTGCATAGCTTCATCGACATTCTGTTCACCAAAAAATTGCTCTTTTCTTTTCTTTTGAAATAAAGACAACTTCAAAAGAACCAGAAATTTCTTGGAACACAAAATTTTTGGAACCAGCAAAAGAGAAATAAGAGATCATATGAAGGTCATTTCTTGATTTGGAAACGGTTCCCGGAAAGGGATCCTTTACGGTAAAGAAAGAAAAAAACAAATCTGAAATCATTAGTAAGTTAGCTAAATCATTAGTAAGCAAATTGGAATGGGCAGATTGGGGGAATAAATATCCCCCAATCTGCTCATTCCAATTTGTTTCACTTTTGTGCAATGGCCGTTGAGAGGTTTCAATTGATTTCCGAATCACAGTTGGTTTTTAAAATTTGAATCTTTATAATGTTTAACATTTAGACCTAAACCTTCATCAAAATCACATCATTTTGGCGTGTTTCTATTGGGTTTATTAATTGGTCTTCTTTTAGGAATCGGAGGCACGTTGCTGATGATAAAGTGAGTATCAGAAAGAGACTCTTACTCAATTAATTTACTAGTCTCACTTTACTGTATACCCTTACTTTAGTTTACTAGTCTTACTAGTTTATTACTAGTCAGTTTAAGAAAATTCTCAATTTTTTATCTAAGCTATACAAAAAGCCATATATTCTCAATCAAATCTCATTCTAATGGAGCCCTTTAGAGCTCCCCAAAATGATCAATCCAATGCGCCACGAAGTCGAGCGATCAGAAATTTGTCAGCGCTTTTCGAAACATTTTCCTTTTCTAGACAGTCATTGACTTTCTGATAAAAATGGTATTGTTTTCAGGCGATCAGTTGATGACGAAAGAGATGCTTCACTACTAACGATTTGTCGAGCACAATTGTGAGTCTTGTAGTTTGTGGGTGGGGGTATTCTTGAAAGTTTAAGTTTGATTCCACTAACGGAATCGTCCCAACAAAGTTCATAATTTTTAAAATTTAGAAAGGGGGTTATTTAGTAAAAGATAACTTGCATTTGCATCGATCCTGTGAAGAATTATTTCTTACCATTCATTCTCTTAATAACATTCAATCTCGCATTTTAGGGCGTCAACCCAAACGAAATTGAAAGACGAGAAGTGAGATCAAAAAGTATTTTTGAAGTGACTCAAATTTTAGAGGTATTTCTGAGAGTCTGAAAGGAAATCTGAACAAGTGTGAGGCCGAGGGGACGGCGTTACGAGGGGAGAAGTGAGTGAAGGAATGCTTTAAACTGCTTTTTATACTTTATCACTTTGATAATTGTTTTTTAGTAATTGCATTTTTTCAGAATTTCATCAGATAAAGAGCTTCGAGAGATCTCAGCCATCGAATCGAAATGTCCTTTTACATGGAGATATTACAACGAAACGAACTCCTGCTATTATTATCAAGTTTTTACTATTTAAGATTTACAAATAAAATTTCTTTAGGGATTCAGCAAAGATGGTCAGGGAAAGATGATCACATACGATTGGGAGACAGCCGAAGCGAATTGTGTGTTGATGGGAGGGCATCTGGTGTCGATTCACTCGACGAATGAGAAGAATTTCGTGAAAAGTGAGTTGGTAAAAGTGAATGGAAACGTATTAGACTTATGTTTTACACTTCCAAACTAGGCAAAATAGTAAAATTAGAAAAATTAGAGTTCTAACTTTCGATAAATTCGCTTGAATAGAAGCAAGATCAATTCGTTACTTTTCCTTTATTACAAACAAGCATGCCTCACGGTCCCTTAAAATTATTCTTACGGCAATTAATGCCGCCATCATCGGTTCGTTGTTTATAAGTTTCAATGTCAAATTTAAACAAGGTGGAACTACTCTCTACATAATGGACTACCATATAGAGTCTTCACCTATAGAGGAAGTCCATTATATAGAGTGTCGACTATAATATCCTACACTAAAGCCATAGATTGCTTTTCAGAACTGATTGCCTTCGATGTCAAAGCACTAAACCCATCGGCCACCTCTCCAAATCCTTGTGCTCATTCGGCGTTCTATGTTTGGAATGGTCTTCGTATCACGAATGGAAAGAGAAAATGGATTGATGGAACAAATGATGACTATTATGGCAAGAATGATGATTACAAAGCAGCTCACGACTATTTGGTTCCAGTTTTCAAAGTTTAAAAGCGTAGCAATTTTTAGCAAAACCTTGATTAGCAACGAAAATGAATAACGTTTAGATGTGTAACGATGAGGCGAACGAGAACAACTATCACTATTATGGACCGATTCGTTTAAATGCGAGATATGTTTGCAAAAAGGCAGCAAATAACTGAAAATTTATTGGAGGAGAAAATAAACCTTTTTTTTGAAGCAAAATGGCTCCTTCATTTTAATGTTAATTTTGGGTAATGAAAATTGAGCTCCAAAAGCGCATTGTTATAAATTCGACCAAAGTGCCCTTATTGTTTGCCATCTTTTTCCTCGATATGTGATATCCAGTCATCAAAAAAAGGTTTGACCCATTGCCTCCCAAATGATTAAAACAAAAATTTTTTAGGAAAAATTACTGTTTCAGAGAAAAGCTTTTTGGCGAATAATCTAGCCAATGTGCTCTAGTTTTCGAATTAAGCAGCTGATTCATTTTAGCACAAAAAAGTTTTTTACTAAAGATATCATTTTTGAGCCGCAAAAAGTCTTGACCCATTGGTATATTGCTTTGAAAACTTTATTGTTGATACATCATTCTGATTTTTCTGAATTAATTTATTATTTTTCCATGGCATGGAAGCAATATCTGGATACTCCGACGAAGGAGAATATTGTTTGAGCTCTTCAACAAGGGACCAAAGTGGCAAGTGTCTGTGAATTATCTCCGTTTCGTGAAAAACCGTTCCTCAACTTTGCAAACATCAAAAATTGGAAGGGGAAGTGCACCGACATTTCGTGAAGGACTCAAACAGGACGAGTTGATGGAGTCAAGATGATTCAGGCGGGTCTCGGGCTAATGTGATGAGACAAACGAATCGGAATCGACACAAATCGGCTCGATTGTTTACCCGCCGACCAGCACGAAAGCCGCTGATAGTTTTGAAGCATCTGCATTAATTTTGCATTAATCTAGTTGTTTAGTTAAAGTTTAGATTTAAAACTTTGGTTGATGAGCTTGACCGAGCTGGTTAAGCTTTAACTGACTCGATTCGTCGTTGAGCTGGCAGAACAAGACCTGGATATTGGGCTCTAAGAAGGGGAGAACTGAGTAACAAGGCAACAACAACAACAAGGCACGCATTGGTTGAATGGAGTGAACAAGCAATGAACGATTACGAAAGGGGAGGATGTTTGAGCTGATGCAGGAACACGGTTAATCTCTGTTCATCAGTGTGACCACCTCTTTGTTGACCCATCAAATAGGACAACAACAGAGAAGTGCTTCTCTGATCAAAATAGACAGACAAACTGAAATCTTCTTCGAATTGAAACTCAGAAAACTCCTCCTTATTACTCAAAAAGAATAGAAATTGAATGCAAAACCTTTCTATTAGTAGCACTTACAAAACTAACAGTGCATAGCTCCATCGACATTCTGTTCACAAAAAAATTGCTCTTTTCTTTTCTTTTGAAATAAAGACAACTTCAAAAGAACCAGAAATTTCTTGGAACACAAAATTTTTGGAAGCAACAAGCCCAGTAGGAGGCATTAGGTTCCTCTAACCCCGGCTTCACAGATAATCAATATCAACCACCAAAAAGAGGCCAAGGTGAGCAATCGGCTCACCGATTGCTTGTCGTCATCGGAAAAGAGGCTTCTCGAGGGGAATCGGCTCTAACATCAATGTAAAGCAATTACAGTCTCCAAAAGATTTTCAGGTGATCATGCTCGAGTGTTTTTTGCCTATGCTGTGCATGGTTATGTTTTGACTTGTATCTACAAGATTGGCTTGTATCCATAAAACTTTTCAACAAGTTGATTCATTTCAAAAATCCGACACAATACAGAACTAAACGAGCACAATTGGGCAATTTCTTTGATAGCGCAGAAGTTCTTTGTTTTTCAGTTCTCTCTCAATTTTCGATGGTTTTTGTTTTGAACAAGCACAGAGACAAATCACAAAGAGTGAAAGGAAGAAAAAAACTATGGAGATGAGAAGATATTTGGGGATCTGTTCGATTTCAGCTGAAAAGTGATCGAAGTTTCTCCAGAAAGCCTCGTCATCGACACCGCGCTATCACCATTTTCGTCGACATCTTCATCTGCCCATTCTAAATGTATGTAAAATCAAAGTTGTAGTTGAAGATCATGCTGATAAAGGTCGAGATACCCCATTTTTTTGTGGAATCTCGGGATTTCTGAAAACAAGCGGTGGATTTTTTGATGATATCAGATGCAAGAGGTTTGAAAATCTAGATGTATACAACTTCTATGTTTTTTATGTTTGAATCTTCAGTTGGAGACTTGAAGAAATGTTTGAGTTTGTGAATGAATGGAAAAATAGGGTTTTGTTTATGTTAAAGGTGAAAATAGAATAATATTCAAAAAAGATGGACTCTTCCATAAAATAAACAATGGTAAAATTCAAGCATGCATCTAGTTCTACAATCCGTTCACATAAAATATAAAAAACTACAAACTCAGAATTTGAGAAAGCTGAATATAATCTGTAGTGTAGCATTTCTAATTTCTGTGAGTGAGCTTTAGCAATCTTAAATTTTTATGACCCTTTTATTTTAGTCTAGTTGTTCCTTCTGACACGACATTGTGCTAAAATTGTTGGTCAATCTTATCACAAACTTTTCCCAAGACCAATCGTGTGCAAAATTGATGAATCGCCCCGTATCTTGCGTCTTTCTGATAAAGTCGCATTCGTTTTTTTCAGAGATTCAAACTTTTGCCTGAACAAAACTTTTCTTTCATACTTTGCAACCAATTTTGCAAAATATTCAAAAAACTATTGATTTTTAACAACAAATAACGTCATGGGAGATTGTTTTAAATCGAGATGGTAAAAATTAAAGCATTGAAAGCTTTTTAGCATTTCTATGCGTCATAACTATATCCACGCTTTTTCTTTCAGGGAAGATTTTCAAGATGTCTCACTTTTTTTCGACGGAGGCTCCACTATGATTTATCAAGCAAAAAACAAAATCGATGGGTGCAAATATGCGATAAAGAGAGTGAATCCCCACAAAAATGATTTTGAAAGTTCATTAAGAGAGGTACGTGTAGAGAGTATAAGTCAAATTGATAAAAAATTCTTTTCAGGCAAGAGCACTCGCATCCCTGAGCCACCCACACATCATCAAATATTTTACAACTTGGATTGAAACCAATGACCGAAGAATAGTGGTATTGTTTTTTATTAAAGTTGACCAATTTCATGAAATTACAGGATGGTTTTTTGCAAGAGCTAGAAGATGCGGAGAAACAAACAAAAAAAGCTTCATGGCAGCAGAAAACACGGGAAAGACCTGTTGAACTTGAATTGAGGTAAGCGATCAATTCATCTTCTCAAAGTTTATTAGACCTGCAAATGATGGGTTGAAAGGAGACAATGCCGTCAGTAGAGGAGCGTCAGAGATTTCTTCACAGGCTGCCTTGCTCGACGATTTGTGCATCGATACGGAGAGCGAAGACTCCAATGATGACGAGGAGCTTCAAGACAATGAACTGTGTGAACAGACGGACGTGACTTCTACGACGGATACAACGTCTAATCAATGCATTACTGATTTACAAGATCTAGAAATTTTTATTTATATACAAATGGAGGTGAGAAACATCTTGTCAGCAAAAATCTCTTGCTTTCAGCTTTGTCTTCCGAATGATTCTGGTCATTTGGATTTGGCACGTTGGCTTCGAGAAAATAACCAAATTGAGAGAAGGAATTATATGAAAATATGGAGATGGTTTCGGCAACTGATCAAAGCTGTTACCTATATGCACAGGAAAAAATTGATTCATCGAGACATAAAAGTTCTCTACATTGAGTTTTTTCAAAAAACAACAATTTCAGCCAGCAAATATTTTCCTCTCCTCCGAAAGTCTTTTGAAAATTGGCGATTTGGGTTTGAGTCGACCGTTGGGTTCAAAAGTCGAAGCTCGAAAAGGTTTGTTTTCTACGCTCACATTGAAATCAAAATCGATGTTAGACAACCAAGATGTTGGTCAATCAGACTTAACCGATTATGTGGGCACACAATTCTATATGTCCCCCGAGCAGGTTTAACAAAATAAGATTGCGTTAATATATAAGCGTTAATTTAGAGAAGTTGCAAGCAATATAATGCAAAGATCGATGTTTATGCTCTGGGCGTGGTTTTCCTAGAGTTAATCTTTCCATTCGAAAATGATACAGAAAGACAGGAAACACTTTCAAAGCTACCAGAGAGCTTTCCAGATATGGCTTTACTGCAAAATAAAAAGCCAGACGCAAAAAAGCTTTCCAAGTCAACGGTATGTTTTTTGAAAGTAACCAGATGGATGCTATTATATTAATGAGTTTAGTTCTATTCGTCTGGATTTTCTTTTGCCAAATGGATGTGCAATGAAGATTCGAAGAGCCGTCCCAACAGCTGGGAAGTCGAGAAAATTCGATGGAACTTTAGTAAAAAAGGAATTTTGTTATATTGAAAGTCAGCCGATTCCGTTTCTCGGCTCGACTCAAAATGAGCAAACAACTAAAGCCGCGGGAACAAAAAGCGGAGAATGGGGAAAAAATCATCGAATACCAAAAAAATGATTCCCTAGTTTGTGTTTTTACTGCCGTAATAAATTCTTCTACAGCAATTTTTTCAGTTTATTTACTCTAAAAAACATGGGCATTTTTTGAAACACTCAGGCACTCATTTTTGGATCTCAACAAAAGTGGGCTCTCTAATCTTACCTTAAATAAGGTAAAGCGCAGAGCAGTTGAAAAGGTACAAAAAATCCCCAAAACCATTCAAATTTGTCACAGAAAATTCACTACGATCAATTTAATTTTCACGATTTCTTGGATATGGTTCTGTTTCTTTTTTATTTTCTATTTTGAGAGCGCCATGAAGAGCAATTTGATGTTATCCTCAAATCTGACTATCTATTAAATTTGCCTTCAGCTATGATTTTCAAACGTTAGAAGGTTTACTGGATGCACTTCGTCATAAAGGTGAGAAGTGATTATTTGGTGTACTTGTGCCTTGTTCCTTTGGAGCTTTTTCAAATAGTGGGAACCACTTAAATCTTAAAAACGGCAAAACCCAAATGGTTCTGTTCAGAGTAAACAAAGACGTCACTGTTTTCGGTGAAACCATAAATAAGGTGTTTTCAAATGTTTCAATTTGGCCGTCTAATGCTCCAACAAGAAATCGGATGAAACGATCACTCTTTCTGCCAGAATCCAACCCAATGTCACCGACTTGAAGCGCACTTTAAAAAGTTCAAATGAAAATTTTATTTAAAAAGCCAATTTAGTGCGTTCAACTTCAGCGGAAACGTTGAACAAAAGGTGATTTCGGCGATCGACTCATTTTCAACTCTCATTTAGTATTTTCTTCTCAAACGAGTATTCACCGGCGTCCAAAACAATTTAATTCAATCGGATTTCTCAGTTTTGGATCGAAAATAGCAATTTTTATTCCGAAAAGATGTCAAATTGCAACCGGGAATGATAGCTTTTACTGTGTTTGGTGATAACTGAAGCTGAACTGGTTTAATGAAGAGACGTCTCACCAATGTCTTCCAGCAGCTCAACACAGCGCTATCATTCCCACTATCATTCGCTAAGATGCAGGGATCGTATGAGAATTTTGCGAACAGGTAAAAGTAGATTCAGAACAATGCCGTTATTTGAATTCTAACCACTGCATTGTTGGCTGTCGAGTGGAGATTTGACTTCATTTTTAGAAGACTGATAAAACAATTCAAAAGTAAATGATAGACTATTTATGTGATTTAATTATTAGACTAGTAACCGATACACTTCACCAAAAGTTGCAACCAACTATTTTTTCTCTTTTCAAAAGAGAACTAAAATTAAGGAGAGAACCATAAAAGGCTGAAATGGATTCGTTCCACTCTTTTCTCTCGATCATTTTACATGTATCTATTCGTTGAACTTTCAATCAACAGTCCAATATCAAATATTTTAATCGATACATTTTGATAAATAATTAATGTTTAAAAAGTTCTCCGTTTTAAGTGCCGATTTTATCAAAGTTTAATATGGAATGTCATTTCCGTTCTGAGGTTTCTAAAAAGTTCTTATAAAGATAAACGTCTAGCCATAACTATTGAATCTTTACCTAAAGAATTTCTTTATTCTTCAATCAAATGCAACCGTCAGCACCACCCATCAACGAACAGCCATCACCACCGCCAAGCTATGAGGTAGCCGTAAACTCTCTCGGTTCTTTGTCTCTATTTTTTCTCAGCATGGGCAAATGCAAGTTCTCCACAGTAAAGTGGGAACTATATGAGATATCAATTTTGTGAATTTACTTCAATATACTAAATTATTTTGGCTATCAAATGACGTTTTTCAGAGAACGCTGAAATGGCCAGTGTGGGTGTGTGCGCTCATCATCATACTCATCACCATCGCCCTGTTCATAAGTCCTAAACGTCATGTTACATAAATAGTCCCAGCTTTGGTGTTTATCGTAAAACGTGTATTATCTGTGTGTTTTTGCCATTTACTTTTTGATCTCTAAAATTTATTGTACCATCGTAGCACAATTGAGTAAACTTTCACATTCACACTCACTATTCACAAAAAGATTCGAAAAATCGGCTCACACGCAATTATCCTTGTCGTTTTGTGATCCCAGCGATCAGAAATGTTTTACAT
Organism: Mesorhabditis belari; assembly: GCA_958450365.1. Classification (NCBI taxonomy): domain Eukaryota; kingdom Metazoa; phylum Nematoda; class Chromadorea; order Rhabditida; family Rhabditidae; genus Mesorhabditis; species Mesorhabditis belari. Next base: position 104,323 of record CAUEEP010000200.1, read on the forward strand.
AAAAGAATGAGTTCCAGGAATTTCAAAGTAGGGAGACAGATTGTGGGAAAATTTTTTGTAGACGAACACTTTTACGAGTTCCAAACTTTAATTTGAAAGCTCAGTGAATGGTTCCGGGTCACATATTACTCTACTAGTTCACTCAAATAATTATTTGGAATTTTATAGAAGTCCTTCGTCTAGAGTTGACTGAGTTGAAGTGAGTGAGTCTACTACAGTGAGTTGAAGATGAGTAAGTCTGAAACAACATAGACCATTAATTTCAGATGTAAAAAGTCACCAAATTTCCCATGTTGCTACGAAAAACTTTCTGGTGAATTATTTGAACGTTCGCTGTTTTTCCTCTTGGAAATGATGATCACAGAAGAACAGGGTCGGCTTATTTTCTATTTACTAGCTTTAAATTTATCCTTGAAACTTAATCTTGCAAAGTTTACGAACCTTTTTGTCAGTTCAAATTTCTTTTCAGAAGATCTCCTGATCGCGATGAACGCGACCGCAACGAAATCGACTGATATCCAGAGTGTCGTCGAGATTTGCATAATGGCTTTCGTATGGTTTTTTTAGTTTCTAGAAAAATCTAGATTAGTGTTACAAAAGGAAACCGCTAGTGTAAAAATTAGTGCCAAAACTGAACGCAGAGCAAGTTGGGTTTCTCTCCAACAAACTTGGTACTTAACGAAGAGCTTTCCAGATGGGCATTCTCGGTATTTGCATCGGTGTCTGGGCGATCCTTGTCGTCCTGGGTAATTCATTTCTCCAAGGAATGGTCAAACAGTACATGATGATAGACTTGGTCGGCAATTTATTCGTCAACGTGTGCCATTTGTGTTGGGGTGTCCCATGTGCTATTTGGTTTATTCACCCAACCAACTCCTAACCGCTCTTTAGGAACCTCGACACATTACTTCCTCTACCCAACTACTTAATTGCTGGTCTTGCCTTCACTCTTGTTGTGGCTGGGTACAATCCAAAAGTGAAGCTCATCTAATCAATGTTTTTACTAAGGAAATTCAGCTTTTCCTTGGCATCAATCGCTTTTTGGCACTAGCCTTCGACGGACGATATTTCGCCTCTTTTGAGAGACTGAAATATGTGCAATATGGAATTATGATTGGACTACCGTTAGCCACTTATATTAGCTTCATGCTTCGTTGGGATTTCGTTGAAACCCTCATTAATATGGTTTAGCCAATTGTCACGCCGTTTTTCTCGCTCACGGATTGAACTATTTTTGGGTGGAAAGCGAGTGTGGGGATGAGTTGAACTTCTACATTGTGGTCAGCTTATTTCACAACAAGAAAAACTTTTCCAAATTTATCAATTGCAAGAAAACGCTCTTGCATCCATTTTGTTTATTTATTGCTTACGGTACACAAAAATTTTGATGCTGAAAAGCGTGCCCACCGCAGCCCACTTACTATTAGAAGCTAAAAGAAGTAATTATTTGGAAAATTAAAGCTCTAAAAACTCAACCTATTGGGTTGGTGAATTGAAAATGGGCTATCATTTCAAAGTTATTTTTTGAAATGACTAATGTATCAATACGCGGTTTACTTCCGTCAAAAGATCTACTAATTCTCCACAAAATGAGTTGTAAAAGATTCAAAAAAATTTTTGTTTTTGGAGCATTTTATAAACGAGAACTCAGATGATTAAAATGGCACCGATTTGGTGTTGAAATTAGAGCACTTTAGCCACAGAAATTTCTTTTTTGTCAAGAGAAAAAAAAGTGGAGCATAAAAAGTTAGCCAATCGCTAAATTTTCGGCTTGATCCGTTCAGCCGTTTTCATTGTACATTGACTATCGGAATAGATTAGTCATTTCAAAAAATAACTTTGAAACGATAGCCCATGTTCAATGCACCAACCCAATATTTTGGGGTAGAGTTCATTTTCAATGACAACAGGGCCTTCTCGCCTATGTCTACCTCACCCTCACGGCCGTCGTCGATTTCACCATTTTCTTCATGCTTCGCCGCCGCATTCGTGCCTTTCAAAGCGATCAACGTCGTCAAACGAGTCAACAAGCGAGAAATCTACGAAAAGAGTACAAATTGGCGGCACAAGTGAGTAAAGCGTGCATTCAATCCATCAAGTTCTATGAGTTTGATGCATAGTGACCATATTTAACTGGAACTAGAAAGCGGAAATGGACTAGTCTGTTAGATAACCCTTTGACCCTGTGGCTCAATGCTTATATTTCGACCCAGCTCGACCAGGTTGGCTGTCCTCTCAACAACATTCACTTTCCCCTTCCTTTCTCAAGAAGAAACTTCTTTGATTCTTTATTCATTCTAAGCTAACCAATCTCTCAAACGTCACAAAATTGTTCTTAACAGCAAAAAGGTGCCAAGTCTTAAAATTAACAAATTCCTCTTCTTTTTCATCTACATGTAGTAGACCCCGATAAAGACTCAATTGGTAAGCTTAAAACTTAGCAGACAAGCAATTTCTTGAAAATATAATCTCGTAATACTTTGAGATGATCACAGAGCTGATCACCGGTCTCATTCTCAACTTCTCGATCGTCGGCTTCTCCTCATTTTCCTCCTCAAATCTCGCCACTTTTCTCTTGAGCACTTTCTATTGGCAGCTGTGTTCGACTGTTTCTTGGTTGGTAAAATTTAGAAAACATTTATAGAATAAGAAATTAGAATGTTTGTTTTTTTGTTTGAATACAGTCGACTCTCTCTAATGTGGAACGCAAGGGACCAAAAATTTTGTCTATATTATAGAGTTTTCCACATTAGACATAGGGATTTTAGCGTAAAAGCCGTTCTAGGGACCTAAAACTGATTCCAGATTATAGAGTTTTTCACATTATAGAGTTCCAAAATAGAGTTGACGTGTATATAAATTTAGTCTCACCTATGCAATATTGCTTCGAGAACAAAAAGTGAAAATGGAAACGAAAACAACGAGCTCATCACAGCAAGTTCATCAAAAAAGACAACGACTAGGCAATAGAAATCGGGTTTTTCGAGTGGAAAATTAATAAATATTTGTATTCAAAGTTCGTTAAATAGAAAATTGTCGTTGAATGTGTCGTTGAAAGTTTTTATTATGAAACTCACAAAGTTGAAAATAACAAAGATCAGAGATCAGCCAAAAATCACCAATCTATGCAAACAAATAACGTTCTTGTGGCTTAGTTGATTTATTGTCTAAAGAAAATGAAAAAAAAACAAGTTACATCTACCGTTTTTGCTGTTCATTTCCCCTTTCTTAGTTTTTCATTTTTGAGAAGATTCTAAGAAAATGTTGCGAAAATGTTGAGAAAATGAAGAAGTTGTTGCTTCGACAGTGTCTCTGCTTCGACAGAGGAGAACACCTAATTTCTGTTCGCAATTTCCAATAAAACATCTCGGGAATTTGATAGAGAAGCCCGACCGGAAGTAGCAAAGTTCTTGGTCAACACACATAGTTTTTTCTTGACTTCTAAAGGTTTTATAAAAAGTCCTTTAGGTAATTCCCCCCAAAAACAATGCAATTTGTGGTGGTTTTAATTTGTCGTCGTTCGGCGATGTCCATCAATGGACGATTGATCAAGCAAAGAGAAAGCTTTTAGAGAAGATGTCGGAAAGTTTTTGCCTCTACTCGCTTCGCATTTCACTCGCTTTCTATTGTGCTTTCCCAACATTGTAAATTCTCATCAAGTTTTTTTCTGCAAACAAATTACCGTATATTTTGTAGCCAGTTGTGTTTTCTTTTCAGATCTACTCATCAACTCGTTGAATCATCTTTTTCAGGGATGAATTCAAGTAATTTTACACATGATTCTTGAGAAATTTAGACTAGTAACAACTTATTTATTGATCGATTGAAAAGAAAAACTTCAAATCAAGTGAAAAGAACTGTTGTGAATAGAAGTTGATTCGGTGATTTCCTTTGTTCAAGTTTTGAGAGTTATGAATTGACTCTGAGTACAAAATCATTCAAATATTTTGCAATATTTGAATAAATAGTTTTTGTTGGAATTACTATGTGATATTTATTGACGTTTCTTGACCAAAGGTCTTTTTTCATTGGCGATAGTAAGGTTGAGAAGCATTTACGATTCGTTTATCAGTGAACTGTGGGACTGATGGGGAAAAGAGAAGTGAAGTGGATTCGATTCAATAAGCTTTATTTCGAATAATGCAATCTACTTGTTTGTTTACTTGTTTATCATTCATCACCATTTACTTCTCAGCAACATATGCAAAATGTCCCGAGGGATCGCTTGAGTATTTGGAACGAGCCGAGTGCATTTATCCCGTTGATTCGAGTTTGTTTTTCAAATTTCACTAGCAGGATTCCATAAACAGACTCGATAAAATTCATTCTACAAACAGTTTCCTTTTACACTTTATATAAAAATGAGAAATTGCTCAAGAAACAACGTATCCGGAGGCGAAAAAGATTTGCCGAAATCTCGGCGGTCAAATCATCACGATTCGAGATATTTTCGAGAATGTCATGTCTGGATCTGAGGCACAAACAAGTTAGTTGTTACATTGATTCGCTATTTTTTTGAATGAAACCTCGCTTAGCACTCGGTGTCGATAGTCAATCGTACATTGGTGTGATCAGAGGATCAGACGGAACGTGGACAAACGATGATGGCACTTCGCTGAAGTATCAGAATTGGAAATCGGGTAAACGGGATCTAAATCTTCCTTTCCTTCATTCTTTTTTGAACGATTAAGGAGAATTGTGGTTAAACCTAATAAAACATTCCCAACTCGTTTTAGGAAATCCTCTCCAAAATGTGAGTTGTGCTGTGCAAAGTGCCCAAGACTACCAGTGGATATCGGTGAGCTGTGATACAAGTACAACATTTATCTGCTCAATACTAAACAACGGAACAATGGAAATTACCACAACGGCTTTTCATCCAGGTCAGTTGTCTGTGAAGGGAAGGAGAGAAGTCATTCTCGACCCTTCTGGAAACCATGTTAAATTTTAGTTTTCAGCTTGTCCAGCTGGTTGGGTACCGTTCAATGGGAAATGCTACTATTTCCAGGTAATTTTTGTACTTTTCTGTCATTGAACATAGGCTTAGGACCCGGTTCTCGAAGATCACTTTGTTTCCTTCACAATCTATGGAGCCGAGGATGCGTGTCAATCAATGGGTGCCACCGTTGTCTCAATTCACAGTCAGGAGGAGTTCGACTTTCTGAAAAGTGACTTTTCATTTTTCTGCATTCTTCTGCAACTTCAACGGTTTTATTTATGTCATTCAGGGGAAATCGCCACCGACCCCTCAATTCTCAAAGAGACCGACTGTCAACAGGATCAGGCGGTGATCGGGCTCATTTGTGCGGGTTTCTATCAGGCGTGGACCGACAATACACCCTTCGATTTTGACAAAACCAAGAATTGCACCGCCGGCACAAACACTTACGGGGTGAGTCTTTTTGATTGTAAACACAAAAAGTGTTTTTTATAGAAGATTATAGAAGATAGAAGATTTTGAGCAAAAAGATTTTTGTAAAGTTTAAAAATCTTTTCCAAATAACCGAAATCTAACTATTTAGATCATAAATGATCCCCGATGCTCACAAAATGACTATTGGAGCAACTGGGATGAGGACTTTTTCTATTATCGCTACATCTGTAAGAAGTGATCTTGACGACGGATTTGACCGAAAAGAAACGATATTTATACAGTATTCCACATTTTTCCCTCACTTTTCAATTAAAATGTTTATGTTTGGCAATGTTAAAAATATTTTCTTCCTACATGTTTGTTATTTCTTTTCTTATTTCAACGTGCAATCCACAGGTACAACAAAGAGGTGATTGGAGGAATTCCTTGGGTTTTGGGGGTTTTTTTGGAGCATAAACTGTGAATCGAATTCCAAAGCTTTTAAGAACATCAATGGGAAACTAAATGGGTTCTTATGGGTTCAAGAAGGAAAAATGGTTCAAGATCAACACAAATTAGAGATTTTGCTTGAAGATACAACAAATGGACCAAGCCAATCGCTTCCCCGACCCCGAAAACCCCTGGGTACAAACTTTTGGCTTCATATCTCATCTGAGCAATGTTTACGACGAACACATTTCTGGGCATTTCTGAAGAAAAGAGGTCCAAATGCTCGAAACTCTTTGCAAACAAGTTTGTCAATATGTGACTGTCATGTGAACCCACCAAATAGAGAGAAAATCTTCCGAAAAGAGTTTTTCTCGTCAAAAAATGTCGACGAAAAATAGAAATTTAGCGTTGTCGGCACGGTTTTTACCGCTAAACACTTCAAGTGAAACAGAATCAGTTCGACTTTTAGCGAGAAGATTCAAGAGAATCTCTTCGAAGCCGGGAGGAAAATTGGTAGACTCAAAGAGAAGTTTGTTGAATTTGAACGGCACATCGGCACCAACTGGTCTAGGGTCTAGGCAGTTCGCAGTCTTTCATCTGCCGCTGTGTGTACCGAATCTAAGTCACAGATTGAAAAAGTACGCTACAAGCCGCTATACGACCAAACGGCATCCAAATACTTTCTTGAGCATCCAAACGAAAACGGTGCTTGATGGGCAACAATGTTGGGTCTATATAAATTCGGAAAAATCATTTCAGAAATTTCTAATTGACTGAATCATGCAAATTTGCCACTAATTTCAAAGTATTCAGTCAAAAATTTCAGAAATTACTGTTTTCCGAATTTACATAGAGCCACAATGTTATGCTTGATCATTTCATGAATTTGGAAAGAAAGTGAAAAAAACGGATTAAGTCTCTCTTTTTGGGGGACTCTTTTTGTGCGTGTTCTGGCTCAATCAAACCGAAAACAACATTTCTTTGATATGACAAGGTTTAGGGGACTTTTTTGTATGTTTGCTAACAACTTTTCGCAAACTTTGATTGCAAGATAGTATTTTTTGATACAACAGACACCAAATAACTGTTCTTTTTGACGCTTGACGTGAAAAACCTAGAAAACTTCTAGGATCTTTGTATAAATATTTGATTAGTTTCTACTTTTTTTTCTTCTTAACATTCGGTAAATTTGGTTTCTTCCAAAAAAAACGACTCCAAAAGTCTCTCGACCGAATAAACCAATCAACGGCGGAGATTTTTCCGATCCTGACTCATTTGATCGGCTCACTTTTGTGCAAAAATTTTCCATTTCCCTCCCCCACCAAATAACTGATGGATCAAATAACAAAAATTTTATTGGCCGCTGGGGTGAGCTTGCTAATCATTTTACTGTTCATGAAGTGAACTTATTAAAAAACTTCAAACCTGCTAGAGCTACTTTCTAGTAGTAGAAATTTCTGAAAAAAAAGCTTTTTTGCTTGAGTTGTTCGCAAAACGATTCATTTTGTATTTGACCGTATAGAGCCAATTCATGCAGGTCGGTCTCTTCGGCACAACGACGGCCACCCTGGCCATTTATGTGATTTTCCATTGCCGTCACCTGTCCGGCCCGTTCCGTCACATTCTCCTCTTCGACATCGTCAATTGGGGATCGGTGAATTTGGTGTCGATTCTGTGGACACCGTTGGTCATCTTTGGGTGGGGAGGTTCATTTTGCAGAGGATAGTTTGCCGAGTTACCGAAAAGTTGCTGTTTGAAGGTTTATACCATGGCTATGCTCGTGTGTGGCTAAGCAAAAAACATATACGTTCCTTCCATTGTTCCCTCGCTCATTCAGGGCTAAAAATTGGGATTTCTTAGGAAGGTTTTAGACGAGTTCTAAGAAATCGCACTTTGAGGTGGCTGACATGCACTCGCTGACTTTGAGATGCACTTTTTTGGCTTGAGATTTAAAATTTATGATTGAGGGCGAATTGACGACTTATCAATTTGTCATTGCTCAAACACTACTCTGTAAACCTTTGTACAATCTTCAAATTCTCAGTGACATCACAAATGCGTTCGTCGTCGAGTTGGACTACATCTCGACGGGACTCGTCTACTCTTTTTGCACGGTGGCCTTCGTTGTGCGCGTGCTTTTGTCGGTGAATCGACTGCTCGCCTCATTGGGAAACACAAAGGTCTCCTGTCTATTTTTTTAAAATTTAATCCACTTTTTTCAGCTTTTGAACCAGTTTTGCGCCTCGCTGAACGCCTGCATGCTCGGTGCCTACATTCTGTTGATGGCTTTTTGGGGAGTCCAATTGATTCGTGGGTTTTCGCCTTTCAATCATTGAAAACCTTTCTGGTGAAAAGATCGGCTAATGAAATTTTGTCGAACGAAAGCTTATTTCCCTTTTTGCCAAACCCCTAAAAAAATGCGGCAAACAGAGATCAAAATTACAAAAAATAACAACCCAGCCTCACATGGCTATCATCGAAAGCCAGTAGACCTAAATTCCAGCCGGCTGTCGGGGCACGTTCATCACCTCAGCGTTGATCTATTCGAACGAGCCGGGCGACTGTGCGACAACTCTGCTGTTCATCACACAAGTGAGCCAAGTTCACTGTGAACAATTCGATTTGAGAACTAGTCTTCTGAGGTGTTTAGATTTATGCAGAAAGAAAATGAAAATTTTGTTCCGGTCCTAGAAACCTTGGGAGCAAGACAAATTTTAGACATAAATCAACCGTTACAAATTTTTGACTTTGCTAAAAGACAGTGACACCTCGTTTCTTTCATTCAGTCCACCATTCTCCCGTCAATAATCAGCATCGAGAATTTGCTCCTCCAATTCATTGCCTATTATTTCCTGACGAAGAGAATAAAGGTTTGAATGTGGTTGAAAAAGAAGAAAACTCATAAACTATTCCCTTTAAGCAATCACAAAATCTTTCCATTGTGGACAGAGAGTCGGTGGCGAAGAGTCAGAAAGCCGAGATGAGGTTCTTATTTCAGGTCATTTTGAAGCCATTTTTGAAGACTCTTTCCAAAGAGCAGCTCTTCCTAGTTGGAGGCTTTTTATTGAGATAGTAAATGGATGAAAGCGGGAGGCTTTTTTCTACTTTTTCTACTTAAAACTACTTTTTCAACACTGTCAAATGTTCAGATAATCCTCCAGGACGGAGCCCTTCTGTTGTTCACGGCGTATTTCGTCATCGTCGCGGCCGCAAATCCGTCGCCTACACTGGCATTTATGACGTTCACGATTGGATGGCAAATGTTTGCTGGTGGATACAAGTTCCTTTTGCATTCACTTTTTAATCTCATAAAGTTTTCCAGTTTTCTCTACTTTGCTTTCAACTACCAATTCATGGAGAAGACGAAAAGCTCAAGTCAAGCATTCGTCACTTTGGTCACCGCCGTAGCTTGAATGCTTGTGAAATTGAATCATCCGAGAATTTCGAGTTAATAAAGTTTAGATTTACTTTGGCTTCGCACTTTTAAGTTTGCTTTTAAAAACTTTAACACGTTCCGGAATCTCTGACTACAAGGGTTCTTATCAGAAAATCGATCCATCCCATTTCTTCCGAGTCTTTTTTCATTCACGAAGAAATTCACGAGAATTTCAGGTTTGGAGTTTCAGCTTTTGGCCAGAAGCAATTCCAACGATGCCACCTATTCTAATATTTATAATTGGTCACAAAAGTGATTTCTGGTGTCTTCAGATTTTTCACAAAAATGTGCCCTCATTTGATCGCTCTGTAATGCACTTGATGTGGAGAGAGGCAAATGTTTTACTAGCGGCACAATTTCAGAGCAGATGTCTGCAGAACTGTTGCAAACACCGAACTGTTGCGTGCCACACGCAACAGTTCGGTGTTCGGTCAACGTAAATTTCACCCATTTTTCACTGTTTGACGACCGCTGTTTGTGTTGAGAGCAGCTCGTTCGAAGATGAGCTCAAAAGTCCCTTCTCAATGTCAAATAAGTCTTGTAACAGACAGTTTTTTTTAGTTTTTTCAGCTATGTGACTCAAAAAACGAGTACTCAATCCCGCACAACCAGTTCGAGTTTTCGACCGAATAAATGCACGAGCAAACGATTGCAAAATACAAAAAAACAACGTACACTAAAATGCATTCTTATCTATGGCCTTAAAGCACACACACTTACCCAAAAGCACAGCCTCACACACACCCAGAAGTCTATCCCTTGCCAGGTCAATGACTCAAACGACGAAAACGAGTGCTTTCCGAAATGAAATGGAAAATATCCTTTTTCTTCGAACACTGTTTACATTTTTTTTTCAATTACAGTCGACGCTCGATAGTAAAACATTTTTTGGAGAATCCCTTCAATGTTTTACTATCGAGCGTCGACTGTATGCTTCCGTTCAGATTCGGCTCTCAAAATTGCATTCAGCATCTCATCAAACATGCTCGTTTGAAACGACACACATGTTCAGGTTCAGAACTTCCGAGGGGAATCCAAACAAACAACAGATAGACAAAAATGAACGAACTTCATGATTTTTTTTTCCTAATTTCCGGTCTAAATCATAAGTGACTATGCTTATTCGCTTTGACTTTCCAGCTTGCGGCTTCTCGTCTCGGTACGTCGACTCTGTGCAAAGAAACTGCCAGCGGATGCGCAAAAAAGCAAATATTGAGGATTATTTGTGGGGACTTTTGAAGAGATTTGTCAATGAATAAACTTGTTTTTCCGAACAAAAGAGCTGTTTGATTGATCGATTTGGCGCGAATCGCCTTCCCGGTGGAACAGCCAAAGTGATCGCCTGTTTGCCCTTCAAAGCATTAAACGAGATCATCGAAAATGAGGTAGGGTTTGTTGGTGATTGATTGATTGTCGAATGAAACTAACAAGGAACTAAAGTTATCTGCACTTAGGAATTAGCCGAAGCGTTGCAACTGGACAAAGAGCAAACCGAATTGAAAAAGAAGGTGCGAAACGGAAGCTGGCAAAAGGTGGGTCCAAAATTGTAAATTCCTTCGGATCTTTGAGACATTTGTCGGTTTAGACTTTTGAGAAGAATCGACTCTCAAAGAATCTGCAGCGTTCCTCGTGTAAGGTGAGTATCGAATATGTTAAGAATTCAGTCAAGAATATGTACGTGATTCTCGGTCGACCAGGAATATCTGATGCTGTTGTTTGTTTTGTTAAAAAAATGGCAATTGTCTCTGTTTCAAAAACTCATTTTCCTTATTGCAAAATGACCAGTTGCAAAAGGCATAGCTTCTATTCAATCGCTTTTCTACATATTTCAAAGTTTTGCATTCTTTATGTGTTTCCTCCATCTGGTACGCTCTAGCAGACAAGCAGCAATCTTGCCATACCGCTTTTTGCTGCATTTCCAACAAGTTAAAGTAAAAGTAGTAAAGTGAAAGTTTAGTATAAAAAGAACTTTGTTTTCTAAAACCCTGGTTACTTGTGCCTTATAGAAAAATTTGAATCCACAAAACGGAATCTATAAAACGTACCTTTATGCTACTCATTTTTGCAAAACTATTTTTTGTGTTCTCTGAAAGTAAACAATCCTTGTACCCAAAACCCAGCAAAATTTGTTGATGTGGAAAGAGATTTGAGAAATTCGAAAATATTACTCCCATCTTTGAGGTCCAATACCCAATATGTTCTCGAGAAAAAACTAATATATGTAAAGGGTTCGAGAAACTGATTGCAAGATCCCTAGGTCATTCAAGGAAAAGAAGTCCTGGGCGTGAAAATTTCAACAGAGAAAAGAATAATATGGGGAACAGGAGAGGAGAAGGGAGAAGAGTAAAAGGGAGAAGGGCTCATTAAAAAAAGCGGCTAGCGGGAATAATTCATTGGGTGAATCGCGTGAATTCCACGGATCTCTGAAGGCAGGGAGAAACCCCATAAGGAACAGGAGCAGCCGGCCGTGAGCAATGCCTTCGTAAAATCTCTCCCATCGACCTCCATCGTCTCTTCAGACATTGCTTCAAATTGATCCTTTTTTAATTCAAGTATATCTTTCTTTTCTTCCTATCTCTTCTTTATTGTTGGCAAAGAATGTTTCCTGTAGCTCAAGAGATAGAGTAACTGGTTAAGTGAAAGGTCGAGTGAGAGCGATATTCTTGCCACAACTCTTTTATCACCCGACCATTTCTCATCTGAATTTTTCAATAAATGCATATTCGAATTTTCTTCGGTGTATATATGATTTGTTGGAGTTTTTTGGCCATTTGCTCGTCATCAATTCTCTAATTTGAAATTTGATCCTCAAAATAGGTAGTGTAGTTAGCGTAAGGGAGGATCAAATGTGTTTTGCGTGGAAAAATCTAATCAAGGCGAGTCTAGGATTTCTGCTCGATTCCGAAACACTTTCAAGATACACAAGTGATCAAGATAACGAAGGAAATGTGGATAGAATGTTTAGTCCAACCAACCTAGTATTTTCTCTATGAAATCGAATTATAGATGACCTAATTAAACTAACAACAAACCGACAAATCATGTTTTACATTCTTTTTCTTTATTTTACATCTTTTCCTTAAAAAGCCGAGATGAGGTTCTTATTTCAGGTCATTTTGAAGCGATTTTTGAAGACTCTTTCCAAAGAGCAGCTCTTCCTAGTTGGAGGCTTTTCCTTAATGATTCCAATTGAAGGAAAACCCTGCTGGTGGATTGTGTGGCAGCCACTAATTATACCAACTGGCTGTGGTCGTCTGTGTCGGCTGGACGGCTGTGATCAAATTTCACAAATTACAATTAGAATCGTCGCGGCTATTTTCGTCTAAGCTCCTTCCCTCCGAAAAAAACGTTTTTTTCTTCTTGGAATTGCAAAGATGTTTCCATTTTTAACCTTTCCAATATCTACTTCTATCTGAATGAATAATGTTTTCTTATTTGTTAGAAAACTTTTCTGTAAACAAGCTTTTGAACTTATTGTTAGGAAATTGAAGTTTTACTTTCCCAAAGTCTCTCTTTATTCGCCTTTCAGGATTCATTTCTCATTTCTATGAAGTGCGCAGCACTTCCGGGCATCAAGTACCACTTGCCAGTGCACTTTCGGTTCCTAGTCACATTTTTCTTCCAAGAATACGTGATTCTCCCACAAAACATTCAATTTTTTAAGTCTTCAAGCGAAGTTATCTACTTACTTTCTTTTGCTACTTTCATTACTTTCTTTTTATTAGGTTGATGCAAAAGTCTTTTTCGTTTTTTTCGTCTGCCGTTTCAAGCCAACAAATGCACCAATTAAACTACGGTTGATTTCATTAGAAAAACCAATTATTTTTCTGCAAAATAACATTAAAACGGGTTTAAAAATATTTAATGCCTGGATTTTCTTGAGAGTATGAAGTCGGGTAGTCAAAAAGGGCTAACTCGATGATCCGTTTAGACACCTTAGCTAAAGAAAACCTATCTTCGTGTCAATAGATAAAAGATAGAGAAAAAAAACGTTTGATATTTCGCCAAAATTTCAGAGAAACTCATTCAGCCAATTTTTCCGTAGAGTTTTTATAGATTTTTACGAAAAAGGCGTTTTTCACTCTCGAATTTGCTTGAAAGTCAACCGAAATTCATTTTAAAAGATGCAAATTGAACAAAAAAACACTTTTTTTATAGAGCAAACTATAGATTAATTGGTGAATTTGTTACTTTTTAACAGAAGTACGAAAAAAATGAAAAAGACTTTTGCATCAACCTAATACTTTCAAAAAAGACTTTCACTTTTTAAAAAAACTATTTAGCCAGGTTCATTTAGCCAAGTCTAAATTTTCTTTAGAAAAGTATACCGAAAACGCTCAATTTTTAAAATTCTTGTCTATCTAAATGTTTTCGTAAAATTTGGTGTTCATCTTTGAAAAGGTCTAGTATGTGTCCATGTTTTTTTTCTAATCCAAGCGAAAGGGGCTTCCGGTCTACGAATGATCACATTTCAATTTAAGTGGTCGATCCCATGAATTCATGTATGAGCATCAGAATTGCTTTACGCTTATGAATATAAAGATTATATAATATATTTATTTCCTATCAGATTACCTTATAAATTATCAACTTCTTTTTCACGAATCAGTCCCGTCACAAATTAATATAATATTTTTAGACATTTTTTGAGTTTTTCTTTTTGAAAAACGCTGATATTGAATATTTAAATTTTCCTCGTACTTTCTGAAGCTTATTCTTCCATTTTGTTCCCAAAAGCAATCCAAAGCGAAATGATGGTCTTTCCCCTCGATAAACTCGATTCGAGAAAATCCTCTACATCATCTTTCTCTAATCGAATCTTTTTTATTCCATCTTTATACACTGACCATTGTTCATTTTGGATTACGGTAAGATCATTGTCAGATGGTTTAAAGCACCGTAGTATTACTCCAATAAAAAACCAATTTTAAACTTCTTTAAAAGAAGAAATTCTCTTCTTTTGTCTAATTAGCAGCTAATTTTAAGCAAAATTTTCGTATTTTAAAATCATTGTACTTCTGGAAATGTTACAAATTGACGGGTTTTCACCAGGAGCTTCGGTCGAACTAAACTGTGTTTTCTTGAATGAAATAAAGAGCCTTTTTGTCCATTCTTTAGGATTTGCTCTTTGAGAGTTCCGGGGCTGATGTGAACCAACTATTTTATGCTGTTTAGAAATCATAGATGCCTTTTGTACTTTGGATAGTCAGTCATCTCTTCTTTTCAGCCATTTTTAGCTTTCCCGATCGATTCTTACGTCTATGCCTATTCTTGAGGAATTTCCCATTCCCCATTCAGGAGATATTTCTCAGTCTCCTGTTTTTGTGTTCATAAAAAGTGCCATTGAGGAAAAACTCACGTGAAAGCCCATTTCTTTTCCTTCCTTTCTAAATTTATAAATCTAAATCAATAATCCAAAACCGCTTGGTCTAATTAATTTCCATAAATGCAATGTATGATGATAAAAAAGACTTGAGGAAGACAGATGTTTCTAGTGGAAAGGGAGTTAATTGGGATTCGTGTTTTATAAAATGGTATTTAAATTGCATATCTGAATTTAGGTTCGGAAAGAAACCGGAAAATGTTCTGTCCGACCGATGACCAATTGGATGCCATTTCATCGCTCTATAAAGCATTCTTTGGATTGGCTACCGTAGCCTTCATTCCCACGCTTCTCATCATGGTTTCTGTGAACTCGCCGGCTACGAAATTCTATCGGAATCTTCAAATAGCAAATTTGGTAGATTCAGAAATGATAAAACATCATGGATAACGATAAATATGCAAAATCTTACATTTGTTTGTGAACGGACTTTTTAAAAACCGATTCCAATTCCGTCAATTAATGTCCAGCAATGTCTACATTAGTTAAACGGTCTATTCCCTTGTTAAGTTGTCATTTTTGAATATCTATACTAAAGGTTAGATATGATCGTAAGCAAAATAATTTTCCTTCTCTTTTCAGATCGTCTCCCAATGCCTCAACACGAGTATGGTCTTCCTAGAGCAAATTCTCATGCTCCCATATGGTGGCGCGATCTACGGACAGAACTTTGGCTCTCCACAGTTTCAGGGTCGATTCGTGGTAAGCTTTAATGAAAAAACTATAATGTAACTCTAGCAAATAATTCACTTTAGGCTACATATTATGTGCTCGGGTTTGGTGTTGGTGCTAGCCTGCTCTCATCAGTGCTATACAAGCTGCACGCTGTCGGGTGAGTTCATTGTATAAAGTATAATGTGTTTAAATGCAAATTTTTACTTATTAAGGTTCGTTTATTGTTATTTGCAACTTTTCCCAGCTTCGTAAACTGTAAATACGAGCGAGTTCTTGCTGTTTCCAATTCCTAAGACGGATAATGCGTAGTTTTTAGTATGAAAAAATAGTATTTTTCTCCTCCTTTTCTTTTTTACACCTTAATTACAGGTTCACGAAGCGGCATCACAAATTTTTCGTGTTTCTCTGTGTCTCGGGAATGTTTTGTGGTCTGTCACTGGTCGTTTTCATCATAATAGCGACGAGCGAGGTGCAAATTACGGACACCACCCAGTACGCGTTGCTCAAGGAGCCAAATGGTGAGGGAAAATTTTAAAGAAAGTTAATTGTAAGCATATAGCACCAGTTATCGGCTAGACCTGTTCCATCAGTTCGGCCGGATCGATTTCGATTGAACGATCGACAGATGAGTAGGCAAACGGCTACAAAACCGAACCGGCCGACTGAAAAGTGGACGAACGGTCAAACCGATGAACACGTCTATTATCAACCTGTTATAGTTGAAAACGCGGCTTGCCTACTCTTCCCGAGAACGGTGATCATCTATCCACGGGTCGAGGATCCCCGTTTAGCTTATCCGGGCAGTATAGCGGTTTGTTATATTACTAGCAATTTACCCATAATTTACCCATAATACATATCCCAAAACCCCAAATTTCCAGTTTGCCATGTTTACTTTATGGGTGTTCTTTGTGATGTGGCTGGTGCTACACGAATCAAATCGTGCCAAGAAGACGACGGCCAGTCAGAAAACACGAGATATGCTCTGCTATATGGAGATTGTCTTCTATTTACAGGTAGAACTAGTGAAAAATAAGAAAAAACAATTATGTCATTTAAATTTGTAAAAACGTACATTTTTCAGTTTGCCGAAATGGTGCTCACTACTGCGATTCCGGCCGGTCTCGCCATGTTGAGTCTGTCGAAAGTTTGGCCCACCGAAAATCTTGGTAAACAAGCAAAAAAAGAATTGTTTGCATTTGTTTTTTATTTGAATAGTTATAATATCTTTATGAATTAACATTTATACAAGCATAACTTATTTCTTTTCAGTTATCGCCTCATTCACCATAATGCTCAGCCTTCACTCGCCGCTCAATTGCTTGATAATCATCTTTGCCACGAGAACATATCGAAATCGAATCCTCAACTGGATTTTCCCTCCACAAAATGGTAAATGAAACAAGAAAAAGATTAGAGAAAGATTTAAGCTTTAAGAAAAATCGTCCAGGCCATCGACGATGATTCAATTGTTAACAACGAATGCGGAAAAGACAATGGCTAAACTGTAAACGGAGAATAGGGAGAAACTTAAAAAAATGGGTTCTTGAATATAATAAAACATTTTTATTGATGTGTACTTACGATTAGTAAAGCAACATATTATTTAAACATTCAGGATGCACTTTGCAAGAATTTCAGAAATATAATAGTATCTAACATATCCAACTTTATGATTACACTACATCTATCATCCGAACGCCCATAGACAACAAGGCAATTCATTTTTTTTTCCACGATTCGTTGTCTTACAAACGCAACGCATATGGCTGATACCCGAGCCAACGAAACAGAAGAGATGACTATGATCGGCAGATTTCAGATGCAAAGCACAAGGCGCAGGTGCGAGCAATTGAAACGATTGAAGAATCTACGAATCGCCGACTTCAAACTTTATGAGTTCTAAGATTCAAAATTCAAGGTTGCTAGAAAAAACCCTCTATTGTTCCAAACAAAATAATTCACATACATGTATATGTTGAAGCTAATGAGTAAATAACATAGGTATTTTGTGCTAACTCCTTGTTAGAGTCCATATATTCTTTTGTTCACCAATCGTTTGAAATGATTATTGGCTAGGATTAAAATCGTTGGTTTTGTTAAACACATTTAACTTTTTATTATTATTCATTTGTACAACAATTCCCTTTTACCCTACACCAATATGGACAATTCCCAGAATCACAATTGTTGATACAACTCAATGGACAACAGTTGGAATCTGGAGTAGCATGACTTTTCGGATGATCAGTAGATTTCGTTTGATAATGAGAAGTTCGATGATTTATTTGCAGTCTCCTAAAGGCAATCTAGGTATCAAAAACTACTCTTTGTACTTACACAGAGTAAATAATTAGAAATATGATGAATATGATGGCCCCAATACAAAAAGCAGTTAACACCAATAGAGTGATCGAGGATTTTCGCGATTGGGATGTCATTTCAGTTCATCTGTAACGAATCGCCTTTCTAATACAAGTAAACACCAACAAATATTTAAAAAGCAGCCGAAAGTAAATTGTTAAAGAAATAACTTTTCAATTCAATTGGCTAACTAATATAAAAAGGTATTAATGTTAAATCATGCGATCAGTTATCTTTAAAAAAGATATCGGGGAAACAAATTGGGATTGGAATGAGAAATCCGCTTTCTGAGACTGTGACTAATTGTGAAATGACTGTTGTTGTGTAGCATTTCCCTCTTTCAAGTTATTTGGCAAACTAGTTTTCAATTCTTAAAGAGAACTCTTTAAAAGATTTGATTGTTGATCGTTTTTCAAAAGTCAATTTTGGTTCAAAAATTGATTGTTTTCTAAGATTGAAAAAACTTTTATTCAAGAAAATCAAAATCTTTCCTAAAATTGACTATCAGGCAATAGGTAATCAATCGATAGGAGACAATTTTAGAAAACATTTTCATTTTCTTGAATAAAAGTTTTTTCAATCTTAGGAAACAATCAAATTTTGATCCAAAATTGACTTTTGAAAAACTGGTAAGATGAATCAATCGTGGAATAAACACAATGTTTATATCAATATACGCTTTCCCGTTCATCACTTTTTCATCAACAGCAAAGAATCTGATTGTCTCTTTTCCATGCCTTATTTGAAGAAAATATTTCGTTACAAGTCCTTCTGTGTCCTTTTCATTAATCCATTTGCCTGTTCAAGAAAAAGCCATTTCAGCATTATGTTTGTAAGTGCTGTGATAACGGAGCTGATAAATTTTGTTCACTGCTTCTTGAAGTCTCTAGGAAATCTGCTTATAAACCCGGGTATGATTTTTGAAATCCCATACAAAATTTTGCATGCTTATAACTTTTGATAGAGTGCCATTTTTACAAAAACGGAAAGCGGAAAAAACGGAAAAATACCGAAACGGAAAAACGGAAAAAACGAAAGCCGATCCGGATTCAGCGTGAAATTCTGCGTGGAATGGTTTATGGCTCATGTCATTTGGCCAGCCTATCCAGTTGACCTTTCCTTGTAAGTAAAATGCTCGTGTTTGTGCTGTCAAGACAAAAAACGTTTTAGGTTTTTGGTGTTAGATCACCACCGACGCCTCATCTCAAGCTCCACAAGCGTTCCTTGTCCAACTTTTGCTTATTTATTGGACGAATCTTTCTAAATACGATTGAAACAACCATTAGTAAAGCTCAAAATTCTCTATAGTATTATTAAAGAAAATCAATTGGCCGACAAAATGCGAGCATTGTGCAAACCGGAAGTCTTTTCTTTGGACTCTTTCATCGTTTCTTTCTTTTCTTTCTTTTCTTCGAACCTTTTCCCTATTCATTCGTGTGCACCTTAATGTAAAGGGTTTTCTTGAAAAATCTCCAAGATTATTCTATAAACACATTAGATTTAATTGTCATATTTAATTGTTAGCTGAAGATGCGATTCTTGTTGCTGAGGCTTTAATGGCTTTGAACAGGTAAAGCTTATATTAGAATATTTTTTCAACAAAAAATCTCTTTTTAATAGAGAAACAATTGATTAGCAGGAAATAATTTCTTACCGATTCCTTAAAATTCCACAAACTTCATTTTAAATGTTAAATGAATTGGTGAATATCTTCAGCTATTTACAATTTGATTTTTACTATTAGACTTTACCTACTGGTTAGACCTACTGGTTAGACTTTACCTGCTGATAAAGCCAGCCAAAATACCAAGTATCATAAGGCCTATTTTGTTATAAGTTTTTACGGTTTTTTTAGTAAAAGCAAAAAAGTTTTCTCAAATATCGATGACAAATTGTCCCCCGATGACTCAAGATAAAAAGGAATTGAAGAAAAATGGATGTCTAGTTTAGAAAAAAGGCTTTTCGCGTGAAACCCAAGAAGAAAAGAGATTGAAAAGTTCCGGATGAAAAAAAGAGAAGGAAAGGGGCAACGAACAGCCAGCACGACATATGTATCTCAATTTTGGAGTCACCCCAAAAAATGCGTTCTTGCTTACAACTGAATTTCAGTTGCTATTTACTTTACTTGCAATTCGATTTGCAAATCTTGAAACTTCTCTAAAATACGCTAATTAAAAATGAGACGTTTGCATCGATTTCTCGACGAGCATCTCGAGGATCAAAAAAGAACAAAAAGGAGACGCATGAGCTGTTTGGTAAGAGTATTTACTTGCGTTGAGCTTTTGGTTGGGGATCTCTGAAGAAAAATTTAATGATACAGACTCATTGTGTGCTATAAATAATGGACATTAAACAATCTTTTTAAAGACTTTCTTCTGTGCATTATCTCGCCTTAAACTAACAAACTTAAACAAACTATTTTCCAGTAAACCCTAACCATAAACGCTATCGCTTTGATCACAGAACATTGCATTGCTTATTGTCAGAATAAAACCCACATGGCTGCTTGTCTATGCTTTCCTTTAAAAGTTTAAATTTCCCTATTTATTAAACCAGGGCTGTTCAGTCATATTTTATTCTTCTGCCTATACCTAGCTTCTTAAGTTTTAGAAAATCGAGTGCTAGAAACCTTTCACTTTATTCTTTGAACTATGTTAAATGTGAAAATTAAACTTTTCAAACCTGAAACCAGATTAAAAATAGTCAAAATTTATGGACATTGATGTTCATACACCATTTGGTGTTCTACACCATTTTGTATGATTATTGTCGAACCACTGAGTGTATCACCATTTCGTGGTCATTGAAATAGCCCCTCTTACGAAAAAAGGCTCAAAGATGGGGATTTAGTTGGGGCATTTCCAAAAGGAGAGTGGTTCGATATGGAAGGGAAATCCCTCGGGATCCCATTTGTGGTTGACATTTGTCCCCATACACACTAACTTTTTTGTTCTCTCTTCTGCACACAAATCCATACTGTGTTTGGGCAATTAAATTGACTAAATTATGTTTAGTTTGTTAAATTATTTGACGATGCTTGTAGATATAATATCCTGGTTATTGTTTAAGCCTTTGTAAACTCGCATTTGCCCAGTGAAATTGGTAGAGCCCTCTGGACTTTGTCAATTCAGTAATAAGTAGAAAATAGGTCTCAATTTTCAATGTATTAAAACATTGAGTTATGCAATAAAAACCTTTTTTATTGAGATTTGAGCTCTTCAGAGTCTTTCTCGAAATTCCCCAATGGGCCAAGATCTTGAACGTAGATAGGAACTCCAAGAAAGGCTCAGAACTAAACTTTGGCTCTAAGAAAGTCCTTGAAAGACTCATTCTTCTTTTACATACATTTTTTTTTTTTACTTCTTTTACATAAAAACAGTAGAGATGACTCAACAACAACGCCTTCGTCGCCTCGCTCATCGACTCGGTCGAGCGAGAATTTGGATGTGGAGAGAGGTAGAAATGAGCAAAAGATTTCGAGCAAAACAAGCAATTTGTCGGTTTCAAACTTTGCCATAAGCCATGACGCTCAAATACTTTCGTTTTCCCAAGTGATATCGTTGGCCTAATCTTGTCAACTCTTGCCTCTCGTCTCGTCTTCCAAATCCAACACAAAACCCTCAATCTATCTACGAAGGATTGTTGTCTGTCCTCACCATATCAAAACTTAGCATAATATAAATATTTCTATTTTATTGTATTGCTACAAAATGTTATATTCTGTCCATTTTGAAAAGGAGAAACCTCCACCATATTTTCGACGTTACGAGTACCATCGAGTACCTGTTAGAAGGGTTTGTATTGCAGAAAAGTGGCTGCAAAAATATCAAAAAATATGCTAAACACAAAACAATAAGCATAAATATTCTAAAAAAGCATAAAATATTGATTTTAGCCTGCAAGACGGAGCGTAAGTGCAGGAGCCGAGAAGAGATCCTCTCTGCATCCACCAAAACCACAAGAAATCCCATTTATGGCCGAAGAGGAAATTAACGACGTTTGTGAATGTTTAGCATAAAAACTAGAAAACTATTACCAACTTGCTATAAATTTTCTTTTGATTTAGAACTCAATGAAAGGAGCTCGTCCTGGTTTTGAGTCGACTCCATTGAGAACCTCGTCGAGAAGAAGTGTTCGCAGTCAAATGGCTGCTGAAGTTGCACTTAGGTAACAAATAATTCTATTATTAAAAAAGGAATGCCGTTATATAGTAAAATTTAGCGCACCTCATATAGAAATATTAGATGAAGGAGATCATTACAGGTATCAATCCTAGACACTTGTTTGTGTTCTTATTTCATTTCACTATAACGAAAAGTGTACCCGTTTTAACCTCAATGTACTAATACTTGTGTGTTTAGCGGTAACTTCTGAAAATCATTTTGTGAATGACTATCGATGGTTTAGATACGACTCGGTGCACTCAGTGCTTGTCGATTTTTGCAACCGGACAAGCAGTCATGGTATTCCATTTTTTGGGTAAGATTTTATAAAGATTTTTTATCAAATTTAAAGTTTTAAACTTCCACTTCCTTGCCTTCTTTTAAGCAGACCAAAAACTAAAGTATCTATAGTAATAATTGGCAATAAGCCTGCGTCTGTCACCGTTTTCCCGAGAGGGAAGAACTCACCATCTCGCAGGCAACAAAAAGAGAGAATGAAAAATTTTCGCTTTTCTTTGCCATAACCTTTGGTTTAAATAGAAATTTTGTCAAAATGCAAAATGCAATTTTTTAGGAGTTGGCTGGTTTGGATATCGTTTTGAGTGGGTTTAGCGTTCTCACTAAAACTTTTGTGAGGGTTTTGGAAAAGAAGGACACACCCAAGGTTTTTACAAGGGTTAGATTAGGTTAGATTTACCAGAATACACAACCGCGGTATTAGAGTCCGTAGTTATGCAAGAGCCGCTATTACTTTAAGTTAGGGTTAGTGTTCTGTTTTAACTCTGTGCTATTGAGAGACAGATCCGTTATAACTTTCGTTATATCCTGTGAAACTTTTAGATCAAGCAGCTTCTGGCCACGTCCCATTTGGGTGTCAATTTTCATTTTCTGTACGATTTTTTTTCTCATTCAAACGTACTTCACTATCGATGAATTCTATGGTTATCGAACAATTTTTCAATTGAATCTCAAATTTGAACCAGGTGATGCTTTAAATAATAGCATACCAAGTAGAGAAGTATTTCTACTGCTAATGACAATACTCAATTCTATAATTTCAACTTTCTTTTCTCGCTAGATGCCAGAAGCATGCTTTTGTGTTAAAATAGCCACAATAAGCATTTCAATCGAATTATTAACAAGAGATTTTTTGTTTACAAGAACAATTAGTAAAAGACTTCTTGTACTTGCCTTCGGTTTCAATGTTTTTGTTTGTCAGCTGCTCTTCGTTCCAGCTCTGGAACGAAGAAAGCTCTGGAACGTTCCAGCTCATGTTTTTATTTTTAGCTCCATTTCCGGCAGCCACGGTTTGCAATCTGAACCCGTACAAATTCAGTGAACTGAAGAAATTTCCTGAGATTGCGAATGCTGTTTGTTTTCCTTTCTGTCAAAAGTATTGTACTTGATAATTCAGATTGCAAAATGGGAAAATGCATTGACAGAAAAACCTGATCTTTCTTTGAGAATTCTTGAAGCGACGGGGAAACGAAAGAAACGTCAAGCAGAATTTCAGCCAATATTTGTCAGGTTCAAAAAAAATTTGATAGGTAATCTCAGGATTTAGATGTACCTGCAATAATCCCAACGATCGTTGTGTACCGAATCGAAATGAAGAGGCAAAATACATGTTTTTTTATAGTTAAACACAAACTATTCAGGCAAATACCCAAGTTTGTTTATGTTTTGAAGATGTTTCAACTGGATACATTTGGCCTTGTTATCCGACAACAGAATGGACCGTAAAAGTCAGTTTTTACTAGGCAAACAAACGATGAGTGATCAATTGTACAGTTTTAGACTTGTAATCAATGTTCTTTCTCGAATACATGTGCAGATCCGGATCGACCTAACGCAACTATGCCATTTAATCAAAATGTTTCTTGTCTTTGTCAGGGAATTTCACATAATTGTGTCATTCATCCAAAGGTAAAGAGTGCTGTAAAAGTACTTCGAAAGCTCTCTAGTACGCCATCTTTATAGCTAAAAAAAGTATTTTAGAATGAAATTCGCTGGTGGAATCCAAATAATTACACGATTTATCCAGCTGAACCGCCTTCAGCTGAGACGCCTTTCAGCGAGAATTTGGATCTTGAGGTATTTTTATGCATAGAAAACCGTATAAAAACTATTTGTATGCATAGAAAACCATAATACCATAATGTACCAAACTATAATACCAAACTATAATGCCACCAGAAACCCGTTAAAATGAAAATAAGCTAATTTTTAGGGTGTTTTCGACAAAGGTACAATGACAACAAGAATCAAAGAGTCTGTCAGTTATATGGTCTCTGAATTACCACAAGAAATCAAACACAATCTCTCGTACACACTTGGAGTGAGAAAATCGATCAAGAGATCCCCTTTATTGAAATTTAGGAATTTGTCTTGAGATGCACTTTTGATGGTAAGGATTGCAATATGACAGAGTGAGTCTTTAGCTTTAAAAAGAAACCTTAATATGAAATATTATTATATTACAAAGAAAGAAATGGTTCCATAGTCCATTTTTTAGACTGTTTCAAGTACATCGTGACGCCGATTACGGAAATTGTTATACGTTTAATTTCAATACTTCTCTGGAAGTCAAGGTTTTCTTTTACCAAAAGAATACAATGATTATTGTAGTTCTAGAAAAAGAAAAAGATTTAAATGTTTTAGTCAAATCGAGCTGGGCCTCTTTATGGATTGAGACTTTTGTTGAATGTAAATCAAGAAGATTATCTCCCAATTACGGAAGCTGCTGGAGTTCGACTTGTTGTACATGAACGGGTAAAAAGCATTTTGATGAGTCTTTTTTAACAGAATCTCAGCTCACAAAGGATGCTATATCCTTTGTGATATCCAAAGGATGCTATATCCAAGGAACCAATTCACTTTACATTTAGAAAAACTAACTAAGAAAATTTTGCATATTAATTACAGGACTTTTAGGATCAAGAGCCATTTCCTGACACATTTGGATACAGTGCGCCAACTGGTTTCGTTTCTTCGTTTGGGCTGAAAACGGTTTGTTTTATTAAATAAAATCGTAGATATTGTATTCCTTTTCTATTTCTTTCTTATATATTTCTTTAGAAGCTTTATACTCGTTTACCACATCCGCATGGACAATGTTCGGACAAAGAACGGCCAAAACCATATATTTATGGAGATCATTATTCTCCTGAGGTAGGATTCTAAGAAATAAAAACCCAAAAATCAAAAAATACTTTCCGAAATACTGTTGCACTTTAGGGTTGCTATCGCAATTGTTTTCAAATGGAAATGATCAACGATTGTGGTTGTGGAGATCCAAGACTTCCATTACCCGATGAACAAACAAAGGCTTGCAATTTACACAACGCCACTCAAAGTTTATAGAATTTTTTTGACAAAAAAATCTAATTTTTCAGAAGCTTGTCTGAAGAAGAATAATGAAGCAGCTGGTGGGGTGTACCGGACAAAAAAAGCCTGTAAGTTTGTGGATCAAATTGATCTAGATACTTCTTCTAAAAGATAGTTCTTCTAAAAGATGTATTACAATAGTTCTTTAGGTATTTGTAAACAGCAATGCACCGAATATTTATTCGAAACTTCCTACTCAGCTGCCGCATGGCCTTCGGTGAATTTCGTTATTGGACAAGGGTGTCAAGGAGCTCAAGAGATATTCAATGATTCAACTGCTTGCACCGAATATTATAGGTGAGATAAAAATGAAGGCAAATCAATATTAATATTTTTAAAACAAATGAAATTTTAGAGTGAATACAGCCTTTTTGGTGAGTTCTTTTTGTTTTTGTGGGTATGTCGTTAAGGTGTTGCAACTGTTGTAACTGTTGTAACTGTTGTAACAGTGATCAAAATTAAAAATCATGCTTTCTAGAAGAAATTTTTCATTTGTCTTGTCTTTCATCAAATCTACTACTTCAATTTTACAGGAGATTTTCTATGAACAGCTCAACTATGAGACTCTGGAAGAAACACAAGGGTACACGGTTTGTTTCTTTCAAATAGCTAGCCACCAACTGATTAGTATATGGAAATAGTGATCAATAGTGAGAAAATGTTTAGATGACAAACTTGTTCGCCGATTTCGGTGGCAGTATTGGGTTGTGGATTGGGTTTTCAGGTTAGAAACTTCACTCGAAAAAATATGTAACACATAAACATTACCAATGATTCTTAAAAGAACAATTTACTTTCTTCTTTGGGTGTATCTTCTAAATCAATAAATCGACCTACTTTTCCCATATTTTCCCTTCACTATTGTTTTAAACAGTTTAAGCTATTGGGTCAATGCGTATGAAATGGCTAAATTTTTCCAGTTTACCCCAACCAATCACAAAAAGTTCTTTTTATGATTTGTTGCTAGTGAAAAGTTAGACAATAGTCAGCTTTTTGACTAAAGATTCCAGCTGTGGAACAAGTTATTTCAAGCAATCATGATTTTCATGGGCGTTTTCAATAAAAAGCTAATTCATTAAGAAATTCCAGGCTTTATCGCTCGAAATTATTTTCAAAACTCAAAAAACATATTGATAAAAATTCACTGAAATCTTTGAATAGAACTACCGTAAATACTGTAATAGTACCCCACCCCCATAATGACGGTGCGGAGCGTTGCGTAGTCTAGCTTTGAACGAGTTTTTCTCGACACTGGTTTAAGCTACAGTGCGCGCTTAGGTATCAAAAAATAGCTGAAATTCAGGGCTATTTTTTGATAACAAAGACGCATTTTTTTGAAAGTACGGGGGCTTTGAAAAAAATGAAATACTAAAAAACTTTTGCGACTACGCGACTGTACGAGGGGAGTGGGGTACTATTGGGGGGTGGGACAAATGCGACCTTTTTTTTGCGCACCTGGACATTTGCGCACCTTTTTTTTGCTGGAAAAGGCCTTAGGAAAGGCCGTAGAGCTTTGAAAATCTTTCGAAAATTTTTCCATATAAGGGAATCGTATGCGTAGATTCCGAATTTCGACAAATCGGACCTCGCTGACACGTCAAATTTGGGCTAAAAGGCAAAAACTGCGGAAAAGCGTTAAGTTGCGTAGTTTTTGCCTTTTAACCCAAATTTGACGTGTCAGCGAGTTCTGATTTGTCCAAATTCGGAATCTACGCATACGATTCCCTTCTATGAAAACATTTTCGAAATATTTTCGAAGCTCTACGGCCTTTCCTAAGGCCTTTTCCAGCGAAAAAAAGGTGCGCAAATGTCCAGGTGCGCAAAAAAAGGTCGCATTTGTCCCACCCCCGTACTATTGCAGTATTTACGGTATGTTGATTAAAAAATATCGAGCTAATAAAACTTTGGCTCAAAAGAACATCAAAGTTGATTTGAATCGATCAAAAAGTTGAATCGACCAATCGATCGAAAAGTTTCTCTATCATTTCATGTCAAATAAACAGTTTGCCCGTTGTTATTAGCTTAAGATTATAACTCTTCATTCTAGCCAAACAGAAATTAGATAGCTGCTCTGGTGGAGAAATTTACATAGAGTGCTTGACTCTAGATTGACCATGAACCATGACTGATCTGACATGAACAGTTCACAGTCAACAATTAAAATTTATTTGAAACTGCAAGAATGTATTATTTGTTAGAGCTGAAATATGCCTAACTAAATAAGAGAATTCAAATTTTTCTGGTGCTTTTCAGTGATCACGGTTTTCGAATTTCTGGAGCTGATTTTTGAGCTTGCCTACTATGGATTTGTTGTGGTGCCGAGGAGAATTCATAAAACATTACTAGAGAAAAAGCAAAGGTTGAAAAAGTATATATCAAAAAAATATTGAGTTACAGAAAGAAAAGACATGGATTGTCAATTCCTCAACTTCTCTACAAACATATGCCGAGTCATTCGGGTACCAAAATGTTTCCGAAAAAGAGCTCCAAAGAAGCAACAAAGTCGAAAAGTGAGGAAGCAGCTGTGCTTAGGTAATCATTTTTTGGGGTTTTTTCAAAAGTTCGACAAGTTTTAAGAATCTCCGTTGTAAAAAATTTAATTCCACATTTCAGTAATGACACAAGTATGGCTACTCTGCCGCCAGATGGAAAAGAAATCGACGAATGGCCACCTTGATTTTAATGGGTTTTGAGAAGACTTTTGAAGCTCTCTTGTACTTTTTGATTTGACAGTCTTTCCGATTTGACAGGCATTTTTCACAGAGAAACTTTTTTTTCATTTTTTTATCCACTTATCTTGTCAAATATTTAGATAACTAATTTTAATAAATTCATTAATTAACATTTTATTTAGTTTATCAATACACTTAAGACATTAGAAAAGAGAAAAGAGAGGAATGAGACAGCCGCCTTGACCCGAATATCTCTGAAGAAAGACCAAAAAGAGTTATATCAGCTCGGGTGAAGAAAAGAACCAATCATCCAGAAAAAGAAGAAATCAGCATAGAGGATTGGAATGGAAAAGAATTGGAGAATATAGAGAAAGGGTGCTGTACAATGAATGTATCGAGACACCATATCAAGAGAGTCAGTCATTATCAATCTTGAGAACAACAGCTTCGTTTGTAAATTCCGTTTGTTTCCATTGTTTCCATATGCTTGCCTTTGATCAATCTAGATTAACTGGAGAAGTTTTATTGAAAAGAAATGTTATACATTTTCCTTTTCTTTTATATATTCTTATACTAAATTCTTTTAGCAAATTCTTGAAGAAAGACCCTTGAAAAGTCATTTGGGTCAATGTTCGAATAATGAGAAGTTTATGGGTGGAAAATGAGTGGATGAATCATTTGATTTTTATCTTTCAAACGAAAATCTATCGTTTGTCTGTTCGAGGTTTTAAAAAGCTGTATTTAATTTGTTTAATAGTCATTTTTTAAAATATTATTGAATTTCTTTGGAGATAGAATTGGGTTATTGATTTCTGTGCTTGAATTCAAATGACAAATAGTTTTGGCTAACAATATTTTCCTTACCTTGTTTCACTACTAGCTGTCGCTGATTCGAAAAAGTGATTCAACTCGAGAATGATTGCGGTCACTAAAGAGGAACGATCTCGAGAGCCTTGTTGGGAATGGAGAAATGAAGTAAATGGGGAAAGAGAAGGGGAGAGTCCTTTTCCCTTAGGCTGTCCTCAGGACTTGTGAGGGGAATGTCTTTGCCTTTTCTCTTCTTTTCTTTTCATTCTCTTTTCAGATCCATTGCTGTTTGTCTCTGTTTACCGGCTAGCTGTGTGACCGTAAGGGTGGTCGGATAGATTGGGGGGAGGGGTACGAAAAGAGAAACGAGAAGAAGAAGCACTAATACGCGAGACCCGGACGATCAACCTCAGCACCCATTCATTTCCTTTCTCACCATATTTGGACAACCAACCCTTTCAGTGATTACTTTTTTGCAAGTTTTCTTTAAAGTCCAATTTTCCATCCTCCATTATAATTTGTATCTTTGATTATTTATGATTAGCTTGTTATATAGGTTTCTTTTAGAAAACTTTTATATAGTTTCTTTTAAATAGCTTTTAACTAACAAACCAGCATGAAAAATAAGCAATAGCCAGACTTTTGGATTCTAAAAGAGATTGAGGCACAAATTTGCATGAACTCTCGAAGAAATGCCTCACAAACAGAAGCGGCTCTTTGAAACATAGGAGAAGAAAAGAGGAGATGGATTGAAATGGGATGAGAAAAAGGACCTTGATGAAGAGATGAAAAGAAAGACCACA
Source organism: Mesorhabditis belari (assembly GCA_958450365.1). NCBI lineage: Eukaryota > Metazoa > Nematoda > Chromadorea > Rhabditida > Rhabditidae > Mesorhabditis > Mesorhabditis belari. The sequence goes on from CAUEEP010000200.1 coordinate 133,816, forward strand.
GTCACATCCAGAGAGCCGGTCACTACAGGGAATCCGATCCGATCTCTCTTTCCTTTTCTATTCCCAACTTGGTCTCTTCAGATGTGAAGAAGTGCACATGGCGTTAGTTGTTGTGTGCATGATGCTTCTTTATTCCCATTCTCAAAGCTTCAAGTGAATCCTCGGCAAGCGTCGTTCCCATGAACAGCCACGTCAAGTCGTTTACTTGTGTTTTGCTCTTTATCAGACTATTTTACGTAAACATTCGTACCCTACAAACATTTTATTTCATTTATGTATTGCACAGTAATAGTAAGCAATCTCAATACTCAAAAACTTCTGCTTAAATTGTTTTGCAATTTGTCAATTTTTACTTATTAAGCTTATATTATAGTTATATTATAGTTCAAAATAGCTTTATTTTGTCTATCTAATAGGTGTCGGACGAGTGCTGTCCTTTGACTGAAGGCTTCACGGGGTTCCGTGGCAATGGCCCAGATGTGGCTCTCAGCCATTATACTTTTATACGCAAATCACGTTTTGGTAAGTTTTTAGTTGCATAACAGATTTTTTCATGTTTATGCTGATTGTTTTCATGCATTATTGCAGAGTGAAACGACATCACCGTCAAATTTTCCATTCCCCCCATCGTTTTCATCAAACGATACCGGAAGTCGCCTTTCGGATGTTCAATTATCTTGTGCTGAAGGATGGGAAAGAAGCGGAGAAAAATGCTTCCGTCTTTTCCCATCAACTCGTTCATGGTCTCAAGCTTTAGCAACTTGCGATCGGTAAGTGAAAAACCAAAAGTACACAAACAAGTCATATCAATCACTATTCGAACTGATCAATGAATTTGTTCAAAAGTTATCATTGATTTTAAGGTACGGCGCTCAATTAGCACGAATCGAGTCTCCAAATGAGAACGAATTCTTGGGAAAAATGACCCGGAAACCCGGTCGAACACAAACAACCGGACAACCATTTTGGATTGGTAATTGAGAGCTTTAATAATTTATTCAAAATCTTTGTTAGGATTGAGTGCCGAGGAACAAGCAGGTGATATTGTTTTCCGTTGGTCAGACGGAACTCCTGTCTCTCGTTATACCGGCTTTTGGGAACACGATCAGCCAGATCATGGATCGGGAAGCTGTACTTTAGCTGGTAAGTCAAAAAAAGTAAGACAAAATCCTCTAATCAATGCTTAAGGTGTGCAAAAAAGCTTCATTACAATGGAGATTGGATCAATGCAACTTGCTGTTGCCTTTCATTTGTGAGAGACCAGCGTGCGTCAAAGGTAAAATCATTTCTTTTTACTTTTACTAAAAGGCACAAACCTGATTTATTTTAAAAACCAAACGCTGTTGAAATAAATAAATGAATTCTTGGCTTAAACCTATAATTAGATTAGCATTGATATATTTATTATAACATTTAATAAATAAGTGAATACTTTCAGGCGCATTTTTCTGTCTTAATGGCGGATGTGTTCCTGAAGGAAAACATTGCAATGGAGTTGATGATTGTCGAGATTTGAGTGATGAGCTCAATTGTCCCGGTATTATTTCAAATACACAAAAAAGTGTAGCATTCTTTAGCCTCTCATTCTGAGCTTGCTTGTCTTCAGTATGAAAAAGGTGAAAGTGGGAAATTTGCTACTCCAAATTACCCAGCTAGTTACAAGGTAAGTGAAAAAAAAGAACTTTAAACCATTATTTCTATCAGGGAAACACAGCTTGCCGATGGGTTATTGAAAGTCCGATCAACACAAGAATTCATGTAATTTTAAAAAACTAATAAGAAATAAACAAAACGCATGTTTAGCTCGAATTTGAGTATTTCGAGACAGAAGCGAATGAGGATATCGTGACAATTCTTGATGGTGGACCCTCAGAAAATGCATCCACCGTTTTGGCATCAATTTCCGGTAAAAAACAATTTTGACTTAGTAGTAAGTCTTCTTATTTCAGGAAATAAATCTCCAGAAGAGCTCTCTTTCACATCTGCTTCAAATATTATTATTGTAAGATTTCGATCAGATGCCCTGGTTCAAGCGAGAGGTTTTCAAGCAAATTGGAAAGCAGGTACACTCGGAAGAACAGACTCATAGATTTTTTATCTAGTTATCTACTTTATCTCATTCCATCATAACCTTTTTTCTAACTTCAGAAAAGTTATGATTACTTTAACCGTTTTCTTCAACCAAGTAAAGTGAAGAAGTGACAACTTTAACCAGTTTTACTTCTGAGAATTAAACTGATAAATTCGCAAGCCTGGTAAGACCAATTTGAGAGTCAAATAATGTATTGTAGAATGGAGAAGACACGTAAATGTTTGTACGAGTCCGGGGTAGGGTAGGGGTACTTGTTCTTTCATCAGCTTGTCCCTTCTCTGTGATCACCCCAAGCCTTCTTTTCTCCTTGTCTTTCACATATAGAGTGTGCAAATCAAGAGAGAATTCGGGGCGGCAAACCTTTGAGAGGAAATCCCCACGCGTTCACTCTCCATTCTTCTCTCACTTTTTTCAACCTTCTAGCTTATTGTTAAAGAATTGTGGAGAGATTTAACACTTGCAAAATTTCAAAAAGACTACACTTTTTTTGAAAGGAAACTGAAGCTTAAGATAAAGAGAACGATTAGCTTAATATTATAGCAAAATACTTTTTAGTGCCATTCCAATGTGGCGGTGAATTGACGGCTCAACCATATGGGCAAAGTTTCTCGAGTCCCGATTATCCAAATGGATATCCAAATGATGTGGAATGTGTTTGGAAAATTGAGGCGTTGTTTGGCAATCTAATCACAATTGCGGTACTGAATCATAAGAAAAACAGAAATGTTTTATCTATTGACTTCATGGCTTCATTTAGTTGGAAGATCTTTCTATTGGGAAAAATGACTATCTTCTTATTTATGATGGACCATCACCGGCTGCACCAATTCTCGCTCGATTAAGTGGAGAGAAAAATGATGTTTGCTTACAGAAATTATGATAAAATGAGATGTTTCCTTTAGACAAATGATCATATAACATCAACTTCTCATTCAATTTATATTTATTTCTTTTCGGATGGACTAAAAGAAAAGGGAAGAGGATTCACACTTGGATATAAAAGAGGTAAAGCTGTAAAACAAGTGGAAATGTTGTAAATTCATTGCTTGCAACAATTATCTTTTATAAAAAAGCATCCACAAAAACTTTGCAAGCATTATAAAGTTTTTTGTAAATTCAGGTTGTGACGTAACAGTTCGTCAATCATCTGGATATCTTATTTCACCGGGAAATACGAGGGTTCTTTTTTTGAAGCATTCATAAATAAATGAAGTTCCAGATTCCTTATCCGGGACTTCTTTCTTGTACTTACACAATCGAGGTTCCAAATGCGAGAGGAGATCATTCACTTTCACTTATTACTAATCGTTTCGATCTTGCAGTTGATGATTTCTTGAAGGTAGAAAATTCAAATTATTTTTCTTGGGCGCAGCTAAAATCTAAACTTTATTGAAGTCAATATTAACAATAGAAATGAATACTTATTGTTAAAACTCCGAAATTCATTTAAATACTTATTTGATAAACTGTAAGCAATTCCAAATTTAAGTGTGAAAGTTCCAAATATAAGTGTAAAATTGAGAAACAGATGAGTCTAAAGCATTATTTTCTTGTTTCTTTTCTGTTTCAGCATTATTTTCTTTTTCTTATTTATCGTGCCCTAGGTGTTTGAAGGGTCGACAACTGGAAAACCTCTGCATGAAGGCGATGGATTTTTCAGCCCAACAACGACCACCAAAACAGCTTTTTGCGAGACAAGTAGGTGCTACGGATTTATAAAAATGCAAAAAGTTACATTTACATTTAGATACAGTTACAGTTAGATTTATACAAATACAAAATAAAAATACAAAAAGTTGATTTATAAGAGATACTTCAGGGACGAGTACAAATGATTTTTGAGACAAACGCAATACGAAGTGGCACTGGTTTCAATTTCACTTTTTCAACTAGTACGTAGAATTGAATTGAACTAAATTGAACTAACTATTCTATAGATTGTTTACCATTGAGAGTTCCATCATTGGTTACACTATCATCGAAATCGACAACATATGGAACGACTGTAAGTTTGGAAAGAAATCGCTATTTTTGCTAGATAAGCTCATCAATTTGCATCACCAAAGTTTTAGTTAACAATCGCTTGTCCGAGAGGTTATGAATTTTTGAATGGGAAAGGGAAACAATACACAATTTTGTGCGAACTTGGTGGAAAATGGTCAGACTCGAAGATTCCCGATTGTCAACGTAAGAAAATAGCCTTCTTGCCTACAACAATACCACATTTCAGCCTTATACTGTTCTCCTGTTCCCCAAATTGCCAATGGATTTGCCGTCTCAGCCACAAATGTCTCATTTATGGGAAGAGCTCGATATTCTTGTTATGAGGGATTCAAATTCCCTTCTGCTCGTGAATCCGAAGGTGAAAACTTATAGATTGTGTTAATAGTTATGAATGATCAAATATATTTAGAAATCTTGTGTTCCGAAGATGGTCATTGGACACCTCCCCCACAATGCAAAGCTGCCAGTTGCCCAGCTTTGAGTCCATTCCAGAATGGAGATCGTTCACTTGAATTTGGAGATGGAACTGGCTATGGAACGGTCTTTAAATTTGAATGTACTCCCGGATATAGGTAATCATTTTACATCATTTCGAACTATTATAACTCGAAAATTGTAGAAGAATCGGTGCTTCGACTCTTTTATGTCAAACCGACGGAACGTGGAGTTTTGTGCAGCCAATTTGCAAACGTAAAATAAAAACGGAATTAATAAGTTACACAAGAACATTAAAGGTTTAACTTGTTCAAATATCCCTAAAATTGGAAACGGACGTATTGTGGTCGAAGAAAAATTCCATTTTGGTGATACTGCTCGTGTCGAGTGCGATTTCGGATATAAAAGTGATGGAGCTGATGAGGTAAGTTGTTTGGGGGGTGGGACAAATGCGACCTTTTTTGCGCACCTGGACATTTTTTGCTGGAAAAGGCCTTAGGAAAGGTCGTAGAGCTTCGAAAATATTTCCATATAACGGAATCGTATGCGTTGATTCCGAATTTCGACAAATCAGACCTCGCTGACACGTCCAATTTGGGCTAAAAGTCAAAAACTGCGGAAAAGCGTTAAGTTGCGTAGTTTTTGACTTTTAGCCCAAATTGGACGTGTCAGCGAGGTCTGATTTGTCGAAATTCGGAACCTACATTCCCTTCTATGAAAACATTTTTGAAGCTCTACGACCTTTTCTAAGGCCTTTTCCAGCAAAAAAAGGTCGCATTTGTCCCACTCCCGTTGTTTGTTTCTTTTAGAATTCCCCCAATTAACTAAAGTTTACTTAAGTAATTCAAAATCATTTATTCAAAAATTTTAGGTGAAATGTTTGGCGAACCAGACCCTCTCGTCGATTCCCAAATGTATTGATATTGACGAGTGTGCCGAGCAAAAATCTCTTTGTTCAGGTGAATTTATTTTACTTTTTAAAACTATCAGTTTATTTTGGATATTAACTAGGATTGTTCAGCTAAGGATTAGAAATTATAACTTTTCTTTTAAGAATCATCCACCATTTGCAAGAATCTACCTGGTGGATACACATGTCAATGTTTGTCAGGATTTTCCGGGCCGAAAAGTAATGAATGTTTTAAAGCTCACTGATAATAATCAAAATCTCAGTTTGCTCTAATCCATCACCGCTATATTTGGCTAAAGTTGGGGCTTCATCCGAAAATTTCCTATATCCAACAGCTACTCTTTCAAGAGGAGGATGGTGTGCAGAAGAAGGCGATTTGAAGAAGGTTTGATCAGCTAAGTACATTCATAGTAAAGAGAACATAAAGTTTAGACGGTCACAATTGACTTGGGGACCCCGAAAACGGTAGAAAGATTGCAAATCGAGAAAACCTCTGAGGGATATCCCACTCGAATCTCCTTGCGATTTGCCGAAAATGCCTCAAGACCTTTAGAGCAGTACACAGTTGGAAAAGATTCGGTGAGTGAGGCACAAGCTACATAGATTTTTGCTGAAAGACGATGGTTTCTAAAAGTCTGGAATAACTCAATGAATTAGATATTTCCCCTTCGAGGAGTGTCCATGTCTGGTGGAGAACTCTTTACGTTGCCACACCCAATCGAGGCACAAATCGTTGAAATAAAACTTGTGGAAACAAAAGGATCACCTTGTGCTCAAGTAAGGCTTTTACAAGAGAAGGCTTACGCTTTTCAAGAGCTACCAGCTCTCACTATCAGTAAAAAGCCAAATCCTTTAGATCACGGTATTGGGTTGCCAGAAAAGCTCATGCTTAGACATCAATGAATGTGAGGGAAATAATGGATACTGTGATCACATTTGTTTCAACAAAATGGTAAGCAATAAGCGATTTCATCTGTCTGTTCTGTTCTTTGTCTGTTCTTTGTCTGCTCTTTTCAACACTTGTCTTGTTTAGGGTTCTTATGAATGTGGTTGTCGAGAGGGTTTTGATCTTTTTGTTGAAGATGGACAAAGTGGACGAATTGTGAAAGAAGGAGAGACTGGCAAGCATAATCTCGATGTATACAGGTAGCAACAGCTTCAAAAAGTCGACAATCGACAAATTAAAATAGGAACTTAATAAAGTTATCATAATAATTAATAAAAGTAATGTTTAGATTCAATAAAACGTGTGTACCAAGAGTTTGCCCTACTGTCACTTCACCGATTAATGGGAAACTTCTCGCAACTCACAAAGAATTTGTTTATCCGATGACTGTCAAATTCCAATGCAATTTTGGATATCAGGTAGAAAACTTATGCGTATGTTGAATCCTAATATGCATTTTATAGATGATGGGAGCTGAATTCATCCAATGTCTTGCTGATGGTACATGGAACGGGACAACCCCATTTTGTCTACGTTTGTTTCATTTTGAATCAATAATTCGTCAATCAAAGCTAAACTGTTTAATTGGCCACTCTAAACAGTATCGTGCTTTTTATATCATAAAAGCATTTAGCTGCCACGTGTCAAGGTGTGCACAATGTATCGACGATCGGCCTTTATGTATCACCGGATAATGCAACAATTGCTTTTGGTCAAAATGTTTCCATTACCTGCACACATCAAAATAGACCAGGTTTTGATTAATTTGTATTTTGATTTTTGGTTTTTATTAGCTCGCCATTTTCATTAGCTTTTCACTGTTTAACCGATTCAATTTTCAAAGCATACAAATTTCATTTGTTTAGCCCCTTCAATGTTCTTTCGAGAATGTGTCTATGATCCACAAAACGATGGCAGAGACTATTGGTTGAGTGGAGCACCGGTTGACTGTCCGATGGTTGGTTGCTCGCTTAGAAAATTTAAAATTACAGGAAAGGGTTGCAAAGAGGAAAATGAATTTATGAGTTGAAGATAACTTCATTTTTTAGATTGATTGCGGTCGTCCGCCACAATTGGCTGGAGCTGTTTATGGCGGAGATAATGGGGTCTACGAGGTAAGCCTCAACAAGACAACTAAATCTTTTTAATCAGCGATGCTTTTGTTACTATTGATTAATTACCGATTAATAGATCAAAACTGTTTTCTTTTTACTGAATTGTATGAACTTTATCTAGGTGGGAGCTTCGTTGCGCTTTTCTTGTCGGCCTCCATATGCTTTGGTGGGTCGTTCTTCTTACGATGACACTCTCGTTCGGTGTCATCTTGATGGCTCGTGGGATATCGGAAATCTTCGATGTGAAGGTAATCGTAAGGAAAGGGTTTTAAAAAACTTTTTTTAGGACCTGTTTGTGTTGATCCGGGCTATCCGCCAGATGGCTCTGTCTCCTTGACTTCGGTTGAAGAAGGAGCGGTAGCAAAATTCTCGTGCAACCGACCTGGGTTCAAACCTTTCCCTTCTGACGCTATCAACTGCACTCTTGTAAGGGAATCAATCAAAGATCAATCAATCAAACATTATAGGGAACGGCATGCAGTCTTTCGGAAGATCTTGGAATCAGCGATGGATATGTTCCAGATGGTGCTTTTAGTGACAATGCTGATACTGTCAACTACGGCTATGAGCCATATAAGGTTGCTTGAAATTGCAATTAATGTCTTGGCTTAACCATTCTTTTAGGCAAGAATGAGCTCGACTGGATGGTGTGGTCAAAATGACACATTCATTTTCCTCTCCGTTGATCTGCAAAGAGTCTACACATTGACCACTTTGAGGCTATCAGGAGTAGCGAATGGAGGTCCTTTAAGAGGACATGTGACAAAGATGCAATTGTTCCACAAAAGTCAATACACTCACAATTATGACACATATCCTGTGGAATTCGAAACGCCGTCTGGAAATCACAACGCAATGCATCATTTTGAGTTGCATCCATCGCTCCAGGTTTTATTCTTGTGTTGTAAAAGAAACGAAAGGGTTTTAGGCTCGCTACTTATTGTTGGCAGTGACCGAATATGAAGGTAGTCCATGTATGAAGTTTGACGTTCAAGGATGTCTGGCTCCAACTTCTATTCAAGATATCCCCATTCACTTACAAGTGATTTTCATTTTCCAATAGCGAAATTAAATACAAAGCAGGTCGGCTGGAACGCTTCTGTACCGACGTGTATCGATAGTGAACCACCGGAGTTCAGGTAATTTTTGACACGATCGCAATATAAAAGCTACATTTAGTAATTGTCCGGTGAATCCAATCTATACAACTACTGACGAGAACGGCCAAATCAAGCCTATTGAGTACGAGATTCCAAAAGCCTTGGACAATTCGGGTCGAGTCGCATGGGTGAGAGTTGAGCCACAAGAATTTGAGCCTCCGAGAGTGATCACTGCTGATCTTGATGTACTCTATACGGCTTTCGACGAAGCGGGAAACACAGCTGAATGTTTAGTGCAGATTCGAATTCCAGGTAAGTGTTGAGAAAAGTAAACTCAGATGAAGATGAAGACGAAGATCAGGCCATAACTTTGCAGACACTTTACCGCCTGTGATGAAATGCCCTGACTCGTACGCACTGTGGGCATCGGAAGGAATGAATTCAACAGAAATTATCTTTAATGAAATGAGCGTCCCGATGGTCATTCAAGATATTTCCAATATCACCGCCGTCACTTTTGTCCCCGAAAAAGCGACAATCAAACTTGGGGAATATGTAACAGTTGAAGTGAGAATGAAAGAATAAATAACATCTGCAAAAATTTTAGGTAACAGCCATTGATGCGCTCGAGAACAGCAATAAGTGCAGCTTCCAAGTCGCCTATATGCGTATCTTATCAATTTTAAATTAAAAAAAAATTAAATTTAAGCGGAAATCTGTTCCCCTTGGTCATTGGCTAGTGCCTCGAATACATTGAAGATTTGCCGGGAAAGAAATGGAGCCACAACTTGCACAATTTCTTGTAAAAAGGGATATCGCTTTGTGGATGAGGAAAAGGTTTGTGAAGAAAGGAAGTAAAATGAACTTGGATTTAGACGGAAAAGGAGTTTATTTGCTCTGATGGGACATGGTCTCCATCAGGGATTGCCCCATCTTGTGTTCAAGATCCAGATGAACCGGCTCGATATGAGCTGGGTGTTGCATTTGATTATCCCATTGCCACACCAGTCAGCACCGATTGTATAAAGGTTGGATTTGAATTTGGCTTCATTTTTATACAATCAAATAATCGGCTTGGTCTAAAGACTGAAGTTCCACAATTCATAACAAATTCCTGGAACTCTCACCAGTTGTTTGTGATCCAATTAGTATTAGTATCCAATTAAATTCAACTGAATCAGCAAACAAGTCAGACTTTAGTTCTTAAACTAACTATAAGTAACAATTTGAAAGTGGCTAGCTTTCCAGGGGTTACACAGCACTTGTTGCAACATATTTTGATTCTCTCGACACAGTGCTCTCATCTCGGTGCTCCTCATCCGTTCAAGTGAGTTCTAAGGGAAAATTTCGAGTTTACTTATCTTTTTTAGATTTATGTTCGTTTTCTTGATGTTCGCTTTGATCAACAACCTGGAAATCTACGAGGAAACTATACGATACAGGTTATCCTATACACCCTAAACTTAAACTCCTTTACAGATTCTCCCATCCGTGCTGCAAGATGTTTTCTATGAACTTTGTGGCTTGACCCTTCGGACAATCTTTGATCTCACAATTCCAGGTAATTACAAGATACTTAGGATTTTACAAGAGACTTCACAGGAGCTACTACATCGATTAAACAATTGCTTTCATTGGATGCTGGGGCTACACAATCAGGACAATGTCCTACACTTATTGCCGCTAACTCTATGATTTCTCAAGTGAGTTGATGATAAAAGTAATTTTGTTACTTATCAGAGAAAGCCTATCAGAGCCTTTCTCATTCAGAGAAAGTCAAAAACACTTAAAAAATCATTTTCTAGGGATTTGGATGTGCTGATGGAGAAGTTTTGCGACCTTCACAAGAGAAAAATCTTCCCGAATGCTGTCAGTTCTAAGCAGTTACATTACCAAAATCCGTCTTATGAGCTTCGTTAGATTCTAGTATAAACAAAGTTTAGTCCCATGCGCTGTTGGAACAGTGAATGTAAACAACACATGTCTCAAATGCCCCCGTGGATCTTTCCAGGTTGTTATAAAGTGAACTTTGAATTACAAAGCGTCATAGGATGAAAAGGGACAAGTTGCTTGTAAAGCTTGTCCAGATGGCCACTACACTCACTATTCAGGGGCCTACTCCATCGAGCAATGCTTAGGTATACTTTTCAAACAGTCTTTGTTTATAGAGTCTTTAAAACAACCAACTTTTAGCCATTTGTGGCAATGGTATGTACTCACCAACGGGATTGATTCCATGCCAACTTTGTCCTCGACACACCTATGCTGGACCACCACCAGTCGACGGATACAAGGTATCATAACGTGTTCAACACCTTTTTAAATCTAAAAACTTGAGATTTACAATTTTAAAATAAAGCCGATTTTATTTTAAAATAATGTGCAAGTACATTTCAGGAATGCACCTCATGTGAGCCGGGCTCTTACACGGGTCAGTCATTTTTTGTTAACTTTAATAACTTTTTCTTAGCTTTTCTCTTGAAATTTTTACATAACCATATTGCCAATTCTTAGATATTCTTTACTAACTTATTTCATAGAAAAATGTCAGATTAGAGGCTGGGTTTAAAATTTGATAAGATCTGAAACCCTCATTTTTTATGGAAAAACGAGTTCTTTACCTTGCGACCTCAAAATATCAAAAACCGTTTACTTTACAGTTTTGATATGTATTAGTGTTTTGTAGAGCACATCTAGACCTTCATTTTCGTATATAAAACTTGCAGGCAAAACTCAAAATTAAGCGAGTTAAGAACCTTCAAAAATAGCCAACATGAAAATGCGGCCTTTGATATTGAAATAGGTCATTTTTCTTTGTATTCACAAAAGATTTTTTGAAAAATTTTTAATACTTTTGTCTATGACTGTAAAATTCGGTGAAATGACCGCTAAGTACGAAATGGAGTGAGAAATACCAAACGTGGCTTAATCTTCAGCTCGTCTCGGCTCTACAAGTCCATCTCAATGCAAAAGGGCCTGTCAATCAGGCACTTTCTCTTTAACTGGATTGGAGCCATGCTCGAAATGCCCTCAAAACTACTATCAATCAAATGCTGGCCAACAAAAGTTTGTATCGAACAAGTGAAAGAAATAATTAACGAATTTAGATGCATTGAGTGTGGTAATTCGACGGCTACTTTCACAGATGGGGCTGGAGCAGAAGATCTTTGTTTGCCGATTGATTGTGCGGCTATCGCTTGTGAAAATCAAGTATAAAACTCTTTTTATATCAAGTAATCGAGTAAAAATGACTTTGAATTCAGGGTCTTTGTGCAATTGTCAACCATCGAGCGGTTTGTAAGTGTCGACCTGGGTACTCAGGATCTCGTTGTGAGAATGCAAATGAGGCAAGTGCAAGTTACATTCCTGCATTCCTGTATTTTATTATCTATTGCAGATATCATCGTTTCCTTACAATAACTCAATGAATATTTATCAAGAAAATTTGTTAGATCTGTGCTTCAAACCCATGCTTCAACAATGGGATCTGTGAGCCAGCTGCCGGAGGATACAGATGCATTTGCCCAAGAGGTATAATATTCAATCAATGAAATAAAGAAAAGTTTTTAGGTTATTCTGGTGCTCGTTGTCAAAAAGAGAAAGACGATTGTGATGGAGAGAGCTGTCCAAATGGGGGAATTTGTCACAATATGCCAGGAATCGGAAATAAGCAATGTCTTTGCAGGTTTATCATTGATTTATTTTCACTTCATCTAATAATTCTGGACTTTCAGAACCGGCTTTGCTGGTCCAGAATGTGAAGAAGTGACAGATATCTGCACGGCGGCTAATCCTTGTAGAAATGGAGCAGATTGCACGCCATTACAATTGGGTATGATGTATTTGTGATAAAAATTAAACAAAAAAAAAACATTTAGGTCGTTTCAAATGTAAATGTTTGCCTGGTTGGGGTGGAGCGACATGCGAGAGAAATCTTGGTTTGTTTTATCTCAGATTCAATTCAGTTATGAGTAAAAATGACAGAAACGAGCTTTTTTGTGTGTTTGTTAGCGTAGATTTGGATATACACCTCCTTTTGTTGGATCTTGTTTATGATGAGGTGGATAGTCGGGATTATAAGCTGGAGCTGAAGCCTCTTGTGGGAGCTGAATTTTTCGTTAAATTTGAAATTTTTTCAAGGATACCGGAGTGAATCCATTGAGATGCTCATGGAATTTCTTTGTTAGCAAGAAAGCGAATCCGTTGTAGATCGCATAAACGAATGAAAGGACTAAATGAGTGCTTTATATGTAGCTTTGAGAATGATTTGGGGTCAAGGCTATTCTCAAAAATTTTTATACTTTATGTAAACGATTTTTACCTCCAAATGCAGCTGCATACATTTTAAGCTCGACTTCCATTTTCCCCTTTTCGTGGGGATCCATCTCACCGGGGGTAAAAAGAACTAAAGACTTTTTTTCAAACATTCGCTAATCTTACTTAGCGCAATCTTACTTAGTGTGTGTGTGTGCAAAGTACCTCATAACTCGAGTCCCAGTGGGAACTTTGGTATGATTTTCTGAGACAATATGTAATCAATATCAGGGATTTAGTCTATTAAATCAGAATTTTAAAATCGCAACCCGTTTTTGAACAAAGTTCGGAAAAACCTATTTTGGTGGTGAGATCAAAGGGAATGGAGTATACGGGGTAATGTTAAAGTTTAAATTTAATGTAACTCTTCTAATACAACTATTCTAGAGTACAATTGTGCACAAATCTCAAGTTTATAATTTAATGTCAATGGATTGCAGTCAGGGGTATACATTTGGTCGACCGGACCATCCAGCAGTTAACCCCCAGTTCTGCCGGGGGTTAACTGCTGATATGTCTAATCCAAAAAAAGATCAAGATATTATACAACTATTGCTTTTGATAAATGAAACTTCATACGTCATGTAACTTGAAAACAGCTTCGTTCATCTTATGTTCTCCACCCATGAAATAGATCAGCATAACGATGAAAGCGATTGTCGAGCAAATGAAAAGACCTATATATTTGAAAAGTTTTTTTTCCATCTTTTGCTATTACCTGCGCAAAGAATCAATCGTGGTATGAGATAATGAGCAAGACTTCTTTTGTGAGCGAGCACCGTGAAGATTGAGGCCAATACCTTGAATTGTAAAGGTCTTTACTAGTTTTTCGTTTAAAATCTTGGCTTGGTCAGGTCACGAAACATTTTTATATCATTTACCTGGCAGACGAGGAAAAACGTGAAGAAAAAGAAAGCAAAAACTGTTGTCCAGTGTCTAAAGTTTATGTATTCTTTTCTCCTTCAAACTTGAATCATTTTTTCTCCTAAAAGTCTTGTTCAAAACTTAAGTACTTAATAAAAAGCTCTAATTTTCAGGATCTTCCAAATTCGTCTTTTATATTTTTGCGTGATTGAAGAGCCAATGTGGAAGCTATAAATAATTCGTTTTGAATGTATCCAAGCGATTTCAAAAAGGAAAGCTAGTCAAAGAAGGGATTGGGTGGATAGAAAGGGCGCCAATCCGATTTGTCCCCATAGAAGCATTCTCTCCTCCTTGGTAACGCACAATTGAGATTCCTTTCCGGTCGGGGTTGGGTAATCACCACCTAACCGGGTCATGTAAAAAGCAAAAGGTCAAAAGAAAATGTAGTTGTTTTAGTGAATATTATCCATGAAGCTTATACAATACATCGATCTGAAATTTGTCTCCAGACTCACCTACCTTTTATGATATTTTCTCTCATAGTTAGGAGTTTTAAAGCTAAAATCTTTCAGTTCAGTTGCTTATTATTCAAAGTTAAAAACTCATAGTAAAGTTGAGGAGGTGCCTCTTATTTCTATAACTCTTTGTTTTCTGATGGATGGATCGGGAAAAAGGATGTGTTTTTCGTCTCCTTTGGGATGTCCCTTTGACTCTTTTTTTTTCTTTTTCTCGTGCACATGTCCTTTGCGAAATTTGCCTCAAACGAGTGTTGTCGTCTGAAAACTTCAAAAAGAAAAAAATCCAGACATGTATGGAAAACTGGGGTAGGCTACTTTGCGCCAAATTTTTGCGCAACAGGGTCATTTGCGCAACTCGCCATAACTTTCTTCTAACTGGTCCAATCTTTATGATTTTGGTTTCATTTTGTAGATCTCAATAAGTGCAACAAAATGAAACCAAAATCATAAAGATTGGCCGACTTAGAAGAAAGTTATGGTGAGTTGCGCAAACGACCCTGTTGCGCAAATGACCCTGTTGCGCAAAAAATTTGGCGCAAAGTAGCCTACCCCGAAAAACTATTATAGTTGCTCAAAATCGAAAATAGGCAACAACTATTTTAGGCAATAATTTTTGTTACAATATTAGTTAATTTAAAAAATGGTATCTAACTCATTTTTATAGATTTGTAGTCTTCTCTTTTCAAATTCGGGAAAATTTTGTTTGGAGGATTTAATCCATCTGTTGTTGTCAGGGGTAGCTGCCACAAATGGGCACTTGACTAGGGAAATAAAAGGAACACGAAGAGGGATTTGGAGGGGAACAGAATGGGAGAAGGATAGAAGAGAGCAATTAAGAGACAAATAGTCTAGAGAAGGAGGGGATATCGAAGGAGTGAGTGAAATAGACATAGCGTGCCATTTGACCCTTTGTGTGTTCCTAGAAAGCACGAGCTTTACATCAAGACACTTTCAAAGTGCTAATGAACAACAAATCCAAAGAAATTCTGGCAAAATAATTAAAAATCAAATTTTATGACGTATCTTTTTATCAAAAATAATAACTCTTTTTAGACTCACGGACTAGAAATTGTTTCCATCAGCTCTTGGAAAACATTGTAAGCAAAAAAAGGCGACAATCACTGTGTCGAAAAGGGAAAGCACCTCAAATATTTGACATAAAAGATCTATAAAAATAAACTAACCGTAACACATTTATGAAGTGGCCAACAACAGCATAGAATCATCTCTAAAAGTTTAGTGAAGGTAAATGGAAAATGGAGGATCGATGAGAAAAGGGGATGGAAGAAGGAATGACCAAGAGGAGAAAGGGCCATAGAAGGGAGAGATCTCAAAAGGGGAAAGCCCGTCAAAAAGCCACGCCCCTGTAATCACTCAACTTCAAATATAAATTACAGCTTGCAATGGTTGAAGGAGTTTTTGAATAATACATACAAAAAAGTGAAACGTTTCTATTGAAGAAGAGAGGTTAAATAGAATGAAGAGTTTTTAGTAAAACGTTTTTTTTATACATTCATTAGTGAATTTTAGATGATTGTGCTGAACGGCCTTGCGCATTGAATGCAACTTGTGTGGATTTGGTGAATGACTTCCAATGTCGGTGCCCAAAAGGATTTACTGGAAAGAGATGCAATGTGAAAGGTTTGATAAATCTTTAAAAGATTAACAACAGATAGGTAAGTAACAGCAATGATTCAATGATTTTAGTTGATTTGTGTGCATCGGATTCATGTGTGAATGGGCTTTGTGTAGACACACTCTTTGCAAGACAATGCATTTGCGAACCTGGTATTCATTTCAATTTAATTAACTATCTGATATTGATAAACACATACAAAACATATGTAGGCACATAAGAATGTAAGCAGATGCACCTGTGAATCTACTTTTTAGGATGGACGGGCGATGTGTGCGATGTTAACATTGACGACTGTGCCACAGAGCCATGCCAGAATGGAGCCACTTGTCATGATATGGTTTGCTCAACTAATACTTAATAAACCAGATACATTATTTAGGTGAATGGTTTCTCTTGTTCTTGTCTCAACGGATACCATGGTTCTCGCTGTCAACTCGTTGATGATCATTGCGCTCTTCAACCATGCAGAAACAATGGTAAGTCGTTAAGAATAGGCAGAAATAAGAAATAAAATAAATTTCAGCAAGTTGCACAAATGGTGGTCCAACTTATACATGTGCTTGTCCACTCGGATTTGAAGGAGTGCATTGTGAGAGAAATATCGATGAATGTGCTACAATCGGAAAGGTAAGAACTGAATCAAAATGAGTATTAAAGACATATAAAGTTCTGCGGATATATACAATACAAAGTAAAGCATATCAACTTTTGCTACTTTGCATTTTAGTGCCATCCAAAAGGGACAGAGGCTTGTGTTGATGGAATTAACTCATTTACTTGTCAATGTCGACCTGGATATACTGGACAATATTGCGAAACACACATCGATCAGGTAACTCACTAATTTTCTTAATAACTGGATTCATTATACCTATTACTTCAGTGTGCTTCATCGCCATGTCAAAACAATGGAACGTGCACGGATTTCGGTGCCATTTTCAAATGCGTTTGTGCTCGGGGATGGACTGGGGATCGGTTCGTTAACTTCAACTATTCCAAAGAAGAGAAAACATTTTAAAATTGACAATTTTTATTTCTACAAGCATTTTCAGGTGTGAAATCGAGTCAGGTGCCTGTGATCTGAAGCCGTGCAAGAATGAGGGTCGTTGTGTAAATATCGTGAGCGACTATTTTTGTGTTTGTCCAGAAGGTTAGTCTTTCAAAACAAATCCGCACCTCATTTCTTTATAAAACTTTGTAAAGCTAGCTTTCAATCCAGGGGTATCGGGAAAGACTGCGAAGTGGCCCCCAATCGATGTCTCGGAGAGCCGTGTCACAATGGCGGTGTTTGCGGGGACTTCGGATCGCGTGTCGAATGTTCTTGTCCAAAACAATTTACTGGTATTTACAAAAATGTCGCAGTTATTATTCAAAGCATCTAGGTGCTGGATGTCAGTTTTTGACAGAGCCGTGTGCGCTCGGTACTTGCTTAAACAATGGAACTTGCACTCTCAAAGGCAATGGAGGATTCAAATGTGAATGTCCAGCAGGTAAGCCCAAAGTTCAAACAATAATTTTCTTCAAGGAATCTTATTTACAAATCTTTTATGAACTAATAGTTTAGGCTTCACTGGAATTCGTTGTGAAACGAATATCGATGAGTGTGCTTCACAACCATGTTCTTTATCAGCGACATGTATCGATCAAATTGATGGATTCCACTGTAAATGCCCATTCAATGTCACTGGACCTAATTGTGATAAGGTGACGTGATTGAGCTATGAGTTAGACAAAGCTTTCCAGGCTGTTGATGTTGATTATGATTTGCATTTCTTCGACCCGATTCGAGGAGCATCAGCTAGTCAAGCAATTCCACTCCCCACCTTGCTCAAAGTACTGTAAAATCAAAAATTGAAGTCAATAAGAACTTTAGGCTTTTACTATTTCCCTGTGGGTACAGTTCTCTTCAGCTGAAAGTCGAGGAACCGTGATGACACTTTATAACTCTAGGTTATTTGATTTGAAAAATATAAAGTACTTTAAATTCAGTGCTCCATTCCAATCAATGGATTTATCTGAGTTGCTTTCGGTGACATCATTTGGTGTAAAAGTGAATTTGTTCCCCGAAGAAGCATCACTTCAAATGTCTTGGCCTGCTTTACAACAAATAAACGATCGACGTTGGCACCATTTGGTACGTAGAGCTCGATATATCTAGAAATTTAAAAGCTAACAATAAAAAATTATGTAAATAGAAGATCTTTTATTTCCAGGTGTTCACTTGGAATTCGGATAAAGGTGCCTATTCACTTCTATGGAATGCAGTCTCTGTTTACTCTGATAAAGGATATGGTATTGGAAAGACTCTCAAGGCCAAGTACGTAGCAAAAATGCATATATAGTAATAAAGATTATTTAGCTTATTTGTGACTCTGGGTGAGCCAAGAGTCCCAACCTCTTTAATGGAGGGATTTTCGGGATCAATCACTCGAGTAAATGTCTGGGATAGAGCACTTGATAGAGAGATTGACGTGGCACCTCTTGTAGCGGAATGTCAAGGAACTGAGGTACACAAAAATATAGTTCATTGACCACTGATTTTAGGATCTATTTAATGGCTTAATTCTCCGATTTGCGGATTACTCGACTTTAGTTGGAAAAGTGAGTTTTGAATGGAAAGAGTTACTCTTAAAAATTTCAGGTCGAAAAAAAGGGCTCGCTCTACATGTGGTAGAGAAGTTCGAAATGAAGGAGTACAAGAGATTCGGATTCAGGTTCAACAAATTTACTAATTTTACTTTTTGCTTAGTTTTTTAAATAAATAGCTGCCAATCAAACTATTTATTTAATTTTAGAATTGTCCTTTGGATATCTTTGCTGTCTCATCACAAAGAGAAGTCAACGTCACATGGGAAGAACCAATCTTTGTGTCACCGAATGAAATTACCCGCATTGAGAAGAGTTTCAAACCGGGAACGGTAAAATTTGTTAAACAGAATAACTTTATTAAGTTTCTGCTAAAGATATAAAAAAATATCTATTCAGTTGCTTCCCCATGGACACTATCATGTTCTGTATGTGGCGCATGACAATGCACAAAGATCAGCCGTTTGTAGTTTTTCTGTAAGTTAGCTACTTACCTAACGTTATCTTGTTTAAAATTTCAAAGTTTTTTTAAACTAAACAGATAAAAGAAAAGCGTGTTGTTAGATTCGTGTCTCTCGAGAGCACTGCCCAGAAGTCTCTGATCCAGTAAATGGCCTTCAAGTCTGTGAAGCATGGGGACCAAATCTTCGATTCAAGGTCTAGTTTGAACTGATTCTAAAGAAACTATCTAAGCTGCATAACATCAAATTGAAATGCAAATAAAAGTATCATCAATTTAGGCTTGTTCAATTGAATGCCGTGAGGGTTTCGCCTTTTCTCGGCCTCCTCCTGTTTTCTATGCTTGTGCCGCTGATGGTTTTTGGAGACCCCGCCCGGATCGAGCTCTTCACTTCAAATATCCACAGTGTACAAAGTAAGACTTGAAAAAATAGTCTTGTTTCAAAAGAAAACAATCAGATCAATTCCGGCAACTCGATCGGTGCAATTGAACGTTCAATATCCGGCCGCTTCGTTGTGTAACGAGGCTCATCGAGATGCTTTGATTGAAGAACTGAAAAAACGGATCGATTCGATTAATGCTAAATGGGATTTTTGCAGTGAAAAGTACGAAAAAGTTAGGTAGTCTATTTTTTGAAATTTTCAGAGCTGAAATGGGTGGATGTGCTGGAGTACAATTGAATGTTGAGTGTTTGACTGGTAGAGAAGCAGCCGCTCGGTTGCGTCGCGAACAACCAAACAATTCGCATATCTTCCATGTTCATGTCGAGATTCCTGTGAAAAGGTCTGTCTTGAAGTTTTGAAATTTTTAAGCTACCCAAAAGTTCATTTAATTGATTAAGCTAAGTAATGAAAGTATACTATTAGTATACTATTAGTAATGGAAGTATGAAAGTATGCCAATAAAAAATGCAGTAACCTTCTTTCAGAGATTTGGTTACATCATCAGCAAATGGGGAAAAGACTCGTGTAATCGAGGCTCTCCAAAGAGATATTCTCTTATTGGGAGCTCTTGATATTTCATCAGCTGTTCCACATGCTCGTCCCGATCTCGGGGCACTTCGTCTAATCGAGAAATTCTCTTGTCAACGAGGAAGTGTTACTGTTGATGATCTATGCGGTTTGATGCAAAAACGTATTCCAACATAACAAACACACTTTAGTACCTTGTGCTCCGGGAAGTCGATTCTCTGCCGAGCATTCAGAGTGTCAATTGTGTCCTATTGGTTTTTATCAAGTAATCAAGTGTAGATTTGTTAATGTAAATGATTATTGTAGCCGCTAAATGGCCAATCAGAATGCATCACATGTGGAGCCGGTAAGACAACAATGGTCGAAGGATCAACAAGTGGAGAAGAATGTAAAGACGATTGCCCACCTGGACATCTCTTTGATTTGATTGTCTCACAATGTAGACCTTGTGGATTTGGCTTTTATCAGCCATCTGGAGGTGTGCAAAGTTTCATTTATTGTTGACAGAAAATTTAGGATCCTTTGAATGTTCTGCTTGTGGAGTGGGTAAAACTACTCTGACGGAGAGAAGCACAAGTGAAGATGAATGCAGAGATGAATGCCCAGGTGAGAATTAACCTCCTTTTTAAGGAGACATCTACTGTTGCTAATATATTATTGTAAGTTTTCCATAAATCTAGCAGCAATAGTTTAGATGGAGAGCATATCTCATCGTCTGGAATGTGTCAACCATGTCCTCTAGGAACTTATCGAACACGAGGAGAACATAAAGAGTGCATCACTTGCCCACCTGGTAAGCAATAACAAAGTTTCGTAAGAGTCTTTCAAATGCAGGAACAACAACACAAACTACAGCAGCTATTCGTAGAGAGCAATGTGATACACCTCGATGTGTTCGAGGACAATTTCTTGTTGTTGCATCGTAAGTTGTTGAGGCTTTTAACCATTCAACCATTCAACCATTCAACCATTCAACCATTCAACCATTCAACCATAAGTAAACCATTCAATTACAGAAGACAATGTCAATTCTGTCCTCGAGGAACTTTCCAAGATGAAGAGCAACACACGTCGTGTAAATTATGCGATCCTGATCATACAACAGCGGCACAAGGAGCCACAGCAAGATCACAATGCTATTCGACAAATCAATGTGCAACTGGAGAAGACAATTGCTCTTGGCACGCCTCTTGTATTGATCTTCCCGATGAAAATGATGTTCCCTCATTTACTTGTAGATGTAAACCTGGGTATAGAGGCAATGGCACGCATTGCTATGGTTTGTTTTTTGAGAGAAGTCAATTTTAACTAAAAAAAACTTCAGATGCGTGCACAAACTTCTGTTTAAACGATGGTGTTTGCAAGAAAACCCCCACTGGACATGTCGAGTGTCTTTGCAAGGACAACTTTAGAGGAGAACGGTAACAGATGAATCGACTTTTTCAGCTGACTTTTTCAATCTTCAAACACGAATCTAAATTCTAGATGCGAAGTCCGTTTCACTCCTCGTTCCCAGCGTGTTGCGCAGATCTCGGTGGGAGTGGGAGCTGTTGTTTGTGTATTGATTCTTGTTGTTTGTCTCATCTACATGATCTCCTGCCGATCCAATAGGTTTACTAATTATGTTTGAATGGTTTAAATTTATTTTCAGGGTACAAGAGCTTCCAGAAAAGCCGTCACTAGCTGACACAGTTCATTCAAATTTCCTCTTTGCCCGACCACCACCAATGGGTTTGTGAGAATCAATGTACAATGAATAATGCTGAACTAATTTATTTAGAAACTCCACGACCCATTGGCTACTATTATGAAGATGATGATGAATACGAAACAAGAAGTATTTTGTTGGTGGAGCTGATTCGTCACATCATGGTAAGATAGTACTTTTCCGTTTGTTTATCAGCAAGATAAAAATTGATGTTATAGATCAAATAAAAAAAAGCTAAATTTGTTGCTAAAGGCTAAATTTATTGGCTCTATTTGATTCTACATTAAATCTTTCAATTTTAGCGACAATAAGCCAGGGTGTTATTGTTGAACCGTTGGATGGAGAAAATGAAGACCGAATGAGACATGTGATGTCCCATATGTATCGCCCCTCACGTCCATCCGATAATTCATCACATGAACATTTTTGATCAATCAATTAATCAATCATATATTCTGAATATACATCTAAATCCATGCTTCATTTTGTCTCATTCTCGCAATACGAGTTCTCTATAGGTGACTTGCTCTATCTTTTGTGTGTTTTAGCCTTGACATTAACGACAAATTCTCAGTTTTGTGTGCACCTCAAGAATTCTACACTTTCGAATTTGCCAACACATTCCATTTTTGCTCAACTTCTTTTATATAATCAATTGATATATAAATCTTTATCGAGATGATGAGGAACAAATACCGTTGACTAGTGTTTGCAAACTTCAATTTTATATCTACACAATACCTACACAATTTCCAGGTGTAAGTATCATCCACAGAGACTAGTGATCTTCCGCAAAATAAACAAAAAACAAAATTGCGACTAGATTTTCTTATCCAAGGCTTGTAACTTGAAGATTTTGAGGAAGTTGCAGATCTTAATTGCACTTGGAAGTCCTCTCCCCTTTTAATCTAGTGTACCAGAAAGTTTGTTTATGTGCAGTGATAGCACAAAGTACGCACGGGTTTAGTGTGGATAAAAATATCATAAAAGAGGATCACTTGTAAGCTGCCTTCAGCTTTTTGTACAAATCGAAAGATGCTAGAATTCTTCTTTTGTCAACTTTCAAGTATCAAAAGACTTTTTCTGGAGTGAACCTGAAAAAGAGAGATCGAGAGTTCATCACAAAAAAGAAATTTGTTTTCCTTTTACGTGAATGAATGAATGAAGATGAACCAACCCTTGACTTTGTCTAACTCTTGATCAAAGAAAAGAGGAAAAGAAAAGGAAAAGATACTTTTCGGCTATCAGCCAAATAAACAAACAATGGTGAAGAGAGGTGAGATAAATCCCATCTACGGGAAATATTTGAAGAGATAGCCTCACGTTCTTTTTCTCATCACGTCTTCCTCTATTCGATTTTATTTTTTGGTTTGCTATTACTACAGAAACCGGATTTTGTTGTCGATTTTCGTTGAAGCGACTTAAAGTAACTTTCTAATACGCTTCTTTTTTTATTCTAATCACTAATTTTAGATATTATGATGATGTATGATCTCATATTTTGTTTTCTTTCTTATATTGGGCCGATTCTTGGAGAACCATGGATATCAAATGTTTTGGGAGATCAGATACAGAACTCTCTTTTCAATAGCGCGCCCCCACTCGCAGATACACTAAGGTAAAAAAAAAGATCAATAATAGCTATTTGTTATACTATAAGCAAAGAAATAACAGTGAGAATTATCATTGACAATTTTTCTATAAAGGATTTTAGAGATGGTTTAATGGATCGATGGCATCATATGCCCGATTCGGTTGTGGATGGGGTGATTGGAGTAACCGCTGATGCACTAGCCGATTTTGTTGGGTACGTCACAAAGTCCCACATTTAATCTAATAGTAAGAAGAAAAATCCCGTTTGTTCTCGTAAGTGTGCCTTTTTAATTTCAGTTGGAACCCGCCCCCGTCGACTTCTTTTCCTGAATCACGCGGAGGTTGTCGATGGTTTGGAACGGCTCCTTTTTTGTTTTGAAACATGTCCGGCTGATCATGATTTCATTCGAGAAGTAGGGGTTAATCGTAGAAATTGGAAGGCTAATAAAAAAATACTAAAACTTTGCTTAAAAATGAGTACATTTTAGTCAAGTGGTCGCTGTGAGAGTGACACAAACAAATGGTGCATTCCTGATGCTTCATTTGGTCAGCCATGTTCTGTCTTTTTCGGTCTTGGAATGACAAAGAAATTTTGCTGCAAGTAAGAAATTGTTTTTGGAGGTGTTCGCCGATTTTCATGCGTACCAAAAGGAGGTCCAATTCAGAAGTGATCCGGTGGATTGTACATGGAGTGGGCGATGGATGGAAGCAAATAATGGATACAATATTTATTGCAGATACGATTCTTCTGTTGGCAGGTTGGGATTCAAAAAGGGTATTTGATGAATGAATGAACAGCTAGGTGCATAGGTAGATGGTTTAAAAAGGTAGGTAATCTAATTCTAGGTATGTAATCTTGTAATCTTGCAAATGCAAACACTTTCAGATGCGGACAACTGCACTGCTCAATCAATCACCGGGATAGAAAAGCGGTTAACACTTCGCTAATTGGTGGGTAAAATATGTTAAACTCAAGCTAGTAAGCTACAACGCAAAATGTTTATGCTAACTTTCTTAATTTTTTTTTAATATTAACTGTCAGAGGGTGAACGATGTGATGAATTATCGATGTGGGAGAGTGAGGGTAAAGCAACATGTGGTCTAATTCAATGGACACGAAATGAAACAGTTCTTAACACTTGGTATAAAACACAGTAAAGTTATCAATAAATTTATCAATACAGAGGAAGGAAGAGAATAAACATTATTTCAATCATTTTTTGCTTTTTACACATGAATAGAGTTTGACAAATTGATTTTTTGCATTAACCGTTTAACTGGATATCTTTGACATTTTCTATTGCTCCACAACTCTTTCACTCATCTTGTCATTCTAAAACGCGCCCCAACATCTAGAGTCTGTACTTTGTCCAAAAGGAAGACCAGAGACCGCTTCAACTCCCAACCAAACCTAGAGATTTTCATCGAAAAATCGAAGTTATTTTCTGAAAATCAATATATTTTTTCTGTTTGCTTTTTTGCTATCTATAGATATGATATGACGTAGTTGTTGGGTACCTTTCTTTTGGATATGTATTGCTAGGAGTGTTAAAGAAACATAGGTAACTTAGCTTTTGAACTTTCTCAACTCAACGTCCCGACTTCATTTTTGAGGGTAATAGATCCATGTAAATTAAATCAAAATTTGCATTATCCAGATTTTGTATTTGCAGTTTATAGCTACAGCGTGTAATTCCATAAAAAACGCTGAATGCTCCAACAGATCTGATGATTATCATTTTTTTGTTCTTCCTTGAGAACCTTTATTGTGCTCCCGTTCTGCCACATTTCGATTTGAAGTTTTCTAGTACTTACTCTTTTTTTTATTTAGATGTCATCTGGGGAATTCTGGCTGCTGTCGGTGCCTGGCGAGAAAAACGCAAATGACGCGTGGGAGAAATTGAATCGAGGCACAGGCAGTCTCTCCGCAAATGCCAAGTTCAACATTCCCGATCTCAAGGTCGGTATAATTAGAGTTGAAATTTTAGCAATGTTTTTTCTGTTTTGCATTCAAAGCACTCATAGTGATTTGAAACGTGAACTAAACACTAGCTTTAAAATGAGGTGTAGTATAAATAAAAAAGTCGATCTAGTTTACATAAAGTTTAAATAACGCCTTCGGTAAATAAACTTCTGGAATGTCTAAATTCTTTACAATTAACACCTATATACGTGTAACAAAAATTTGCATACAAATAAGCATTTGTCATTGGCTAAATTCTATTTTAGGTGGGAACTCTCGATCAACTCGTTGGGCTTTCAGACGATTTGGGCAAGCTCGACACTACTGCTGAAAGGTGGATAATTTTCTTTTTTGCAACGAACCTATTGAATTCCCCCTTCGTTATTTCTTAATTTAATCTTTTAGTGTAACGAGAAAGCTGGTGCAATATTTTGGAGATGTTCTTGAGGATGATCGCGACAAATTGTACGAGCATTTGGTGATTGGAAATAGTGAGTTGTAGTTTGTTAAATAGATACATTTTGATCTTTTTTTTTCTTTTTAGAAGACATGAAGAGCTACGTGACAAAGTTTCAATGGGAGAGCGCCAAATATCCGTTGAAGCAATCGCTCAAAGTCTTGTCGGAAATCATCGGAAAAGTAAGTTGAATTTTTGGGTTTTTATTTTCCTTACCAGTGTTTTGCCAACATTTAAGATGATTTGGTCATTTCAGCAAATCACACAAATCGACAACGATCTGAAGACGAAATCGTTAGGATACAACAATTTAAAGAACACCCTCGCATCTATTGATCGAAAAGCACAGTTAGTGGTTCGAATGACCTGGCCTAAACTGTTAGACTGCTCATAAGCTTGAGTTAACTTTGTTAGAATAATTTCAAATTGGTGCATGAATTGAAAATTTTATTTCAGAGGTTCTCTGATCACAAAAGACCTAAGCGATATTGTGAAAGCTGATGATTTTGTGTTGAACAGCGAGTATCTACAAACTTTATTGGTCGTTGTTCCAAAGTAAGCTTTCCCATTAGTTGTTTTAAAAACACATCTATTTAAGGATAAACGCCAAAGAATGGGAAATGAAATACGCGACAATGCACCAAATGGTCGTCCCCGGATCATCGAGATTGATCACCGAAGAAGGTGCTTAAATTTTACTAATGCTGAAAAAAGATTTCAAGGGTTATCTAAGTTGTAGCTGCGATAACCTTTTATTATATTTTAGTTACCTACTTTGTAGTAAGCAAATTTTAGAAAGTTTTATAGAATATTATCATTTTCAGGTGAACATTGTCTCTACTCGGTGACACTTTTCAAGAAAATAATTGATGAGTTCAAGAATAGCGCCCGCGAAAACAGGTACATAAATTAAAGTATTAATTTGGTTATTTAACTAAATTAGAGTTTTTACGTTTTTTGGCAGCATTTTACAGGATAGCAAAAATTATTTTAGTGAAAAAACATTAACAAACTTCACTAAAATATACCAGGAAAAAAACAGCTTTTCTAATGATTAGATATTTAGGTTTATCGTTCGCGATTTCGTCTATGATGAGGAGTCGTTGAAGGCGGGCAAAAATGAACGAGACAAACTCGTCGCCGAGAAACAACGACAATACGCGCCATTGATTCGCTGGTTGAAGGTTAGGAATGTTTTTTTCATTTTATAGTCATTTCCTTGGTGAGCTTAGGTTTTTACTTAAGTATAATCTAAAGTTCTAAATCGCTTATTCTCTACTCATTTAGATCAACTTTGGTGAAATCTTTGCCGCCTATATCCACGTGAAAGCCCTCCGCGTCTTTGTTGAATCCGTATTAAGGTACTTTTACTTGCACCTTTAGTTCTCAATAACTTATAGGTATGGCCTACCTGTAAACTTCCAAGCATCTATCGTCGAGCCCAACAAAGGAGCCCAAGTATTATTTTGCTGATGTTACCCGTGCTTTAAAAACCTTAACACAAAATGGTTTCTTAGAAAAAGCTACGCATCGAGCTGAACAAACTCTACATCCACCTCGACGGCACAGCGGCCGGTCCCATTGATGTAAGTTTTGGATTGTTGCATATTTTTGCAATGCTGCTTGTGTCTAGTCATGAAAATTCTAACCAATCAGGCTGCTTGCGAATAACGTTCATCGACAAGGATTATTTCTTATATAATTGATATTTTTTAGTCATTTGAAGACAGTCCTGCTTTGATGTCCCTTGGAGTGAACGAATACTATCCATACGTCTTCTTCAAATTGAATATCGATTTTGTTGAGAAACGCTAACCGAATACCCATCCTTTTTCTTGCCGAATTTTGTAAGTTTTTGATGATGAAAGCGATAAATCTATTCGGTTTAATAGCTGTAGAATATAGTTTCATCATATAATATGTAGTTTCTCTTGTTTTGTACATTTTTCTAGATTAGCACCATCCAATTCTCATTGTGATACACGAAAGAATTCCATTTTTATTTGAATTTATTTTTTGTAGATAAAATATTTCTGCATCATGTCGTGCGGTAAAACGTTTATGAACATTCAGACATTTTCATCAGAGATCAGATGCTTTTTAAGCCATAGAATAAATACATAAGGAACAAAGAAATTTGATGTATCAGAAGAAAACAAGCTACAGGCGCAACTATCACACAAGAAATTTTGAAGGCTTTCAGTTCATCCATTTTTGACAATTCGGAGCTCCACATAAACAAGAGATTTTTGTTTCTTCTTCCAATTCAAATTGATAGTCATAAGTCAACTGAAAAGCTCGTTTTTTGTGATCTGTGTTGCATTTGTTACAAACCTCTTCATGGGCTTTTATCGGTCGATTGGCGGTGATAATAATCTTTTTGTCTTCGGCCGATGATCCGGCTTGAATTATCCGCGTAGAACAATTTGGATCACACGAATGATTGATGTATCTGAAATTAATGGTATTGTTTTTTTGTTTTTGTCATTTCGGTTCACCTAGCACATCCGCCGGCCATCGTTGCATCAATCACGCTAAAATTAAAATGCATTTTTCTCTTTTATGGTAAAATACTATCGATTTTTGTGAGATTTTTAAAGGTTAAGGCACTTTTAGCAAGGCTATCAGCAGCAATTTGTTCCAATCGACTAATCGTTCTAAATGCAAAAATTTTTTTTTGTTCGTGTAATATTTCTTGCTTTTGAAATGAAAGGCTTTTTCGTAACAAGTAAGTAAATTTGTAAGCCAAAATGCATCCACAAACATTTCATCGTCGATTCGGAACATATAGACACCTCGGTTCTGAGCTGTGTATCTCTTCTCTCTCACTTCACATATCTAATTTCTCTTTTAGGCTTAGTTTTTCTCTTTTACAAAACCTCGCTTCGTATCAATTCTCCTTTGTATTCAATGATCATTGCGTGCATATCGATATCGGCTTTAGCGTACAATCCGAGCCCTTGAATCTTTGATCTGAAATTTTTCTTTATAAGATCCAGATTTATATTGTTCGACCTTGCAAGATAGACTGTGTTTTGCCATTCTTTCTTCATCTTCTGATAGGCCGTATAGATCGATGCATTGGTTTGTGGTTCGCTGGCTTGGAATTTCATCGCTGCCACCCATTCGGCACCGACGCCCGACGCAGTGAGCATCTTTTGGAACTGAATTTGAGTGTATCGATTTTATGAAATGTTCAACTACCTCCGCAGCTGCTAATTCTTGATCATAAGTGCTTCCATATCGAGCCGATGTCCTTCTTCGACCCGAGATTGACATTGATGTTGATGAGCTACTTGAGGTCGATTCGGTCGTTTGAGCGCTCACCGACGGGCGAGATCGATGCTTCTTGATTAGCGTTCTGAAAATAAGATTTGTCACATGTATTGTTTTGCGTAAAAGTACAGTAAATGTAATGTACAGTACTCTATAATTGTGCAAAAGGACTAAAGAAAATAAGTTCGCTTGACTAAAGATAATCATAAGGGTAAAGCTAAAACGTATTTGTTTTTGTTTCCTGTTCTTAATGTATTATAGTTTTTTGCATAGTTAACCTGCAACGTGGTTCTGTTCTTGCGCATCCAGACGGGTTTTCGGCAAGAGGCAATTCGAGAATGGGTGCTCCTCCATGACGAAAAGAATATGTGTACAGTGTATCCACTCCTTGATAATATCACATTTCAACAGAATCTTTTCTTTGAAAATACCTGGTAGACTTTCCGTTATTTTTGTGATTGCATTCTCTTTCAATCCAAACAATCCTTCCCCTGAAACATTTTTGTTATTGCCATTTTTCGGAACTATCCGCTTATTTCTCCTTTCTCATAAATATGAGTAGTTTTGAGATTTAGGAACATATCGAGGATTAGAATTTCTTTCAAACCAACCACTGAGAGCATTCGGGAAGAAGCGAAGATATTGAATGCTCGGCTTTGATTGTTGTGGAAGTTGAGAGAGGCTATCTCTCGCATTTTTGATCAAATTAAGTGCTAGCTGCCAGGCCACTAAAAGAAAACGTTTAGGATTGACACTGGAAATGATACTTGTTGCAGTGGGTCCCGATCCAATAGATTTTTCAACCAATTGATTATCATTAGCCACATATCGCAGCTGCACATCAAACCAGGGTTTTTTATCCTTTTCCAAGATCTTAATTAATGTTTATTGTTCATGAAACTTGCACTTTTTTTTCTTACCTGACAGATGTACTCCATTCTATATAGGACAGGGCTGAAATCAGCTGGTGGCGTTGGGGGGAAGTAGAAAAAGCGGGAGGCTCGGAAACCGACCTGAATGCATGAGTTTATGGAATCGAATAGTCTATAAATAATAAATAAATAAATTATTTGATTTTACTTAAAATGAGAGGTACACTTTTCAGGATTGCTTAATCTGACAAGGATGGCATTTAAATAATATTTCAATATTCGAACTCACCGGATAAATGTAGTCATTGTTGTGAAAAGCTTTAAGATGTTCAGGCAGAAGTTGTCCAATCGAATGCAATGTGAGTGATCCCAATTTCAACACCATTCTCTTTGTCTCCACTTCAAAAAGTTTTCCCAGTAAAGCATTCTCATCTCGATCAATGTAAAGTCGTCGAACAGCATCCAATCCAGTCAACACCACTTCATTTGTCACTTCATGGTGTCGAGAACAGATAAAGGTCTAAATTTTCAAAGATTAATTGAAAAACAATTGAGAACTCACCCTGTCCTTCAAGAATTTGCTTCCAGCAATCTCCTTTGCACAAGGAAGATGGAAACTCGATTGGCAATCGGCCTTGTGACATTGCATTGAAGCACCCAAACGACCACATTTGTGGCACATTATTTGTTGAGCTCTCTCCACAGCTCTAAAAAGGAATGACTGCTTGAATTTTTTTATCTAAGCTCACTTTTGTACATGTGACAGAGCTCCAGTTGATGGACTCTCGAAAACTTCGGCACTCCAAAGTGCACAATTCACATGAACCCATTGATCGACATCGAAATTCAACAAACGGCCCTAAATTGCGGCATATCATTTGGCTTTGATTGTTCTGATCCTTAAAAGCTTTTTATTATAATTTAATTTGCCAAACCTGTGTAGCAGTCTCGGCATCACCGACCACATCACAGAGTTTGCATTTTCGGTTATCATCTGTCGGGAACACCATATTCATTACACCCATTTTATTCGAATGAGTTGCCAATAGCTAAATTAGATTTGACTTTATAATTCACTTTCAATCAATCCAACCTTTTTGAATTGTTGTACTCGAACAAATGTATCGTGTACTTGAGCCGAGAATATCGCCCATCCTTTATCCTCGGCTTCCCTTTTCACAATACTTCGATTAGTTCCATCGGGGTCATTAATATTTGGAAGATCGGACGCTTTAAGGATCTTAAAATGAAGTATTTCGGGGTTTATTGTTATTTACTTGCCTGAGAGTATTCTTTCTTTCCTTCATCAATCGAGCATCGACTTTCCCTCGATGAAAGGCGAAGAGAATCGGAAAGAATTGGAGCTGCGGCAGTTTGTTCCATCTTTACCTTGAAATATTTAATTTAATTTATAAAAACTTAAATTTGTGGGTATTTTAAAAGTCTATCTTTCTAGTTTAAATATTTGTAACCATATGTAATCTCACCTTTCCTTGAACGATCTTTGCAAAGCTATCAGCTGAGATTTGTTTCAATCGACTGATCGTCTCTTCATCGACATGCCTTTCTGCTTCGGAAAGTTGATCGGGTGAAAGGGGAAGCTGTGATGTGCTTGATATTATTAAAACGCATTGTGAAATCAAACCTTCTTTGTAGCCACAAAAGAGTAGTAACATCGCATTGAACAGAATGATGCCGATTCATCAACCTGTAACAGTTTTTCGTTATAAGGCTCTTATTTTTACAGACAGCTCAACAATGAACACTGTAGAGCAGCTACAGTGTAAACTTAGTTCTTAAACCATTATAGGATATGTCTTAAAAAGTGCCTATCGTAAATACTCTAGAAGCCCCCTTAGGAGCGTCGTGTAATCTAAGTTTACACTCAAAGACCCGATTTTCAATCATTTTTTTCTAGGCGTTGGTTAATGCTAAAAAATGTTATATCTCAAAAAATCGCCCATCCGCTCTACTTTAATTTGATACCTAAGCACGCAGAAACGAACGTACTGGTGTCGAGAGTGTAAACTTAGATTACGCGACGCTCCTAAAGGAGGCTTCTGTTAGAGTATTTACGCTGTTTTGCCAAATCACTTACCCCGTCGTCACTAGCAGGCGAGAGTCCAAGTCGAGAGAAATTTTGCGTGCAAACTGGAACTTGCATGTAAGTGGAACAAGCGCGGCATTTTTCGGCTCCTGCAAAATTCCCAGCAAACGGCTCTTGTTTCTCGACGGATGGTTGTAAGTTTCCATCTAAAAGCAATTCTTGATAACTGAAGTCGAAACATTCTGCAACTAACCATTTGAATAGACAGGCGATAATGGTGGGGTATCGATGGCATACTCGAGTTTCTGTCCATTGTTGAGAATTTTCGCGAGATGATCGAATAATTCTTGGCCTGCTTGGTCTACTCCCGTGTGTTTGTACTAAATTAGGCTCATGAGACTCCTATTTTTTTTTTAAAAAGAACCTTTTCAGCCCATTTCAACAGTTCAGCTTCATTCACATCAATGCAAATCTCAACTTCTTCGTCTTCGTTTTCAGGCTAAAATTTCTAGGTCTTTAAAAGTTTTAAGAAAGCTCACTTTAAAAAATGCGTTCCGAACTTGTTCAAGTGGTGGTAGAGCACCGTCAAATTGACGAATTGACGTTCTGAAGTTTGTCGATGAGTTTTCGATAAGACAAGTAACCGTGAAAGTTTTTATTTGGAAAAACAAGTACCTCAAGAAGGCATCGATTGGTCGTCGAGGTATTGCTCGTACAAGAGTTTTCATCAAATCCCATCTTGACGCTCCTTCCAACAAATCCAACTCGTCGAACTCTAACTCACACGGTGTGGGAATGGCATTGCTAAAACTTTTGTTTAATTGCATGAATTTCCTGTGGTATAACAAGAGCACTCTTGTAATTTCGAAACACCTACGCAAGTGCTTGTAGATTTGCGGCTGGTGCAAACGCTGCCATGCTTGGCCCAGCTTTGATCAATTTTCGGATTGAGTCATCCTGTCATAATTTATTATTCCTTTTTTATTTTTTGAATCTCACCACTTGTAGGATATCATCCATAAAAGTGAAATTTGTTTGTCCAAAATGTTCTCCTTCAATGGGGCTCGGATCTGAAGTAGTTTGAAAATAAGAATCTACTCAGAAATCTTCTAACTTGTTCTATTTCCCTGTGTGATCAGTGCCGAAGTCGTTTGATCTAAATTCTTTCCTTTTTCTATAAAACACTATTTTCTACCTTTCAGTCGATCAGGTAATTCAGTCAATCCCGGCTCAAGTACATGACCGCTTCCCTTCGATTGAACACTTTCAAGGGCACGTCGAGAGAACTTTTCACTCATCCTTAAATTATGATAAATTTGTATATTTTTACTCAAGACATACCTCAATTGACAATTTATCCGTTCAATCATCGTGTCGATCTCGTTGTTTCCACTTGAAACACCAGTTTTCTTCACTTGGGTTCTCTGCAAATGATTTGATTTGTTTCAAACAAATTTTATAACAAAAACACTATTGAATAAAATTCCTCGAAACCTTTTTCTTTGGTTTGGGTGGCTCGAGGAGTGATTCATTTGTGAAATGAGCCAAAGATGAAGGACCACAACCGATTCCAGGCACCATACCACTTGCCGAAGGAACTCCCCCAGATTGTCCCATCATCGAAACACCTTCAAATTTCATCTTGTATTCGAATTGCTCCATTTTGATTAAATTTTGATATTTTCTTACCAATTTGGCCCAAAGGTTTATGTTCGAGCAATCTTTTGAGCATATTCTGTGGAGGAGCCTCGCACATGTCAGTGACCTGAAATTGGAGCGTAGAAAAAAGACACCGATTGAAAATCCCGACGAATAAGTAATTTAAATGGATAACCTTGAAAAGTAAATCATCGACACATTCATAGATTGATCGCTCTTCTTGTGAATAGGTTTGGGAGTAGACCCATTTTCCGCCAGCCAGATATGGAGAACGGAAATGCTAAAACGGGAGTATTGTGAATGTAAAGTAGATACTAATAATGCAAATGTAAAAATTTATAACTTTCTATCATGTTTAAAATGTTATTAAGCACCAAAAATTGTATTTTATTTATAAACCTGTTGTGGTCGTGATGGATATCCTCTTTGGATTCCCGTATTCTGTTGCATTTGGAGATTTGATTCGATAATCTGTAAAATTCAGGATGTTTAATGATTATATATGCTTTCCATAAAGTTCCAATACTATTTGTGTGTTATATACTTTTTTAACATATAAAATACTGGCTTCACTCACTTCTCTCGATAATCCCTGTCTCGAGAGGTACTCATTAATGGCTTGCATTTGTATTTTCATCTCTTGTTTCGTCTTTTCGATATCCTTTTGTTTCATTGGAATCGCGTTCTAAATTTTTTAACCTTCGAAAGACATGAAATTGTTAGAACTTACAGTTAATTGATCCAATTGGAGTTTTTCTTCTTGATTCAAATCAATTGTTGCATTCATTTCGATCTCTCTTTCTGGACTTCCCATTCCTGTTTATCGAAAATTGTTAGTTATTTTGTAGATAAAACCTGGATTCAAATCTGGAAACTGTGTAGAATCATGTGGTGGAATTCCGGGTGTTTGAGCCGAGCTCGATTCCGAGTCTCGGTTGAGCTTTTTACTTTTCATCGCCAAGAGACGTTTTTGCTTTTTCATTTTGCCCAATTCATCTTCGAGATACTAAAACTTTGTTTAAACTATGAAAAAAAAAACATTTTCTTTGGAAACAAACATTTTGTTGATTTTCAATGGCAACAATCCGATCTCTCATCATCAAATAATGATGCATGATTTCTGGGCGAACCACTCTTCCCACGTTTTCACTCGGTTGTATTTCGGGTATTTTTTGCATTCTGAATATATTACGAGTATAAGAAGTGAATGATTCATGTACCCAGGAAAATTTCCTTGACTCATTGTCATTTGTTGATGATATTGTGGAAGAGATTGCATTCCTTGTTGGGATGGAATAACAGGCTAAATTAATTCATATGAAAATGATTTTCTGTTTATGTACCTGATGAAGTTGAGGGGTTTGTGGGATTTGTTGTAAAGGTTCAACTGTTGTTCCACTTCCACTTCCACTCGATCCATCCAATGATTGCCCAGTATTTGAAGTGACACTATCAATTGATGCCATTTGTGTTGCATGCACTTTTCGCTGTCTTGGGATCTAGAACGCAACAATGAAATCATTCAGATTTAATTCGTCACTAACCTTTCCCCGTAATTGTCGATTTTCCCTCGCTTTCTCGACATATTGCTTTCGACTCTCACTGCTTAAAGTACGCCAAAGTCTGAAAATGAATTGGAAAATGTGTCGAGAATTAAAGATTACTTTTGAATATGTTTCACGCGTTCAGTCCATTCAGGCACTTTCTCTTTTAAATGTGGGAAATTGATATTCACATAGAGAACTGCAGCTTTTGTCGCTCTTTCGCCCAATGGTTCATCTTCTTCCCATCTAAAATTTGAATATTTTAAAATTATAGCAGGCAAATTAAATACAAATTCTTTAAATTTTTCTCCGTACCTTTCTGTGGCAGCATTATTTCTCTCAGCAGTGATCATGTCCATTTGTGAAGAAGATCTCGTCAACTCACCCGGTGGTCTCGCCGCAAAACCGGTTGATGTACTGTAAATTAAGCGCTTCATAATATGATTGAACTTTAATTTGATTATAATATAAAGAATTTAATATAATTTAATTTATAATATAAAGAACTTAAACTGATTATATTTAGTTTTTAAAAAACAAACGATTGAGTTGATCCATTATTCGTATTGGCTCCCGATTGCACATCCATTGAGTTATTGCTATCGGTTCCCTGAGAAGTGATTGGATCAAATCCATCCGTTCGAACAAGATCGAATGCATCTAAATTAAAAATGGATTGTAAAGTGTTTAAGAGTCACCCAAAATCAATTCAGGTTTTAATTGTTTACCTAACAAAGGATTATTTCAAACCTCTCAAATCTTCACTCATTGGTTGTCCATCTTCAACTTCCATATCATCATCGTCATCCAAAAAGGCAGCGAAATCAATTCCATCCAAATCCATTTCATGAAAATCGATATTCTCCAAAACGCCTTCCTCTGAAAATAAATGGCATAGAGCTTATTAACTTTTGAATATCCTATATTATTAGATATTCAATTGACATTATATATTTAGATACTCAATCTAAAAGCTTCCTTATTGAGTTACCTTCAATGTTGTTTTGTAATTGTAATGTCTGTTCTGCACTCAACATTCCACCCTCTGTTTTCAGTGGTTGTCCACTTGTTGTACATTCGCGAAGGATCGGCTCCTCGACCTAATCAAACATTAGAAATAAATATGATCTAAATTGTGAGTCTTACTTGAACATCAATAAGTTGTTTTCCTTCAAGACCGGGCACTCCAAAGAATCCTTCCTGTATATTTGGTGGATAGGCATCTTCGAGGAAAGTTCGTCGTGGTTTTCTAAAGTTTTAGCTTTTGCTCTATTTTCTTAATGTTTGTTCAGTGATTTTCCTATTTGTTCTTATGTTCTATTTTCTTTTTCAAACCTTGGTTTTTTCATTCTCTTTTCCTCGGATTCCTCCTCTTCTATGGTGGTTTTGATCTTTGGATTTCTCACGACAAACCCTCCAACACCAATTCGTAACACCTGGAAACCCCAATTTCATTAATTTTAGTTTGTCTTTTAGATGATGTGATGTGTAATAGATGTGCATTGTGTAATAAGAATATTCAGGATTACAGCTGTTATCGAAACCGACCCTTCCTCTACTTCCACCTCTTCCTCGACCTCTTCCACTTGTTGGAACTTCGACGACTTCTTCTTGATATTCCTCCTCAATATTGCTCCAAACTAAATTTTCCTGTTATTTTTGAACGAAATTATGATGATTTCCAAACGTATTCATTCCTATTCACAATGCTTAGCAAATCAATAATCAAATCAATAATCAAATCAATGAACTCACAATCAAATGATGACGATCGATTTGACGCAAAAGCATTCCCATGATCCGGTCTATATTGTGGTGGCATATATGGAGATTTGAGTATTTCATCAGCTTCTTTATGTAAGATTACATTATCCACAACGATCATTTGCCCATGAGAACCAAAAGCTAAGAAATAATTTTATGTTAAGCATTCTTGAAATCCCAACTTTGTGTGAAAAGACCTCTAGATGTTGGTCGACAACTCGAGCAACGCATTTTATTTGCCGCCGCGTTTTCCATGTCCTCGGCTGAGAAAAGACCCTCACAAGTGCCGTGAAACCATCTGAGAATTGATTTCTCGGATTAAAATATAAGTATTACCTTGTACAAGAAGCACATCGAATAATCTGATCACCGATTTGGTAGAGTTTTGTACATTTTGGGCATTTGCGAAGAGAGTAACAACCACGACAAAGCCCTTCTCGAGTCAATTCAGAACAATCATTCACTCGAAGATCACATCGACGACAACGTAGACAACTAAATGTGATTGTTTTTGAAAGTGTTAGATTAAAAGATGCTTTCATCGCCTCATTAACTTTTAAACTCACTATTTACATCTCCAGGCGCCAGTGGGGATGCTCTGAAGCGGTGGATCGAGACAATAAATGTGATAAGCTGTATCACATTCATCACAAAGAAGCAACTAAATTTAGGATTTTGAAAACTTTACTAAACTTAGCTAAAGTTTTGATACCTTGCTATCATCTTTTCCATCTCCACATCCCTCACAAATCGTGCAATCCAAACATCTCCATCCACGATTCACAATTGTGTCTCGGATCTGAAATACCTAGTAGAATAGAATTTAAATGGGTTTTCCTGACTGCTTTCAGTGATTATTCTAGAAAACTCACTTTTTCATGCAATCCGACACAAAAGGTGTGATAAGCTTGAGCACAATTTGCACAACAAACAAATGATCTTTCTTCTCCTTTTCCAATACTCCCACAAATCAAGCAAAGAGGTGCCTAAATTAATTGTATATTATAATTCAGCATTTTCTTTTCTTCTCAGCAGTTAGTAGCCATTTAACCTCACCCAATACCTTTTTACTCACCAATCCTTTTCCTAAAATGAATAGACACAAAACCCTAGAAGAACCCCAAAAAGATCACGCCGATTTGATTTGGTAGATTTTTGCGTTTTAGAGAAATTATTGAAGGGAACGAACGAGGGGAGAGGGAGTACTTTGAAAATGCGCTACAAGAACATAATAGATTTTACGAAAGGGGGAGAAAACTTAACGGGACTCGGCATAAAAGCCGGACAATATTCAGGATTCCATCATAGAATGCCAAAAAATGAAAAAGAATAGCGGGGTTGGCTAATTTCCGCCATTATCGCCAAAAGGGGAATTTTTGTGCGGGGTACGGTAGCGCGTCCAGGCGTTAGAAAGCGCGCCAGTTCCTTTAAATCGCATGTAAATAAGATTCTAACTCTGCATTTTCCTTTCTTTTCACCTTTTCCATAAATTCATCATCAGCTGCGTAAACAACTGCCGTTCTGACATATTCCATATCAATCGGGGTTTTATCTTCGAGATCTTCAATGAGTTGCTAAAAAGGTTTATAAGTTTGCATAATTAGTAAAATTTAAGGCATTTAAAAGTCGCAAACAATATCGAACCTCATCAATCTCTCTTGTTGTTGAGTATTGAGCAGAGTGAAGATGTTGGAGGACATTTGCGCTTGTTGCCACACAAGCAAGTTGGCCTCTATAGCAAAACGTTGCAAACACGATACAGACAAGTTGCAAATGCGCAACACTTGCTCTTACCTTGCTCTTCGCCCTCTTGTCCCTTTTCCACGACTCCCATAAGCGCCTCGACTTCCTTTCCCTCGTTTTCCACGAGTTCCCTAGATTTTTTTGTTTTACTTGTTCTCCTTTTTTATTACCTGTGTCAATTTGTCCATATAGTGTCCGGTTGGGGGCATTCCTCCCGATCTAGTCTTCATGAGATCAATTCCCCCGGGTCCAATCATTGTCGATGTTCCTCCCCTTCCACCTGGTTTTTTCCCTCTCGATCCCCTTCCCCGACCTCTTCCTCTTGGAACATATTGTCTGAAGCTGAGTTTCAAATAGAAATTCAATCTAAATAAAGAATTGCTTACCCAGGTGGCTTAAATTCTTCTTCATCATCACTAGGTGGTTGATAAAAGGGAGAATTTCGTGCACTGTCACTCTCAGTAGCGGGTGAGGCTCCCGTGGCTTCGTCTGAAATTTTAAAATTGGATATTTACGTGAGTATGCAACAGTTATCTATCAACTTTCATACACACTGACCACAACTTTGAGTGTCTTCTCCACTTTGGTGTGTAACTGGAGCCGGCAAATGGTAGAGATCTTCAGGAATTTGTTGAAGATCATTTCGTGCAGGTGTTGCACCAAAAACCTCAAGTGGTTGCTCTACCTGAAGAAATTGAAAATAACAATGTTCTATTTGTTCTTGTAACTGTAGTCGTTATTTTAAAACTGACCGTTGGTACGTTGACCAAAGGGCTCGCTGGTTCTTGTGTGGACAACATTGTATCAAAGACCTTGAATATCAAAAATTATTTTAAAGTTATCCAATTCTTACCACTGGTAATTGCAGACAAGAATTGCATTTATATTCTTCAAGAATTGACAAAGATCTTGGACAACATTCCAAATGAGCAAATCTGAGAAGAAAAGTGAATTGCAAATTGATCATTATATAAGTGGAAGCGCCCAATTTTCCTTGTTTTAACTCACTTTTTGCACAAAACGCAAGATCGAGCCGTTTTTGGATTTGGAATGAGACGCTTGCAAATTGAGCATTTGGCTCCAGTCAATGGGGTATTTGAGAAAAGAAGTTGAGTGGATCCAGATGTACTTCCCTTGCAATTCTGAAAACGCTTTATCTAGAACAGAAAGCTGCAATTTATTCTACGCTAAATGCTAAAATAATTTCTCCTGTTGAAAACTGATTGCCAAGCGTAGCTAGAACAAAAAAAACACTGCAATTTAAAACAATAAGAGACTTTACAAATTGCACTTACATAGCACAATCCATCTGTACAAAATCCCTCGTCTCCACACTCAATACACTAAATTGCCCATAATTGGCCTAAATCTTGTTCAAGACTTACAAATCCCATTTCTCCGCTTGATGACATTGCCTGGAGTGGCCAATCTGTTGTGTGCCGAGCTCTGAAACCGATAAATAAAGCTTTTTGATAGTATTTTTGGAATATATATGGTAGTCATCAAAACGCACGCTAATTTGTTAACAAAATTGTCGATTCGGCTCGATTTCGATTGATGTTTTTGATCAGAAGATGATGGATCCATAATCCATAAGGCTGAAATGAGTTGAGTTTAAATGCATTGTGTAATCGCATAAATATTTGGCCTCATTTCAAAACCATTGAAAACTATTGTTATCTAGATGAAAGGTAGGTATTAGTAACAAAAATAAGTGAAAGATGCTTGAGATTTGATATATCTGATCGATAGATACTTAAGAAAGCTTTTTGGCTAAGATCCAAAAAGAATAATGCAAAGGGAACACAAAAGGAAAACGGTCAAAAGAAGCGACCCGTAGTTTAGGGAATGGCTAGAGAGATCTGTTGAGAGAGATCTGTTAAGAGAGAGATCTGTTCAAATGAAGCGAGTCTGTTCGGAGAAATTACACGCAGAATAAAGAAGAAATTGTTGAGAAAATATAAAGAAGGTAATTGTTGTGAAAATTGATAAATCTGTCAATAATTGGGAGCGAAAGTCATCGCTTGGCTTATTTCAGTTACCAAAGTGGTATTTCAGTAGAGCAAGTCAGTTGTTTAGGCTCATAGCTTTCTTCCAGTGTGTAGGTGGTAAAATAAAACTTTATGCAAATTGACGAATGATGGATTACAAGATTGTTTTGTGTGTTTGATATCCAGTGATATGTTGTGGAGACAAAAGAGTTGTAGGCCATGCACCAAGGGGATTCGAACGACCGCCATCACTGTCCTCCTGAAACAAATTGCTTATTTCATCAATACTTTCCAACAGATCACCCTTTTAAAATTGGAAATTGAGATTCAGAAAATTAAGTGAATAGTAGAAAAGAAAGAAAAAACACACTCGATTTAGGATACCGTAGACAGACGAAATTCCCGGGAAGACTGAAGGTTGCTTACAAGCGAGAACGAAACCAAAAATTGACATTGTTAATTGCACTCCAACCAGCTCCAATGCGACAAAATAAGGCCATCTGAAAGCGGATTGAATTTTGAAGAAAATAAGTAAAAAAGTGACAAGAAAAGCCATATAAATCTTAAATATTACCTCATTCGACAAATACCGAGATCATACTTTCTCGAATCACACGTTTCTCTAACTTTTGGATGATCCCATCCATTTGGATAGAGAATACAAGCAGATAACATGGCACAAACTGAAATTCGAACTCTTTTATAGTAACAACAATCAATTATACGCTTTATGGATAGATTGAAATTAAAACTAAAGCACGGAAAAGCTCAACTTACACGAAAACATGTGCATCCAGGCACACAACAAGAAAACGAATCGATCACGCAAAAGAACTAGCAACTGAATTTTCAAAAACTTCGATCAAGAATGTACAAGTTATTTTAAAGTTTCGTATTCGCTGTTTACCAAAATAGCTGTGACGATAAGGAGTGAGCAAATTGTGGCCACCATAACAAGAGCCGCTGATAATTGAAAAGACCATGTAAGTGATTGAACCTGAATGATTTGTTTTAAAGAATGAACGGTTAGATAGATTCGATAATTGATCAAATTAATCAAATTTTATGGATAAACTAGTACCTGAAAGATTTTCCAAGGACAATTATCCGAAAGGCAATAATCATAAAGACCAAAGTATCCGCCTTCTTCTGATTCGATCCATGTCGGATGGACAAGAACGAGTAATTGAAGTACAGCTAAAATTGAAGAAAGTCAAATCTTAGACTTTATGATTTGTGAAATCAATTCTGTGATAAACACACCTGAGCAAAGAGCGAAAAGTACCCAAA
This sequence comes from Mesorhabditis belari, assembly GCA_958450365.1. Classification (NCBI taxonomy): domain Eukaryota; kingdom Metazoa; phylum Nematoda; class Chromadorea; order Rhabditida; family Rhabditidae; genus Mesorhabditis; species Mesorhabditis belari. Next base: position 175,677 of record CAUEEP010000200.1, read on the forward strand.
TCGCACCAGAGACCCTCCAATTTCTTACATAAACCGAATGGTAATCGAGAGAGATTTTCTCCATCTGATAATTCAAATATTTGAAAGTAAAGATAATTTTGCAATACTTTTGGGACAGGGTAGAACATATAGCCGTGCGTAACCGTTTATTGCATTAAAACATGAAGAAAGCCTGTGTTTTAAGTAGCCGAGACTTTTTTTTTGAGATGAAACGAAGTATTGAGTGTATCTGAAGACTCAAGTGCGGATTTGTTTGTGAGAGAAGGAATCAAAAGAAAGGAGGTAAAGAAATGAAAGTGGTGGACAGGACAGGGAGAGGAGCGTGGTCGAGCTGTCCCCTGTCTACCGTCTACCCTCTCTCCTGAAGGCATCGAACTTCGTTGTGTGTGGTGATCTGCAAACATTCTTCTTTTCTTTCTTCTCTTTTCGTTTTCTTCTTTTTAATCAGATGATCGGTCGATTACGATCAAGTAGACAACTTTAGTCTTTCTCCACAATAAATAGCTCACTTGCAAATGATGTTTACTCATCAGTCAGCTCAAATTTCAGAATATCTTTGTGTTTATCTATGTTACATTATTATGTATCCTTTGTGCTCTCAAAAGTTTAAATCTTTATGTACATTATATTCAAATGTTTTATTTATTCGAATTCGATTCTGAAGAGATCACAGTAGCAAATGAGCACGCTGAGGGGAAGATTACCTAAAAAAAGATCAGAAATATTTGTATTAAAAAGAATCAAAAGAAAAGAGAAAACAGAACAAGTTTACATCGAAAACTTGAAGTTTTATATGACAAATATTTCACCGGTGTTGTGTGATCATTGTTGTTTTTGTCTTTGGTGGAGATGATGAGGCAATCGGTACATAGGCCATCATTTTGAGACCCTTTCCACGTTGATACGGTCTAAATTTGATAATTCGATCGATTTGATTGCTTAATTTCTTGAAATCTTGAAAAAAGTGCAGACAAAGAACAAAAGCTCGTGCAAAATGAAACAAAAAAAAAGAGAATACATGACTACAATGAGTTTACCGATAAGAAAATGATGATCCAGAGTCGATTTATTTGTATTAATAACATGTAATTCTGGATCAATCATTTATAAATTTATTTAAGAAAAAGAAAAGAATAATTGAGCATTTAAAGAGATTGTTTTATGTGAGATTTCATGTGAGATTTCATGTGAGACATTCTTGTGAGACATTCATGTGAGACATTCTTGTGTTGTAGATCAAAAATTGGACCTTCTTGAATTGTCGGTGAGAAGTCGTAACTCGTCAAATTTGATGAATGGCATAATACGAGAAGAAAAGAAAAGAAATCCTTCACGAAAACGAGCATTTCGAAGGAAATAAATTAATGGATTCACAATTGAATGAAGCATTGCAAGTCCGTGACAGAACCACCTGAAAAAATCGTTTGATTCGATGATAGACTAGCATCTTTCATCAGCTTTTCTACACGAAATTGAGTCAATCAACTCACCAAAGATAAAGAATATAATTCCAATAGTTAAGCTCGGGCCATACATCAAGAATGATATTGAATAGGAGAAGTAACGGAAGCCAACAAATGGCAAAAAGGGCTGAGACAAGGACGACCATTGGAATCAGCTAAATTTAAGGATTCAAATCAAAATCAAATTAGCCTTTACTTTTATATTTAAGCTTTTCATTATCTCAATACCTTTTTAACACTTTGGTGTCTTTCAACAATAATCTTTTTTGTTGATGCACTGCCCACTCCCGGGACTCGACTATTCCACATTTTGACTCCAATATAAGTGTAAGTGATGATGAGAACAGTTTGTGGAACTGAATATTGAAGAGCAAGCACAAGATACGAATAGATCTTTTTTGCCTAAATCAAGAAATTTGAAGCATTGAAATGAATCATGAATCAAAACTTACCGATTCTTCATCATGGAAATAGTTCCATTTCTCGACACATCTATGCACTCCCTCTTCTGTGACTTGCTGGGTGACCAACTAAATTTTGATTAGACTGTGTTCTTCTTGCTAAAGTGTCTTTTAAAAGAAGCCCATAAAATAATAAAAAGAAGTCCAGTTACTATTCAATTAAAGACTCGGAATTGCACAGTTCATGCACAAAAACTCACAAATAACGGTAGAGCCATAGTGAGTGAGAAGATCCACGTTGTAATCACCATATAAGTAGCTCTCCTTCTTGTCAATCGCATTGAAGGAGCCAACACAAAAGTGATTGCCATCCATCGATCGAAACTGAACATTTTTTATGGCTTTTATTTAATAGACGTTTTGTGTTTTTTTACCTGATAACTACTAGAGTCCAAGACGAGAGAAAAACGGCGGCACCTTGAAAGAATGAAAGAACAGAACAAAGAGCTGAGCCGAAAATCCATCGTTGATCATCAAAGATTAGAATCTACAAGGAATGAACTGATTGGTCGCTTAAAATAGGAAATAGTTGGTATGTAAAACTGTTTATTATTTAAAAACAAACCTGCCAATATGAAAAAGGCATACAAAAGATTCCAATGAGGAGATCAGCTGAAAAAGCATTTATTTTTCTTTTACATTTTACATTTTCGAAGCTTTTACAAAGCTTCAAAAATACTTTATGACTTTACTACTTTATTTGTATCAATTATTTACCAATAGCTAGATTGAGAATCAAGATATTTGTGGCTGTACGAAGACGTCGAAAATAGATAATAACCATGATGACGAGGAGATTTCCATAAACGGAAAAGATACAGAGTAAACTGTAGAATGAAATACAGAGAATCTAAAAATAACATTGAGTAATAGGGTTTTTTTATATTTTCTTGAAACCTTCAAGCTGAGTGGAAGTCGGAAAACATTTTCCCCTTCAGACAAAAGTGTGGCTGTTGTGTTGTCCATTCTAGAAAATTTTGAATAAAAAAGAAGAAAAAGAACAAGGAAAAGGAAACAAGGAGTAAAAAATAAGCAAAGAAAAGAAAACATTTAAAAAATCATTTAAATATATGGTCTTGTTATCGATTTTCGATGAAAACATGCAATTTGAAAGTAAATAGAGAACTGAGGATTGAATTGGCTTCTTGAGAGAAGAAAAATGACGTCAAATGATGGGTTGAATTAAAAAGAAATGAGTGATATTGTTTAGAAATTAGAGAATAAAGTGTTACGCAAAAAATACATTTATTTCTTTCCTCTGTTTACTAAGGATTTTGAAAAATCCAATCCAATCCACGATCCAATCCAATCCAGTCACTTCTATAAAAAACAAAAATTAAGTATTCCGCGAAAAACATGTGAATTTCTGCAGCAATTAATGATCATGAGTTGAAATTGTAACCCAAGAAGTGTCTCGAAATGGAAATTGGAGAAAAAAGGGACAATGGAGTGAGTGACGGAATGGGAAAAACACGATCATTTGAATCAGATTGCGAAGGAAAAATGTTGAAAAGGGATTTCTGGGCAAAAACTATAGAAGAATAGAAGAATAGATATTTTGGTAGATTTAATCTTTTATTTCTGACTAGATAGAGTCCATGATTTCTGTGTGGATTTACAAGTCAACAATTGGCAACTTTTTTTCATTTATAATACCTGAAATCCGTAGATCAAAATTTTCTCTGATACTTGTGCTTTGAAATGGTTTTATTTTGCAGTACTTCCTTTTTCATTAAGTAAAAACTCTATGAAATGTGGGATTCCACTCAATTTCATCTAAAATCTCTCGTTTCCCCATTTTCCGTTCTCCCAAATTGTTTCACCGATTCAGTGTCCCAAGCTTTTCCCCCATTTTTTGCTATCCTCTTCCCTAATTGCAGCAAAAAAGATCAGTGCCAGATTTTCGCAAATGCATAAAACATTAAACAAACAAAACATTAAACAAACAAAACATTAAACAAACAAAACATTAAACAAACAAAACATTAAACAAACAAAACATTTAAGATTCATTTGAAGGACTCTATTCAACACGTTCGATTCAAAATCTTTGAACAAAAAATGAACCAAAAATGAAATGAGAATGAAAAATAAATTTTCGATTGTAAAATTCTCTGTGAATAGCATAAATAGGTTACTAAATCGAGTTCGCAATTCGAATCATAACCCTGATGTCAAAACAGGAAGTGAAACTACGATCACGTCGTCAAAACAGCCAAAACTTTTGTTTAGGAGAAATTTGTATTTCTAAATCCCCAATGGATAAAAGACGTGATGTTTTTATGAGTCTTTTCCCCTTTATTCTCTCATATGATGAAATGAAATGAGATGTCCTCTTTTGCTTCAAAAAAATCGAGTTCAAAAAGCATTCCTCTAGAAATCCCCCTTGAGAGATCTTTTCAGAGAATAGAATACCTACGAAATCAATTTATTTTCGATTCTCGGATATTTTATACTACGTACTTGGGGTGTATTACTAGAAAAACATTCTGCAAAGAAAAACATTTTGCAAACATGACCAAATTTACGTAACCAGTGTTTTAGAAATGGTTTTCAATTTTGCGATTAACAACTTGTGCTAACTAGATGATCAACTAGTAGGTAGGTCTGATACGATCAGTGCATTAATGAATTTGTTAGCGAATCATTTATATTTAATCACTTTGATCAAATCTAGCAGCAAATTGCTAGCAAATTCATTGATTAAAGTCTTACCATGAAGATCTACGATAAGTTTCCAAAAAATGGATGAACATTGTCACTCTAAAGGCAATTTTTCTTTCAAAATGACTCTCAGACACGAGGAGATCCAATTAGGTATGAAGATGTTGCGATGAAAAGAATTGGTAGAGGATGAAAAGTGAAAGAAGGAAAGATTCAAGGAAGTATCATCAGAAAGGCGAAATCAATTGCAAAAGATCCAAATGAACAAAGATTAATTAATAAAAGCTGCATTTGGCATAGAAATTTGTACGATCTTTTTACTACTCTATCGTTTATCTATCGTTTATCTATCATATTTCACTTGATTCTAAATCCATGGCCCTTTTCTGATTCAAAATCAATCTTTTTACTTTTAAATGTGCTTAATAAAAACAATTTTTTTGGAGACAAAACTTTTGCAGAAAAAAGTGAGCTAAAGATAAGAGATGAGCATACAGAAATGTGAAGGATGTCGTGGGAAAATTCTTTGGTTTTGAGGAGAAGAAAAGGAGAAATTCAACCCTTGAAGGACATCGACGTCAAAAAAAGAGAAAAGGGTCAGATGTTTTTCTCCCAGGTGAATTGGGAATTTGTTTTTGAGTGAAATTGGTGAACATCACTACATAGGTGAGGAAGTTAAACAATTCCAAATATAGACAACTATAGTTGCTAGAGATTTACACATTAATGCTACAAATTTGTAGAACTGCAAAGTTGTATTGAAGGGTCGAATGTATCACGATTGAATCTCTACGTTGAAATCTCTACGTTTCTTTAAAAGAAACGGACTAAAGAGAAAGATACTGCTGCAGAAATAGAAATAGATAAAAAACGTGTTTAAAAGAACAAATGCAATGCTTGTAGTAGATCGAATGAGTTTTTGAGTGGGTGAGATTATCATGTGAGTCCTCTTCGTCTCTTTTTTTTGTGTGTTTTGTGGCTGTAAGTAGAAGAGAAAGAGATGGGAATTTTCTCAACTCCCGATCAGCCTTAGGCACAAATGTACACATGGGAAAAGATTGAAGAAGATGAAGAAAATGAGAGATGTCCATGATAATTGAAGAGGTAGAATGAGAAAAAGGTGAAGAAGAAAAGAAATAGACAGACCAAATCATTTGACATTGAGACAAAACGTCATTGATTCAATGTGGAGGAGAAGTTTTTCCTCTTGTAGGCTCCTTGGAAAACATTGAAGATTTGAAAATGAAAGGACATAGAATGGGACGACGTTGAGGCTAGATTTGACTAGAATTAAAGTTGGAACTAGAGCAGACCAAAACATGTGCGCCGGACTAGAACCCGCGAATTTTCGCTTATCGAACCACTGCGCTAACCATTACATCACAACGCACTAGATCTCCCTTACTCCAGTGGCAGGAAACTAAGGTCTTCGAATGCTTTATGGTGTAATGGCTAGCACAGTTGCCCGGTAAGCGAAAAATCGCGGGTTCGAGTCCCGGCGGTGTACAAGTTTTGGTCTGCTCTAGTTCCAACTTTAAAATTTTAAACTTTTTCTCCTTCAATTTCAAAGATCCTCAAAGATTAAACTTGTCATTCTCCTTTTTTGAAAAAAACTCCTCTAATCAAAACCCAATTTCGGAGAGGACTTAACGCGCCTTTGAAAGAAAAAGGAAAGAGAGGTGCTTGTGACTCTTGAACCCGTCACATTCATTTAGGCTTGATTTTTCTGATTTTGGTTTAGCAAGGTGTTCCACAGGAAAGTAAACTTTTCAAATTTTAAATCAACGGATGCTTTGTTTATCCTTTTTTTGTATTGAGCCTGCATCGATGCGATCAAAATAAAAATTCAAAAAAATTCAAAAACTCAATTCTTTTTCAGTTGAACTTTGGTAATTCAATTTCCTGAATCACTAAGTGTGCTCTTCAACTAGTAAATAAACCAAACCAAAGTTTCGATCTTTAAATAGAAAGTTTAATGAGAATGAGCAGAGAGAACCGAGCTCAAGAAAGAAGGAAATTGCGCTTTTATTTCTATTTTCAAATTCTTGTAGGTAGAATTACTCAGTTTTTTAATTGCCAAAAAAAATGGCGACAGAAAATTCTAAGAAACCAATTAGCAATTCCTTGGAGATTGAAAGAACCTTTAGGCTCATTTGAAAAAGAATTTTTTGGTGAAATGTTTCAAATAACATAAATTAGGGTAAACTTTTTGTACCTCTTTGTCATCTGACATTTTGGCGAAACAGGAAATCCAAAAAATCTATCCTTTTTTCGAGAACAGAAGCTTATCAGTGGGAAAAAAGATGGAAGGCTTAGACATAAGCTCCCAACTACTGAATAAGAAGAAAATGAAGCGGGAAAGGGGAAAAGGGAAAAAGATAAATGATTATAAGCTTTTCATTTATAATCCGATATAAGGCTCAGTGAAAAGGCAAATATTTGGAGGATTGTACTTTCGAGCTTGGCCATCAAAACTCAGGAATAAATCTCTGAATCAGGTCATAACACGAGCTCCAAGGAAAGGCCAACTTGCTGAGGTGGCTAATTATTCCTGAAATATGCAAGCTTTTCATTCACATACTAACTCTTGACAGTTTGAGACAGTATTTAGTGAACTGAAAATCTTATTTGAAAGATAAAAACCTTTGAGAAATTCTTGAAATAATCAAACTGCAAGAGCAAAGGAAAATGAGACCGAATGGTTGAAGTTTGTGAAAAGATAAACATTGAAAGAAAAGCAGATGAAAGCAGATGCTTTATTCTTTCATTGCTCCATTGACTTGTGAGATCTCGTTGCTTTTTTTTCTTTTAGAGAAAATTGTCGAGTTTTTCACAAGTCGACCCGAATAGAGAGAAGAGCAATTAAAGTTGAAAAATGGACGCAAGAAAATGATTGTTTGATAGTTTTTGCGAAAAAGTGTTCGAAGCTGCTTCAATTTTCAACGATAATGTTATGCTATCATGAGCAAAACACCAAAAGTCAATTCGATTCTTTTCAATATCGATATTCTCCAATAGTTTGGTGATTGATTACATACGGAGTTTCAAAAGATCAACTGGACTGATGAATAAGATCCGAAACGGATAAAACGAACTCAAACAGAGGAATTCAAGGTGAAAACTCTTTAAATCCACGAATCGATAGGCAAAGAGAAACCTCTAAACGTTCTATTCCGTTCTTTTTGTGAAAAGGTGCGAAGAGGTTCACACTTCCCAAGCTTTATAGTAAGGGAAGGGCTAGGAAAGATGTTAACGCATAACTTCAGTACACTATGTCTTACAAGATTCTGAGAAAGGATAGTTCAACCTGAAAAAAGATTTTCGAAATCACCGAACACTGTTGGAGAATATAGATGTGAAATTAACAACTTGTGCTAACTAGATGATAAACTAGTAGGTAGGTCTGATACCATCTCCGAGAAGAAGAAGAAGAAGAAGAACCCAACTTTCTTATCACTACTTCAAGTAATAAATAAGGTAAATACCTTGAAAACATAAAAGAATCAAATTTATGACTAAATTTTGATTTTTGCAATGAAAAATGAACTCAGAAGCCCCTTTTATATACTCGCTTTGTTGGCGCGAAGGCGAGGTACGGTAGCTGGGGCACGTTATTAAAGGGAGAACAAGAACGGAAATGAGATTTGATTTAAAAATTTTATTTTTTTTTTTTTTTTTTCGTTTTTTTTCCATAAATTTTTCCTCCCAAATATTTTTTTTTTTTTTTCTAAAAAAAAAAATTTTTTATATTCTTTTTTTTTTAAAAAAAAAAAAAAAAAAAAAAAAAAAAAAAAAAAAAAAAAAAAAAAAAAAAAAAAAAAAAAAAAAATAAAATAAAAAAAAAAAAAAAAAAAAGAAAAAAAATAATTTAAAAAAAAAAAATAAAAAAGGGGGAAAAGGGGGTTGAGAGGGGGAAAAAAGGGGAAAAAAAAAAATAAAAATTTTGGGGATTTCACAAAACAATCGTTGACCATTATTAGCTGTTTCGTGACCGTTAGAAAGTCTATGTAAGAAAAACCTTGAAAAGAGAAAAGAATAGTTAGAGCTTTTAAGATTAAGCGTGTCGAATCCTTCCATAAGCGAACATCCAAACAAAGACCAAGCTGAAAATAACATTTTTAGGAAAGGGATTCAAAAAAGATTATAGAAGAGATTGGAGGGAGAAAAAGGATGACAGGAAATTTTTGGAGATTCTCGGGGATTCACTCCTCTTTTTTGTCTCTCTCTTTTTCTCAAAAAGAGATCCATTTTTGTTTACTTTGGCTCATCGCTCATCAGCCTCTCCGAACTGTCAGAAAGGTCGATTCTGACCGCTTTTCTCCATCGTTTTTTATTTCTTTAATCTCTCCTGTGATCCTTTTATCCCAGCTGAAGGTCCATTTGATAACTGCACTCGAAATATTCACGAAATGATCTTTGAGTTTTGACAAAACCTTTATCAAAAGATTTATCAAAAGAATCCAATTCACAACTTTTTCTGTATAGATTGACAGAAAGGAAACGGTAAGCAAGAAGGTAAGCAAGAATTTTAAGAGTGACAAAAAGGTTTTTAAACAAGCGTTGGACACTTGAACTTTTACTAACCAAGACAAAAATTTAAGCGCTAAAATTTGCGGAGTACTTTTTTGAGAGTGAAACGATGAGTGTCCTCAACGTCGAAGTTTTGTTGTAAAGACAATTTTTGAAAAAAATACGAATCATAAAATTATTGACAGCTTTGTGTAAGCAAAATCCCTGGAAAAGCTTTCTATCTAAATAACGTCTACAACCACTATTTCAGAATTGAATATAGATCCAATACAAACCAAATGGTGGTTGAATGATTTTAAAAGCATAAAAATAGCATCACCACCATGTGATTTGATTGAAGAAGATCTGTCACATCTAAACACATCATAATAATCGCAAGGATTAAGAATAGCGTGTGTTCTTCCCAAGTAATGGCTTTCTATAACGGCTTCAACGGCGAGATCTTAAAATATTCATTGTTGTTAACTGAATATCTTGAGCTTGTGCCTTTGAAGGGCACGTTATAGAAAGTCATTACTTGAGAAGAACCCACTCTAATCAAGAATCGAAGAGGATCATCAATCATTTAGCCACGTTTCAGTAATATCAAAAAAGAATAAGATTTTGTGCGAGTCATAACTTGAAAAATATTAAGACGATTATTGATATTAGAAACTAGGCTACGGGAAAAACTAAGGCTAAAGGGAAAAGAATTAAACGTGGGAAGACGATCCAGGGAATTCATTCTGTGTAGAAAGCGAGATTGGTTGACTTTGTTGCTTGATGGACTTCTTTTCAATCCTTCGTTCCGATAGGTGGGTGAAGAAGAGGTCCCTATCGTCTTCTCTTTAATCTCGAAAATCTTTTGCTAATGGCTCGTTCACATCAGACATGTAGTGTGCCTTGCAAATCCCAGAGAAGTTAATCTTCGTAGAGTTGATCGTCATCGGAGGTCGACCGCTCTAGCTGGAGGCTTTTTTGTGGAGTTTGTCGGCACGATTTTCTTTGGCGAATCCTTTTGCACAGTCACATTAACAATCGCTCCAGAAGCACTCACATTGACATCAACTACGGATCCAGCTTGGTTTTGATGCACATTCTTTGTAGTACTCACGTCAAGGTGTGGAAGAAGGCTATGTTGAGTTAAAGGAACTGTTTCTTGCTTCTTGTTCTTGCAGCAACTTGGGTCCGAGCGTCGAATCACAATGAGTCGAGCGTACCAGAGCAGAAAATCCTTCTTAACACGATGAAAGGAACCCTGTACAGAGCCAAAAATCACCTTTGGAGGCCTAGGTTGAAACGAAGATACCCACCCTTTATGGTTGAATCACGATTGCGTCTAAGCCGTACGAAGCCATAATCGTATCCAAAAGATGACGATCGGCTGCTCTTCTAGGATACGGCGATATGGTAGGATGGACATCAGCGTCAGGCAATCCCTCAATCACTGCGTGGTAGTTGTTTTCGAGCTTCGAAGAACGGGGTAGCTTCACTGTTTCAATCACTAGTGGAAGTGGGTGGTATAGATGGCGTACGAGATTCCTCATCAGAATTAGCCGTCTTCCACGTCGATACCTCAAACTTCTGTGATTAAACCTGGAAAACTGATAGAAAAACTTTAATTTGGATTTGGAGAGAAGATAAGAAAAGAGCAGAAAAACTGTGGAAACCCTAAGTAAGCGTGGAAAATTTTAGCAAAAAAATTTGATGCTATGGATTTCAAAAACGAAAGTGTTAAGAGCAAAAAGCAAGGATTTTCCGAATAATATCATTGCTGTATACGCTTGAGAGAACTCAGCTAGTAACTCACGCGGAAACTTTTCTGGCGGTGTATTTGATTAAATTTACATGCACTAATGAATTCTCTGATTTGATCTGTTTTAAAATATGTGATGTATAGTGAGATATTCATTTTTTTGAACTTTCACCTATCTCAACTTCAATGTGTCGTTCTCTTCTTGCAGAACTGGATATTCCACAAAACTTTGCTGCCGTAATAATATACTTGTCTATACTTTATTCTCTGTAAAAAAATATGAAAAATATTTGCAGAGAATCTGAGCAATGTATCACAATTATTGAAAGGAAAAAAAGCTTCAATGTTGGTCATCGGGGAAATGGGAAATAATGAGAAAGGGAAATTGAAGGGAAGAGAGATCAAAAATGGGAGATCTGATAAAATAACAAATGACAAGAATTTCTATCAACTCTGTGAATGGAAGAAAAAACAACAATGATTTAAAGTAAATGTGGGCGTTCATATGACCCTGTAGTTAGATTGAGTAGAAATGCTTTGACCATCACTACCGTCGATTTTTCATAGAATTTTTCTTACGAACCGTACCACAACTCTGGGCAAAGAAAAAGAAAAAGATTAATACTCATTAATAAAAGATAAAATGTGATAGAAAAAGATTCAAGTCGACGAATGATTCGTTCCCAAAAACCCGTTAGAGAACCACGAGAACGCATCGACTCCTGAAAATTACTTGTAAAGTAGATCTCGAAATTGTTACCATTCATTAAATATAATCTTTCTTATTTGATAACATTGATAACTTACTTTCATTTGAATAATCTCTCGAATCAATTGAATGATTATATCGAGACGTTGTCTTGATTGGGCTGGTCCTGGAAATGGGGTGCTTTTGGTTTGAATTGAAATACTGCTTGTGAAACCATCTAATAGAACAAACCATCTAATAGAACTTCACTTGTTATTGGTTGATCTTGATTCACTTCTGTGAAGTTCACCTGAATGTATTCGATTGTTAAACTAGTTAAATAATAAGAAAGGGAAGTTGAAGGGAAGAGAGATCCAAATGGGAGATCTGATAAGCCTACATCTACATTATGAGTTACTTTTTATTATTAACCTCTTTTGGAATCAGATTTCTCATGAGTGTATTCTCGGGTGTTGAATGTCGACTGAAAGCGCTCACATTATTGTTTCGACTGATATCATCTCCCTGAGTAAATAAGATCTGTATAATTTATTCGATTTATTTGATTTACTCCATGCATACTTTCTAAAGAAAAACTCACTTTTGGATAGAATCGAAAATTCTTTGGAACGTAACAAAAGAAAAGCTTTTTAGCCATCAGAAATCGAAGACAAGACGGCACAGCCTAATGTTCAAATGATTTTAGACACAAATTTATTTCTTTTTTATTTGATTTCATGCGAAAATCTACTTGAACAGTCGGATTCCTCATCGCATATTTCTCCAAATGAACAAAAATTGATGTAGTGCATGTAGCGACTCCAACAATCAAAATCAATGTCATGTAGTATATACCTAAGAGTTTTTAGTACTTTATTCTTTATCCTTATCATTTATTTAGTACTTTATCTTTATCATTATTCAAATTATACACTTATTTAATTGTTTTACCTAACAAAGGAACATCTGAGAAAGATCCTCGTTGTCCAGGTACACTCTCCATTGCGAATTTCATCTCACCCACCAACATCAATAGCATCACCGACATTGATAGAAGAGTCATGATTCCTGGAAAAAAAATAGGTAATAGAATCTGGTCGCATTCACAGTTCTAAAACTAGATATCTGTTGCCTTGCATTGAACAAATCTACTTTCAGTCAAACTTACCCAATCGAAATTTGCTTTCCCTTCTTCCTGTTGCATTGATCGGAGCATGAAAACCAATCACAGCCACCAGTGAAACCTAAGAAAATGCAAGATCTTGATTAAATTATTGAACCAACCAATGTTGTCGGAAAAACGAGATTGAAAACATAATAGAAACTTTGTCTTTTCAATTGAACATTGAGAATTATCATTGAGAATGATTCATTGTCGATATGACGGATTGTTCCATTTGATAGAAAAGCTCCCGTTAATAACCACTCCTGAAAGTGAGAGTTTTTTAAAATTTATTTTAGTAAACTAAATTTTTAGCTCTTTTACCCACTTGATTATCATAAAGTCTCCAAGCAGCATTTCTTGATTCTCATTCTCCACCATCAAACGCACGACATCCGATTGATATGTCCATGAACCACACTAGGAATTTTGATGAGGATTCTCTTTTACTACCTATTTAAAGAGTTATAACATTTTATCCACTGCATTTTGTAATTCATAAAGCTTCATCGATCATTGTCAAGTACCCAGCCAGCTAATAGAGATTTCTTTAAAGACTCACTCACAGAAAAAAAATCTTTGTCATAAAAAGCGAACGAAGTTCTCCTTCTTTTTGGTTAAATGTTCATTCAGGCGTAATCGTTCCTATGTGGGCAATGGAAAGGAAATTGTGGGACTACTAGCTTTTTAGAATTATTATAATACATGGCCAAACTTTTACAGAAGAGTTTAACTCTTGCGGTAAAGCTTACAGTTAACTTTAACTCACAATTAAAGTTGGCCTTTTTAGTGTAACTATTTTTCATTGCGAAAGGTTCGAAAATCATTTTCTTTTCAAGTTGCAAGCTCCAAATAAAGAAACTACATTCCTTTGCACTTGTTGAATTCATATTTATTCTCAAAAATGCGAAAATCGTGAACCATTGTTCCTGTTACTCAAGGAACAAAAAAACTTTAGAGGTTTCTTTAAAAGATTCTCTGCTTTAACCCCTTTCCTTTTCCCATAAGGTGTGAAAATTGTTTCCGGTCATGGTTGGACACGTGCTGTTTTGAGATTTTGTGAATACTTCCTTCATAAAGATTCATATAGTTTTATTTAAGATACTTTCTTATTCTATTTATCATAGCTTTCATTTGTTTATAATCGTACTCTTGACTTGACTACGTAGCCTTCTTTTGTTTACTTTAAACGATTTCAGCTTCACCTATGATTCTCCGAAGAATCGATCAGTTATGGCCACTTTTATTCATTTCCTTTTTCAATTTACATTGCGCTGTGTCAAATAGAGACAAAAATGAGACCAATGAAAGAATGGGAATTGATCGAATAATTAATATCGAGACTGCACCCACTCAATTAATCATTTACACAACAAAAGAGGGTTTGTCATTTTGGGGAAATTAAAAATGAAAAGTTTTAGGTCCATCGGATCAACTCACAATTAAGATTGAAGTGACTGATTTAGAGGATCGACGGATATTTCCTCTTATTTCTTTGCATGGACTATTTCTTTTGCTCAATCGAGGTTTCTTGTTTAAACCTAACAAAATTGGGGAGTGGGAGAAATGCGACCTTTTTTTTGCGCACCCGGACATTTGCGCACCTTTTTTGCCGCACTTAGCCCATTAGCGCACCATTTTTCGCGTTTTAAAAAACCTCTAAAAGCTAATATTAACCAATTTCTATTCCAAAAGTTGTTTTTCTAGGTAATTTTAGGGCGTAGAATCGAAATTTTGACATATCAGAGCTTGTGGAAACAAACGGACGGAGTTATACAAAGAGAAAAATCGACGATTTTCTGTAATTTGATCTAGCCGTTTTGTCTTTCAAATTGGTTCCACACGCTCTGTTATGTCAAAATTTGAATTCGACACCCTCAAATTACCTAGAAAAACAACATTTGGAATAGAAATTGGTTAATATTAGCTTTTTAGAGCTTTTTTAAAACGCAAAAAAAGGTGCGCTAATGGGCAAGGTGCGGAAAAAAAGGTCGCATTTGTCCCACTCCGCAAAATTGATTATTTGCAGGTCGATATACAATTCCTTTCTTGAAACCCGATCATTATTATGGTATCTATATGCAAAGTGAGAATTTTGTGAATGGCGAAAAATTGCTTCACAATGAGACACGAATTGTGAAGACGAATCCAAGAAATGATCAAAACTCAACCAATGAATTTGTTGATCCAAAGTTTGAGGTTAGTTTCAGCATTGCTTGCAAGATTTTGAAACCTTTTAGCAAATATTTTAGCAAGAATTTATTGAAATGTTCACTTTCAATAATTACACTCAGCTGTCCATTGTTGAGGTCAGCCAGGTATTCAATGCGAATCGGAAAATAAGGGCATGGATCATTTCAACAATAACTCTAAAAGAATAAACGGCTCTTGCATAGTTTCCGAGT
The DNA here is from genome assembly GCA_958450365.1 of Mesorhabditis belari. Taxonomy (NCBI): domain Eukaryota; kingdom Metazoa; phylum Nematoda; class Chromadorea; order Rhabditida; family Rhabditidae; genus Mesorhabditis; species Mesorhabditis belari. Next base: position 190,785 of record CAUEEP010000200.1, read on the forward strand.
ATTTTGAACGAGTCGTCACGCTTTGAAGGCCTACAACTTTGTTCAGAGATAATATTAGAGTTAACTTTTTATATCATTGTACAGAGAACATTTCAGGCTTTCAAATGATACCAAATAAAGCTTGATTGGATAATTCAATCTAAGAAAATCAGAGCCAACTCTGAGCAAATGAGGTCTATCCAACTCGAACGTTGTGTCGTCTGGTTGGGATTGGAATAAAAAGTCCAATCAAGTTTTATTTGGTACCATTTGAAATCCTGAAATGTTCTTTTATACAATAATATAAAAAGTTAGCAAAAATATTATCCCTGGGCAAAGTTATAGGCCTTCAAAGCGTGACAACCCTGTTCAAAATACCCGGAGACTACGCAAGAGCCGAATAAACTACTTGCTGAATAACAAATTGCGTTTACTAACAGAAGACATTTATTTAGATATTTATAATGTCAGATAAAATTTAGATTTACGTTCATCGGAATGACGAGAGTGGATCGAAAAATACGGAAGGGGTATTTGTGACGGCGAAATGGTTAAGTGAAAAGAGGTTAGTTTATGAGGAAAAAACTAATCTTTCTGTTAAAGATCTATTTTAAGACAAATAACTTTCAATCATAGTTCAACGATTGTAGATTCTTTTCAGAATCGAGGGATCATCATTGTTGATTCATGTTTTCGTGAAATGTGAGCACACAAGTGCAGATGAAATCGTTGTGTTGAAAGATTCGGCGACGGGGATAACTATTGAAATTGCTGTGAGTTTTATGGGAAAAGATACTTCAAGTTTTTTTGATCTTGATCTTGATCTATAGCTTAATCTATAGCCTATTGAAACAAGAGTTTTTCAGATGGATCATCGTTTGGAAATCGAAGATCTTGATGGAAATCATCAAATCAAAGCAAATATCATGCCATTGAAGTGCAGAGAGTTTAGATTTAAAAACAAACGTTTTAAATTTTAAAAACTCAGAATTTGTTGGGATGTCACCTATTTGATGAATGTTTTGGGACGAAATTTCTCAAGATCTTTCAATCAAACATGCGATCAAATCAAAGGGACAACTGCTACCACTTTTGTTCGACAATTACAATCATATGAGGTTACGATAATATCATAAAAGATTAAGAAATCATAAAAGAAACTTTTAGATGATCGATCATCAATTATTTGTGAATACAAAAGTTCATTCGGAGAGTGAAAGTGATGAGGAGAAAGTGAAATTGATTGCAAAGAATCTCATCTCGACGTCGAGTGAACCACTTATTCAAGAATATAGGTAATTTGTGGGGAATTGAGTCATTATTTCATACAAAAAATAGCTTCATGATGTACTTTGTGCTTATAAATTAGAAACACAACCTTTCCAGCGCACTGTGAGTAAAGTTTTTAGTGAACCAACTTTCCCCAATGGAACTTATTTGATGGAATTGGATGGAGATGGAATTTATGCAATCACTTTTGAATACACAAAGATTCGACCATTTCGCTATTTAACTGAAGAACATTTCATGATCGAGATCACGAATTTTGAGCCAAATTCAACGGATGTTTCGTCAGATCTTTTAAAGTTAAGAATAGAGCCATCGAATCTAAAACTCCCGCAAGAAGGGAAATCCATTGAAATGCCGAAAGTTCTCCTTTCCAAAGGATCTCTCCAATCTGATCACCCATTTTCACTCAATTTTGAAAACTTTTGCAATAAATCGATAGTACAGGGAAATCAACTTGAGCTGAGTAACAAATTTTCGGATTTACCCCTTAATCTTCCCCTTAAAGAAGCTTTTTGCGGAAGTAGGAATTCTACAAAGATTTGGTTCTGTCAAAACGTTACAAATACATGTGAAGATACAAAAATATGTTATATATCATCTACTTATTTAGAGAAAAATCACTTTAAAGGACCTAGGAAATGTCTCGATCTTTTTAGTGGATTCACTGTTGAGACAAAGGTTTCTCCTAGTTATTTGTCGTTTGCTACGATTTTTGTTGGCTTTATTTTATTCTTTGTGTTTTGAATGAATAAATTATTGGGAACTTACCGAGAAATTGCAATTTTGCTCATCAAAAGGCATCATTTTGACATTAACAGGACAAAGTGATCGAGCTGTGATTGGGACAAACATCCGCACTCGACCATCCCATCGAACCTAAGACTGATGAATACAATCATCTTACTGAAAACTGTAGTGAGTCATGACTTGACAATATTTTAAAACGCACCTCTGCCGTAGCATCCGGAGCGTAATCCGGTGTTCTTCCTTGGACACTGGAAAGCAACATTAGCATTCGTTCTTTCTTTATCTTTCACCTGTGATACATGTAAAATTCGGGTTTCCAGAGCCATCGAATTGGGATAAATATCCGGTTGAGTCCACCAAAATCAGTCGCATTCCATCCTAAGTAAATTTAATTGAATAAATATGAATGAAGAAATAGATAAGCACAAAATAAAACTAAAACCTATGTACTCATCGATCCACCAAGCATCAATATAAGCAGAGATTGTGGCAAGATTTGAGCGTTGATCCTATAGTTCGTTTATAAAACCTGTTGAAATGTTTTATTTAGATTTAGTTAGATCACTTTTCCGGATTAATCTTCTATTTTCTCATCAACTTCATTCTCTGAAATGTCTTTTTGATGTTCAAATGACGTCTCTAGGATGTTTTTCTTGTGAAAACCTCGAAAAAGCCCAATTTACTTTTGTCGGAGTAAATGAAATTTGAGTTCATCGAAGCAAAAATTTTCCCTTCAAACAAACAAAAAACGCCATCCCAAAGCCCCAATTGAAAAATGATTTCAAAAAATTTAAGGCATTATTTAAGGCGTCAGACTTTTAAAACTTCCAACCAAATCAACAATCTGATAGAGATCAGCTCGTACATGCACTTCGACAACTTTTCTTGGATATCGAACAGGCAAATGGTGGGGACGAGCCTGGAAAACATGTTCATTTGATCTTTCAAAACTAAAGTGTATTCCTTGTACTCACCCTTGTCTTAATCCAATCGGCTAACATTCCATGCAGATCGATTTGATCTTCTTCTCGGTATTCTTCTGATGAAATGAAAGCATTTCCCCTCTTCACTCCACCCACTTGTACCGGGGCTCGGGAGCTTTTCTTTGCCACAAAAGCTGAAAACTTTGAGTAAAGTTAACTTGGTGCATTCAGAACAAAGTCATTTTCGGCTTGGCTACCGTTTTGGAAAACAGCTATCTTAGCTGTAGATCTGAAAATTTGTAACCGGAGACATTCTAGGATGGAGAATCTGAATACGTTATTAGATTTTGAGCAACTTTAATTTCCGAGCCAATACAGTCATCACAAAACTTTCGGAAACTTGAGTAATTAAACCGAATTAAATATCCAAAATTGGGGAGTTTTCTTTAGAAACTAATAACGGATTCGGAATTCCTCATCCTCGAAAACCCCTGATTGCCAATTTTCAGCCCAATCAGGCTCAAAAAAAGTGCTGAAACCACGTACGGCTCACCGGTGAACCGTATCGTCGCGAATTTGTTAAACTATTGAGTAGATCTTATAATTGACATAGTTTTTACGTTAAAAACAATACCATAAAAATTCAATTAAACAATTTTTCCAAACTATGTGTTATTTGGAATTTGAAAGTTAAAATAATCCACAACTCCCTAGCTCTAATAAATGTTATCTATGATTCATTTTGGTTTACTAGTTGACAAAGCTTTGATAGAATTCGATGAAATCCCGAAATCCCCCTTCTCCGTGTTTGTTTTCAATTAATTCGGAAGTTTGTCAGCTTTTTCCCGTGTTTTCCCAATCGGGGTGGGCAATGCATGGCGAAGAATTGGATATCCCGTCCCTTTCCTCGGCTTTTCTCTGTCCGATACAGCTCTCCTTTCCATTCCTATGTCTCCGCAATACATTCACATGTACCCTTGTAAAAAGCTTTCTCTACTCTTTATTCACCGAGAGTAATTTGTTATTCTCTTTTTCGTGTCATTTTCAGCCGTCAATTTCAACCAGAATTTGTGTCAATCATGACTTCAGTCTAGGGGAAATGAAAGAGAAAGATTTACAGTTACGAATTTACAGTTATTCACACAAACCATTCATTAAAAAAATGAGACTTAAGCTTTATAGCTTCATTTTTCTTTTGCTATTTTTGCAAATGTTTTTCTTTTCTTTTAGTTGAAGACTAAGTCTGAAAACCATTAAATAAATGCTCAAAGACTATAGGTGTCATGGAGACAAAAGGGAAAAGAAAGCAGTCAGTGGGCATTGAGAAAACGAGCCGTGAAACGATTTTTGAATGGCTGAATGGGTAAGGAGAATGAGAGAATCACGTGTGTGTTCGGAAAGAAAAAAATAGAAAGGAGAGACCCTGAAGGAGAGTCTCTGAGATATTTCCTCAAAAAAGTTAATGGGATTGTGAGTGTTTTCTCTTTCTTTATTTCATTGTAAAGATCTCAATTCGATTAGATTCCTGTGTTTTATATGTTTTTTATTCTAGTGAAATGTGTAAAAGTCTAGAAGTTAATCTGATATGTTGGTATTACAAGAAACTATATCAAAAATCTTTGTTTTCAAACTCTGGAAAAGACTCTTTCATAATACAAGCATTAGACAAACTCAATTATTCCCGGCTTAAGAGTTTTTCTTCGTTTTGAAACTAGGAAAAACATTGTAATTGAAGGATAACGAGCCCGTTCCCCAAAAAGGATTAGCTGAAAAAAGAGAAAAGTTAACATTCTCTCTCAAACAAAAATTTTAAATGCTTTACATAAAAGTTATTAACTTTACTAGTTTTCTATATTCTCTGAAAATGTACCTTCAATCTGGGAAAATCGGAGTAGCAACACGACAAAATATGGAAACCCGCGCATTCTAAAATACAATTTATAACAAAGGAAAATATTGCAAAAAAAAAAGTAACGATCTTTAAGAGAACTTGAAAAAAACATTTTTCCAAGTAAAACTCTAATCCAAAAGCGATAGAGATGACTGGGTGCAATGAATAATGAGAGGGATTATCGATGGGATTTCGTCTTCAATATGAAGGCATTTGTGAGAATAAATGTTTCTTCTAAAGATGTTTGAGAAGAAAAGAAAGTTGCTTTAGTTGAAGGAAAAATATTGAAAGATAATGAGAATGAATCAATCATTGAATAATGAAAGATTTATGAAGTTGTTAAAATCAAATAATCTATCACCTAGTTATTGATGATTGGGTGACTGAAAAAAGGGATTAAGATTTTTTTCTCGTAAGTTAACTTTTTTTACTTTACATTTACTCTCGAAATATTGCAAATCGCTCTTTATCGCCTTACTTTTCATTAGTTACTGTGGCAACATCAAAGAAGAAATGGAGAAATGTGGACAATTTCATTAAATGCTTGAACGAGCACAAAGCTTCGAATATGTTCAAGATGAACATTACAGAAAGGAAAATCTTTAAGTATTAAGAAAATAAAGTATAGACAAGGAAGACACTGAAAGTTGACTGCCAGTGTCAGTAAAATCAAAACTATTCTATTTGGTTAAAACTGAAAACAGAAAAATTGTTATTGGGCCCAATTGCTTCCATGTGTTTGCACGACAATCAAATAATCGAGGAATAACGATGTGGACGGGCGACCTGAGCAGAAAAAGTCATGCCACAGCCACCACAGAGAAGCGTTTGGCCCAACGGGAGAAAAGGACGGGGATCCTGGAAGTGGGAAAAGAAAAGGAGAGAAGAGGAGAAGAAAGAGAGGATCACGACGGGGAGGAAGGGGAGGAAGGGGAGGAAGGGGGCAGGAAAAACCTCTCCCTTGGGGCTTTTCAGACTTCGGAGATCCCACCAATGAAGAGAACAAAAAGAGAAGAGAAGACAAAAGGATACACAGGAATCGAGGTCGGATATAGGAAAGCGGAGATACAGCCCCTTCTCTATGGAAGAGATGGTCCCCCATCGTCACCCCTAGGGCACAACAAGAAGAAAGAGGAAGAGACGTGGGAATTCTCCCGGCAAGATGAGACGCTGATTATGCACTGGATATCTATGTGCACGATGAGGAGAGGCCAAAGTACGGAGATTCTTCTATTTGTAGAGAGGCTGGTTGGTGACGTTGAAGCAAGCAAAGCAACGGAAATTCAAGAAATAGTCTAGTTAGTTTAGCAGGAAAAGAAAACTTTCAAATGCTCAAATCCCTTGATTCAAATTGAATCTTAACTTCTAGAAAGACTTTCCAGTTGACTTTGAGTTTCCAGTTGACTTCACATGATTGTCTTTCAAGTAGCTGCTCTTTGAAGTGAATGCAGAAACAATAGAGTGTTCGCAATGAAAGAACTCTCAAGGAAAACCTCTTGTACCCAAAAATCACTCAAAAGCAAGGAAACCGCAAAAAAATTGACTCTTTTCTCATTCTTAACCAAAATTTTGATGGGATCATGAAAAACGAGACACCTGTTACCACAAAATGAAATCCGATATTTTAAAATCTCGGATTGGAAGCGGATTTGAAAAGTAAATATTAAGTTTGGTGAATTTTTAAGTTGATAAAGTTTTTCAGAAGATGAGATTGCTTACTGTAGCAACTCTAATTTTGCTACTCAAAGACTGTAGGTTCCAAGATGTTCATCTGGGAAAGGTTTGTTTAGAATTAAATTAACAAGAGAGGCATAGTTTCTAATTCTAATTCATATTTTAAACAAAAACTATTTTGCTACCTTTAGCAGAAAATTCGAGTGGTCTACGCGAGAAATCCACCAGATGCATTCGCGAATTGTCTTCGTTTTCCACAACTTCAACCGAATTTGGCTTGTCCATTTCCTGGATATACTTTAGAAGTAGAGAAAGCTTTATCCAATAATCAAGTGATAGTACTTTATGTTACCTTAAAACAAATGTGGAGATTTGGAACAATTTGGAGATAAAACGAATGGTACTGTAAATATTTGAGACCAGCCGAAACGGCGGGTTTCTCTAGCTGTATATTTTGAAGCCCGTAGAGATGGACGGAAGGACAGACACTGCCCTTTTATATAGTAGATTTGAATATAAAGAGTTTTTTTGTAGATGATGGGACAGATTGCCGCTTATGCGGGCTACGATGTTGAGCCTGTTTTGTCACAAAATATCGTTGGAAGTCTCGATTGGGGAACTCGATTAGTAAGTTCATGAAATAAAATATGATGTTTATTGTCAAATATCAATAGTATTAACTATGCTTTCTCTTTAGTCAAACGATACTTGGGTTGGCGTGCTGGGAATGCTGGCCAATGATACGGCCGATGTGGCTTGTTTGATGTATCAGAGAACCGATCTTCGAGATCAATACTTTGATTTTTCGTATCCGCTTACAAATGTAAACCTTTTACATAAAATTTATTAGAAGCTGGATTTGGTTTTGGTTAATTCGACAATACAAATGACAAAATCGATCTCATTTCGATTTCTCAGCTTCCAGGTGCAACCAATCTATGTCGTTCGTGAAAAGACTCAAGATATCGGCTCAATTTTATGGAATGCTTTCAAAGTTTGATCACCACTTATACCATTATTCTTTTCATTTTAGCCATATTCTACTGTGACATGGTTTGTCATAGTGGGCTCATTTATCACGCAAGTATTGGTGCTGATTGGGATTTCTCGTGTCGAAAAAGATTTAGGAATGAGGAAACGATTTCGACCATTTGAGGTGAATTCTTACATCGAAAAACAAAAAAAACTGTTCTAGGTTTTCTGGCAATGCATTCAATTACAATTGGATGAACACAGTGAAGACATGAACTTCTTCACGATCGCTGGGAATATCGTTATGTTTTTCTGTGCCCTTCTTCAGGTGAGATTTATGAAGAAAAATGTATGGTACAGTAAAATAAAGCTTAGAGATTTGAGGAATTTATGTAAGACAGTATATTGCCCTTCCTTTTCTAGCTGAACCCACTCCGTTTTCAGTCCGGTTTTCTCATCAAACTCTATGAAGGTCTCCTCTTGTCGGCTCTCCTTGCTCCACCAAGCACAAACCCTTTCAAGTAAATTGAAAACCTTTTTCATTTCAAAGAACCCAAACTTGAGAAATGCTGATGGATTAATTCAATTGATCGGTAAGGGACAATACCATCTTGTCACAAATTATATGGGAAACTGGTGGGGAATTTTGAAAGAAAAAGCATTCCAATCGATTTCAGGTATTTTGATGATTTGGTGAACTCGAATGATCCTCATTTTGTATCATTAAGAGCTGCCACCGCAAATAATCCAGTTGTTTTAGCAAAAAGTGTTTCCGATGCTTTGGATATGGTTGAATCAGGTGAGTTTTAATTTGTGATACTCTGGTTGAAACCCTCGAATCTAGGTCCATATGTTTATCCAATTCAAGAAGACAGTTTGGCTATGCAAATGAGCAAAGAACGGTGCAATCTTGTTTATGTTAGTGATGGTAAGAGATGAAAAAACAAGGTGTATTCAAAAAAACTACAGGTTTACCTCAAGTCGGTTCATATTTTGTCTTCCAAAACAAGAGCCGGTTCTTGAAATCGATGAATACAGCAATCATTATGAACAGTGATATGATTCAACATACTTTCAGGTTAGGATTATTCCTGTTATCTTAAGAAATTGGTTGTTTAGCAAATACTTTCGAGAAGGTTATAAAATTGGGAACATTCCGAAGTGCACGCAAATTGTGGATACTTCAAATCCAGAGATCGTCTCTAAACCCTTAAGTTAGTATAAAAAATGAAAAAAATGCTTAAAAACATTTAATGCTAAGATAGCTAAGTATAATTTTTGTTCAACTTTCAGATATGGCTTCTACAGTCGGGATTTTCACTCTCGGTGCCATTGGAATCGCCATCTCGACTGTGGTGTTTTTCGTGGAAATTTACATTTTCCTCCACAATAGGTATTACAAATACAATCATATCAACATATAATAAACAGTGTACGAAATTTCTATTATAATTTTCCTTTCAGAGTTCTGGAAAGCCATCGAAAAACTCGAGCTGCGATGGCGAAAAACCTTTAACTTTGGGAAGATTATATTTTACAGAGGTTTGTGGAGAACGAAAGGAAATTCAAAAACATTTAGATCCATGATGGAGTAGCTTTGGGACGATTGGCCGAGATAATCGATAAGACTTTGGCACAAAATGAACTAGAAGAAGATGATGATTCGAGAGAAAATTCTCCTGATAAATATTAATGTGCCTGAAAGAACACCTGACACCAAGCTATACTATCAATTCAGGATTGATTCTATCAACTTTTTCACAAGGTTCTAACAAGAAGTGTCAATGGTTGAACTTTTTTAATTATGGTAAACAATTCCCTAGAAAGAAAACGTTGGAGTTAATTTGTGCTTCTTGGTCTTTCAAGACAAAGATGAGGGTATCGGATAAGAGAAGACAAGGAAAGACACTCATTTCCTCTATTTCCTTTTGAGAAATTTTAACTCATTCTTTGAGTGTTTCCGAGAAAAAGTTAGCCCACGCAAAAACCATTCAACTTACTTTGAAGCTGTGTCTGTGATATTTTGCATTTCATTCATTTACTCTCAACTCAAGCCATTCACTCGTGATGCTTTACTGGCTGTTAAGCATTTGTGTGTTTATTTTTGGATGTCAACTTGAAACTCTAGCTGCGGAGCGGAGATTTTTGCCAGCTCACAGGTACATATACATACAGTCTGAAAGAATTGTTCGAACTTCTTAAAATGAAACACAATTGTCAGATTCGATCGTTTCCCCGTGAGACCAACGTATCAACAAAACACGAAAAGATCGATCAGATATCGAAGAGGTGGTGGATATGATCGAAATTGTTTCTTTTCGCCTGTTCAATGCATGTTGTAAGTCTAAACCTAACACCTAGGGAACACAAGTTAAGTGTTTAGGATAATTTGTATATAACTGATTCAATTTTAGGCAGTATGGCCCTCATCGTCATGCAAGGACCGAATAATAACACTTCGCATTGAATGACATTCAATTCTACAAATAAATCTATCCCTTGATTGGATAACTTTTTAAATACACGAGTATACACAAATCTTGCCAATTATCAGAAACGGGAGTGGGACAAATGCGACCTTTTTTTTTGCGCACCCGGACATAGGCGCACCTTTTTTCCGCACCTTGCTCATTAGCGCACCTTTTTTCGCGTTTTAAAAAAACTCTAAAAAGCTAATATTAACCAATTTCTATTCCAAATGTTGTTTTTCTAGGTAATTTGAGGGTGTCGAATTCAAATTTTGACATAACAGAGCGTGTGGAACCAATTTGAAAGACAAAACGGCTAGATCAAATTACAGAAAATTGTCGATTTTTCTCTTTGTATAACTCCGTCCGTTTGTTTCCACAAGCCCTGATATGTCAAAATTTCGATTCTACGCCCTAAAATTACCTAGAAAAACAACTTTTGGAATAGAAATTGGTTAATATTAGCTTTTAGAGCTTTTTTAAAACGCGAAAAAAGGTGCGCTAATGAGCAAGGTGCGGAAAAAAAGGTGCGCAAATGTCCGGGTACGCAAAAAAAGGTCGCATTTGTCCCACTCCCTCAGAAACAGTTACGAGTCAACACACAATTACACTGCTCAACAGGGTGCTTTAAAAGTCTCTTGGAGTTAATTTTTCTTTAAAGGGCATCTAAAAACTAAAAAGTACTGTACAAAAAAAAGTAAAAAGTACAAAGTGTCTGTACCTTTTAGATATAAATAAGGGAGCTAGAAATTTTTTTTGATCATTCTCTCATTTTTCCATCCCCAACTTTTCTTGCCATAAATTTTCCTTCTCGATAGCTTTTTTTACGTTAACTGTAATAATTTCTAACCTGACTAATCTTTGAACATACGTCACAGTTTTTTATGGCAGCCAAATCCCCATGATACGAACGCGGAGTATAATAAAGCCTTCCATATTAATACTTGGTCTTTTTTCTGTTGCAGTTATTTCAATGGATTGCACTGTTTTAATTATTATTTTTTAGGTAAAACGCAAAGATGGTGCGAATGAATGTGCTGGCCGATGCTCTACGAAGTATGAACAATGCAGAAAAGAGAGGAAAACGGCAAGTGCTCATCAGACCAGCTTCAAAGGTAACCTTTCTGTCTAATTATTAATTTGATATGTTTCTTCTAGTGACTATTTTGAAAAAAAAATTGGAGCTTTGATAGATAAATGAATATGTAATGCAAGTTAAAGTGGTGGTATTCGCGACCAACCTTACTTCTTTGCTAAACAAGACTTTTTAGTTGTTAAAAATCTATCAAGAAAAAGTTTCTAAGGCATTTTTTTATTGATTTTAGTGGTTAAAACTCTTTGAAAGTTGTTAGTGCTAGGGCGTTTTCAATGAATGGAATCGTCATCGTCATTTATGTATTTGGGCTATAAGAATTTTCTTTAAGGGATAGATTCTCATATTGTGTTTCAATATATTACTTTTAGGTTATCGTCCGATTCTTGACAGTAATGATGAAGCACGGTTACATCGGAGAGTTCGAGATTGTTGATGACCATCGAGCAGGGAAAATTGTTGTCAACTTGAACGGAAGAATTAACAAATGCGCTGTCATTTCACCACGATTCGATGTTCAATTGAAAGATCTGGACACGTTAGTTTTGGTTTTCAGCTTTCGTTAGGTGTTTTCGCCATCTGTTATATATTCAATCAAATGAGCACTATACTTTATTTATTGAACAAGAACAATTCAGTTATGTTCAGGTACACCAACGATCTCCCTCCCATCCCGACAATTTGGATACGTTGTTCTGACAACTTCAGGTGGCATCATGGATCATGAGGAAGCAAGGAAAAAACATTTGGGAGGAAAAATTCTTGGTTTCTTCTTTTAGATAGATTTGGTTTATACGTTTTTGTTGAATAAAATATTAATTATTTGGCTGCGAAATTGCTATCGGAAAGGGTGCATTATGATCTATTCAAGTTCTTTTCTGAAGAGAAATATAAAGACCGTTTTTCACTGATTTTTTGTTGTCGTGAAACTATTCTTTTTGTAGCTCAACTCTGTGTTCGCTATTATGCGCTCACGACAAGCTCTCGTTTCGACATAGGACCACGTCGTTCTTTGTTTCACTCATCTTATTGAATGAACTCTGCACAATTACGTTCCTTACAATTAGGGCCCTTTACTAATCTGAACCGTTTTTCGGTCTAATTCCTAAATTTCTAAATGAAATGATCTTTGGGTTGAAGAACTTGCTCTTTTTATTCAAAATTTAGGTAGCGGCTTGTATCTTGCGCAGCTTTGTATGAAACAGGAACAGATTTTCAAGAAATTAAGATAAGGTTGGGTTCAAGTTTTTTTTCTATAATAAAACTACCTATTTAGATGACTGCCGATGCAAACAAATCGGAGGCGCAAGTATGTATGGATCGAGCGAGAGACGCATTGAAGGTAAGTAGCACATCGTTTATTATCACCGTTTAAAGAATATTCATCAAAAGCCACTTTTAGGTTGGTGATGCGGAGAAGGCGATCCGGATGTTAAAAAAGGCTAAAAACTCAACCCTGACCAGGATATAACTTGTACGCTTATTTTATCGATAGACTTCAACGAGATGTATGTTTTTAGTTCTTCTGCGCAAAGCCGAAACGCTGACTTCACAGCATCAATCGTCAAGCCAAGAAAATGAACCTGCAGATAGGTAAAAGTTCCATAAAATTATTTTAGATAATATGCTGTCTAGGTCATATGCTCATGATGACCACTACGAGGATACAGAATTGCGAAGTCGGCGAGCACGTCACAGCATGCATGGTTAGTTAATGTCTGAAATTGGCTTTAAATAGTACTTTATTAGCATATTATGTGGTCTGGACAATTAAATAACATGAATTTTAAGTTCCATCGGCTCCAAATCTTCAAGCAAATGGAGGAGCATCGGGCTCGCGAGCCAAGTCTCGATCAAGAAGTGCTCCAAGGCTTGGAGTTGAATATACTCAAGTAAGCTAGTTTTACTGATAAACAATGCGGGATATAGTTTTAATGAAAGGCTTGAAAAATACAAATTTATCCTGAATTACGGTATTGTTCTTTCAGAAACAAGTTGACCTTGTATCCCGTATTCGTCGCTGCAAGGATTACTACGAAATACTGAATGTTCAAAAGACCGCCAGTGATGAAGACATTAAAAAAGGAATACAGGTATGATAATAAGTATAACATTGTTCCTTAAAAGTTTTTATTTTAGAAAATTAGCTTTGCAACTACATCCAGATAAATGTCATGCTCCACATGCAACTGAAGCTTTCAAGGGTGCGTTTTACAGGCAACTAAAGTTGCAACATAGCTAAATTATTTATATCATAAATTTTAGCACTTGGAAATGCGTATGCTGTTCTTTCAAACAAAGATAAGCGAGATCAATATGACACTTATGGCAGCGCTTCGCCCAGCCCGTAAGCTTTCAGATTGACGGTTTTGAATTTTACATTTTTAGTAGACGTCGTGGGCATAGCGACTACTTTGAATATGATTACAATCGCGGTTTTGAATGTAAGGTTCTGTCTAAGTGCTTGGAAAAATGTAATTTATAGCCGACTTCTCTGCCGAGGAGATCTTCAATATGTTTTTCGGTGGAGGGTTTCCTGGAGAACAAATTCATCGGTATTTTTAAAATTGTTACAGTTAACTGAGTTTTTGAGGCGTCGAGCTCATTTTCATCAACAGCAACACCGTCATGAACATGCGCATGAACAAGTAACTATTTCGTAAAGGTTCTTTTGCAGCGTTTTAATTTAGCAAGCCTACTCTCCACTTTTGCAATTGTTTCCACTGATTGCCATGCTTATTCTTGGACTCGTCGCTCAATTTATGGTGTCTGAACCCGCCTTTTCCCTTCACCAACAAGGGTAAAACTTTATTTTTAGAATTTTTTATGGCTATTCTATTTTTCTGTAATAGCATCATTGCCCTTTAGGAAGTACAATATTCGTCGAGAGACTCCGGAACTTCATGTGCCCTATTTCGTCAAATCCGATTTCTTGCAGAATTACAAAAGTCAATTAAAACGAGTAAGTGCCAGTCAATTTTGGCCTTGCATAATAAATTTTAGGTTGAACAACAAGTAGAGGATGAATACATACAACAATTACGAATGCAATGCTACAAGGAACAAAATCAAAGTGAGTTTGGTCGTTTTTGTTGCAAAAGATCTTTCGTTTACGTATTGTTTTACGAAAATAAGTTGCAGACCTTTTATATGGTAGTTACTTTTAGGGGATACAATGATTTATCGTGCGAGGATATATCAAGACATCGATCTGTTGAAACGGGCTGAAAGAATGACGCTGGATGCTTGTGATCGATTGAAGCAAATTTATCAACACTAGTCGGGATATTCTAAACGATGAAAATGAAATGCCATTTACAGGTAGGTACTTTTTATTATGGCTTAGTGCTTTTTTTGCTTGGTATGGTTCTATGTCACGTTTCACAACTATGCCCATTTTTTTGTTTCAAGTCTACGTTCTCTCCAAAGTACCTATTTTACTTGGTGATACGACTTTGCTCACAATGAAATTCCTAATATTTCTTGCAGCATAAGTTTACTTCCTCCTTGTGTCAAATATTTTTGAAACTGAATCGCCAAACTATTTGACGTAAAGAAAAAATGTAGCTTCTAAATTTATTCATTCTTTTCGATTGTTTTATCTACTTTTTCAGTCTTTGTTAATGACTATTCAAAGATTGTTCTGTGATATATTCTAAGCTATACAAACACATTTGGTTATTTGTGTAGCTATGTCCAAATGTGTTTTTCGAATCTTAAATTCCTCATGATTACTTGTCATTTTAGTTCTTTCTGATTAGCGTTTTTTGATGGTGGTTTGTATCGAATTTTGTTATCGATTTATTGATGCTAATTTAGAATAATGAACATTTTCTTCCGATTATTGAGTTTAGCACATGTTTAATAGAAAAGAAGAATACCACGTCGAAAGTAACCGGGTTGCGAAGGAATTGATGGATCACGGTGATTGATATGCATAAAATCAAGCCCGCGTGAGTCGAGTAAGAACAAGCAAATGGACTGTGGTAGTTTACTATTGCTTACCGGAAAAATAGTGACTAGAAAATATAGTTTTTTTATATAAAATAACCGGTCTACTAATTTGCTTTCAAATAAGAGAGAAAGGGTGAAAAAAAGTTCGATAGAAAGGAAACCGGTAATGCAAAGCAAAATCATTTGATTGCTTCAAGTCTAGTCGGTCTTTTTCCTGCACTTCCCGATCTTCCATAGACATCATCTGTGTAGATCACTCCAGTCAAAAGACCCTCTTTCACATTATGAAATCGCTTTGGGAAATACGATTTAGCATCTAAATTTTCTTTTGGTTCTCAGGTTGTAGAAATTAAATGTAAACTAACCAATTTTTCTTTGCATATCTCCTTTATACTTATTGACAACGTTTGATTTGTTGAATGTCTTGAAATAGCTATTTGCGAGGTTCTCCTCTTCACTTTTGGCCAAACGCTGAAAGTTTCTGAGTTCGGCATTTCTTTTGAGTAATTTATTTACCCTTCTCAATTTACTTTCATCTTCATTGTGATAATCAGCAACGGCTCTCGAGGCTGGCTCACTTCGATTACCATTGATCAAACCTAGAATGGCCTGGACTTTAGGAATTAGCCGTATTATAAAACAAAATCTATTAACACAGTATGTTGTATACGTATTAACACGCTACTACATATTAGGCTTTTCAAGTATTGAAAGGCATTTGCGGACTTACCATTGCCATTTGTAGCATTTGGTAGAGTGGTTTTCGAAATTGACATTTCAGGGAGAACCCATCTAGGATTGAATTTTCAAATAATTCTTTTCTAGGTTGAGAAATAAAGTGCAGAAACGAACTTTCCCTCATCGGCATTCCATATTGCTTCTTTCTTGACTTTCTCCAGGTTGTAGTAGTTGCAATCCTTGAATTTTAAAAGTAAGCCTTTGAAAGTCTTGGGTTAGAGTTGAGATTTCAAGCTATAAGATGATTTTCTGGGAGTGAGAGTAATAAGAAGAACTAAATAATAATGATTAATAAGCTACATTACTATGGAATTAAAGTTATTACGGTAATCAGTTCTGATTAGAAAGAGTATCTAGAAAACAATCTGATAAGAAAAAGAAGAAAGAGGGAAAATCAATGCGTTTTTACGAATGAAATGAGGGATTTATGTGGTCTCCCCAATTTTGGGGGAACAAATTCCTCTGTCCAATTATCACTTTCTTTGCATAGAGATTCTTTCGATATTTGGTTGCCATGTGGTTTTGAGATTCTTGGAGTGAAAGGTGAAAAAAATGATGCTGAGGAAAGAAATCAAAGTGAAAAAAAGATCCAAAAACCTTTTTGATTAATGGATGGATTTTGTCGAGAAGTTGAGCAAGGAGTTTGATTTGTTGATCTTGTTTCCTAGAGTTGTTTTGTTAAAAACTCAATTAGAGAGTCACCGTATTGTTTCTAGGTAATCCAATCGATCCAATTCGAATTCTCCTTGTAGATCCTCGATCTCGCTTTCCAAGGCTTTCACCTTAAATTTTATGTTATTGCGAAAGGAAAGTGACACGTTTAAGTGACGCCAGGAAGGTTATCGGACATTTGATACGCGCCCCGCCCCTTTTGCCATTGGCAATCTAACTTTGAGCTCAAATATCTTCGTGTTGAGCTGCGCAATTTAAATATTCTTGGTATCATTGAATGCGCCAAGTCTTTCTCCGTCGATTAGTACAAAAACTATTTAAATTAGATAGCCCAACACCAAGATATTTGAGCTTAAAGTTGGATTGTCAATAGCAAAGGAGGCGGGGCGCTTATCAAATGTCCCAGAATCCGCCTGAAATGGTGTTTTTAAATTTAAAGAAGAAGCACAGAGTACAACTGTTAACTCAAAAAAGCAACAATAAATTTTCTATCAGACCTTTCTCTGTTCTTTCTGATATTGAGCGGTGACCGCATCAAGCTTCTCTTGTGTTGAACTATAAACGTGCAGGAGAGGATCATCTTTGTGAACATTCAGAGCAGCTAAATTTAAGAGAAATGTGCACAATTAAACATTTCAGTATAGCTGTTCGACTTTTCGATGCTGAAAATGTTTCAATTTTGAGAAATCTCCAATCTTACCAGCCAATCTTTGTGTTTTCGTTTCAGCATCTTTCAATTTCTTCATTCTCCCTTTCTTCAAATCTTCATTATTTGCTTGCTCTCCTCCAACCTAGAATGCCAATAACTGAATAAAGATCTCAGTCCATTTCTACCAATTGTTGCTGAATCAATTCTAATCTTTTCTTTGCTTCACTTGGATCTAATCCCGCTTTGGACATTGCATCGATTTCAGCATTCGCCTGAATCAGTTTCTAGTTTTTAGAAATCTGCTTTGATTCTCACCGATTCATATTGTCTTTTCAATTCTTGAAGATCCTCTTCGACTTTTTGCTTACTCAATTGTTCACTTTGATAGGCAGCTCTGTAAAAATGAAAATTCTTCAATATGATGGGTGATAGAAGTGCCGACCTCAATTCATTCATCGCCTCTTCAAACTCAGCTCGCAGTTTCTCCCGTTCTGCGTCCACATCGAAGTTTGAGATTGCTGAAATGATCAAGGGCCATTTTAGATGATCTTATTGATGACTTTAGAATTCCTAAGAACATACCCGGTATCCCAGCTCCTCCACCTCCACCTCCACTTCCACCACCAAGCATTCCCTTCAATCGTTCAATTTCTTCTTGATATTCTCTCAATAATGCATCTTTTGGATCCTCATTGATTTTAGGTTTGTTTTTGATATTCTTTGCACGATTCGCATATCTGAAATGAAATAAACTATCTATTAGTCAAGACACAAAACCTAAGGGTTGATAGAGTCTCATCATAGTTATCATCTGATGGAGAGATACAAGCGATCATGATCGTTTTTGTGTTTCCACCGAGTGAATCCTAAAGGATTTTATGGCCAAACTTATATTCAATTGTTTACCTGTAATAATCGAGTGAGCTTTGAGTCTCTGTATGGAATATGTTTACTCTTTCCATCAACAAGAGCTGAGATGACATTTCCAAGAGCCGATAGAGAAAGATTAATTTTTGTGGCCTCTTTGAAACGATCTCCCACAGCACCTAAAGGTATCGTATTCTTTTTCCCAATTTTTCATCACACTACAGTATGCTCCTTTATTTTAATGTCGTGAATTCAATGAGTAATTGCAACAGTTACCCGTTTTGCTTTGTCGTTCACTTCCAGCCAAATCAACTAAGTGCAATTTTCCCATTCTTATTGTTCCCTGCTCATTTAAAGCCTCGACATAAACGGTGAAAATTGAATGGGATCTTGAAGAAACCTGAAAAGAATTAACTTTATCAATTGATATCAATGCAACTCACAGCATTCATATTTGTTGATCCAACATGTCGATTCGCAAAGCCTTTATTCATGAGATCTTGACAATCATTCACATTGTGACACACGTGCATTGAGAGACCCGCTACATAAACACCTCGCTCAGAATGTTCCTAAAAAGTCAAAAATTGTTAACAGCATTTAAATCACAATCAGAATAACTCGTGATTAACTTACTTTTATATCGAGCTTTTGATCTCTCACATCACCAAGTAGATCTCGGACTTCTTCATTGTATATCTAAAAGATTATCCTTTATAATAACTGTTCGTTATTTGTGACTCTTACATAATAATGAGTTTTATTTGAGAATCACCTCCAAGTAAGAACAATGGACGAGAAATTTTGTGTCCGGTGTTGTAGCAGTTGCAAGAAAGATATGTTCGAATGCACGGGGAATGATTCCTCTTTGAGCGGCCACCTCCATTACTCCCTAAAGAATTCTTTTCATCTTATAGATTTATTTTATTCTTTTCGTATTGAGGTTAGTTGTGGCTAGCTCGTGAATGTGATTACGTTATTGTGTTCAAAATTGAGTTTACTGCATCCTGTGCACTTTGTTTCATTCATGCTAATCTTGTTCGTGCTTTGTTTTCTAATTCTTACCGCTTCTCCACAGCCAGACTGAAATTTTTTTAATAAACAATTAGCAATATTGATCAAATCTTTCTATAAGTACCTGCATAGAGAAAGTTTTCCCAGCTCCCGTTTGTCCATATGCAAACACAGTACCATTATAACCCTCGATTACATTCTGTAAACAGATGTAGGATGACGATGATTAAAGATGTAAACATTCTGCAAACATTTACCAAGCACGCAAATCAATGTTCTTTGTTAAATAGGCTTTGGAATTATTTCAAAAACAATAGTAAACATAAAAAACAAACTTCAACAAGTGGGTAAACGATTTCGTTGTAAATTTGCTCTCCGGTACTATCAATGAAGTAGGCGCCATCAAAAGTGAAATCCTGAAAAGTAAATATGAGAGTGTTACTGTATATTCTGTTTCTGTATTAACCACAAGTTGCTTATTAGCTAATAGAAACATCATTTAATCTGTACGAAATCCAATGCTAATAGAAATCTAATGCGTCTAATGCTAACAAAAACATGATCTAATATGTACGACAAACCTTTTGAGGTGAATCATCAGAGACCAGGGAAGCTCGTCCCGATGAACCTTCCATTTCGACGCATATCTAAAAATATTTGGCTAGAAGTAGACTTGGCTTTCCCTTTATCCTTGAAGTTTTGATATTAATTTTCTATTAACATCAACATTAACATCTCCCTTTCTCTTTTTCTGCTCTTTGAGTGGGTGGATTGTCCCTTCTTTCTGTAACCGATCCCTTTCGTTCCCCTTTTTATTTCAAAAAGAAATGGTTTCCCCGGGTGATGGCTAATTTATAAACTCTTTCCATCACTGCTTTTCGCGTTTAATGAACTTTTTCAGGCAAATAATAAACAGATAGTTCATTGTGCTTATTTTCGAGGTAGCAAAGGTCGCGCTAAATAGATTACCTACCCAAGTAGACTCAAAATTACCCGATGAATTTGAAAACAAAAACGAGGTACCTATTTTGTTTGACTGCATTTAGACCCTCTTTAGAAAATACAGTGTAGAAAAAGGAAAACCTTTGAATTGAGCTTTTTCTCTCGATCATTCAATGGACGACATCGGCAGATCACTCGCACGGATTCAGCCATTTTTGATATCTAAAGAAATTTCCTGTAAGATACAAGGGTTTTAAATAAAAAGTATTAACGCAAAAAAACATTATCACTTTAATTCTCACTGTTCAATAATTTATTGAGAAACATATCACACTTTCACTCACCGTTTAATCAGAGCTTCGTGTAATACAAAAATCTCGGCACAAATTTAGTACATTAATGCAAAGAACACCCGCTTTTGTTGTCAATTTCTAAATACTTATATAGCTTGTACAGTTCATAAAAGATTAAAAACCATAAACAAAAAGGAATGTTACCGTTTTATTCTAATAGAATCGCATGCGCTTTGATTTTTCAAACATTCCACAAAATTGCTTCTATTGGAGGCTGCGCTTCTATTTTTCTATGACTAAAAAAACTGATTAAGTAGTTCGTAGAAAGAAAATCTTTAGGTAAAAGCCAATTAAAAACAATTCAATCGTCAAAAAAGCAAAGTCAACTTATTCTCGATTTCCTTACTGTTACTTTAACTGAGACGTCACTATCGTAGTCAATGAAAGAAAATGCAAGAAAAGCTACTGATCAAGCAATAACGATAATAATAATCTAAAAAAGAATTAAGTAAGAAAGATAAAGCATTGGATACTAAAATATAAAACGTCAAAATGTTTAAAGTTGTGAAAATTTTATGGCATAAATTATCTTAGTTTGACGGAATTTAAATACCTAGTCGAAGTTCTAAAGTTATTACATCTATTGGAGGCCGTGCTTCTGTTAGAATAAATTTCATTCAAATAAGCTGACTACCTAATTGCGAGAAAAACAAAATTGCCACTGCTTATGCAAAAAATGATAATGCAATTTTTCTCAAGTAAATGCATTATATGCCCTTAAAGGCTCAAAACTGAGGTTATTCAGTCTACTAAGTTGAATATCCATAGTTATTACTTCTATTGGAGGTCGTACTTCTATTAGAATAAATACGGTGCTTGATTTAGATAAAGAAATCAAGTGTTTGCAGAACTAAGTAAGACTCGAAGATTTCAAATCGCCTACAATTTTTTCCACGAAGAGGAGAAACATTATATTTTTTGCCAAAAATCAATTCTTTTTGGTCATGAAACGATGAAAATTATGGAGTCAAGAAGGAAATTGCCAATTTCTCGAGAAAAAGATTGCAAAAAGAACCATAAATTATTGGGGGAAAAGAACGGTTGAATCATGGGATAATTTGAAGAGAAAGTTTGCTATGTGAAGATAAAGTTTGCTTGACAATCATTCACATTGTGACACAGGTGCATTGAGAGAATCATGGGATAATTTGAAGATAAAGTTTGCTATGTAATAAAATTTGAGAAGTTTGTAGACTGATGAAAAGGAATGTGTGGCTTCCTCGTGAAAAATAAAATTCGTTGTTTTCTGAGATGTTGAAGGGTTTCTGGCGGAAAATGAGACGCGGTTTAAAGTGAAAACAAATTATTGAGTATTGGTTGAACTTTTAGAATTTCTTAGAACTTTTAGAACTTTTAGAATACGGCTAAAGTTTACTATTAGGGAAAATACGCACAAATTTATTTTTTTGAATTTATCAAGCTTTAAATAAGAATATACACATGAAGATATTCACAATCAGAAAGACTATGATAAAAGACGAAAAGAAGGGTCGGTACTTGTCGGTTGTATCCCCCATTGCATCAGATCGGTTATGTCACCCAAATTTACATCTTTTTGAAATTGGCATTAGAAAAAAACCTGAATTCTCCATTGCATCAAGTCGGTTATGATCGTATTTTTCGACCGTTTTATCAATGCTATTTGATTTTTTCTGGAATAATCAAACATCCTGGATCTATTGGTGATATTTTTAGGAACTTTTGAACAATCTTTATTAATGTTTTGTTGAGCTAGCTAAAGTCTAACTGTTGCAGTGCCGCAACGCTAGAAAGTGAGGCCAGGAGTGAAATACAAAGTGAAAACTATTCAAAAACACTCTAAAAATATCACCAATAGACAGAATCACAGTTTATATTTTGGTTTTTACTAAACCAAGAGATTAAGCGTATTTGATTACTCCAGAAAATACAAAAATAGGTTCTGGTCGGGTCAAGTCAAAGTGTCCCCCATCAAACTTTATTAGTACCAGAAAAAATTTAGCAAGTTTTCCCGTGGCTTATTGATAATAACCAATTTCTCAATGGTTCAGTAAAAACCGAAATATAAACCGTGATCCTGTCTACTGTTGGGGCTGAACAGAAAGTCAACGTCAGAGCGTCAGAGCTCCAGAAGAAATGTCGAGTCATGCAGAATTTGTGGAAATGGAAATTCTCGCGACTTCAGCTAATAATCAAGGGAAATAAGTTGACGAAGAAATGAGAAGAAAGAGGAAAAGGAAAGGAAAAAGAAGGAAAGAGTGACTTTTTGGATAGTGTTGAGTTGTTCTTGGGTAAGAGAAAGGGAGAAAGAAAAGAGAATGCACCTGGCAACGCCCCGAAACACGAAGAAGTGAAGAGGAGAAATGGAGAGAGAAAAAGAGAAGACCCAAAGGAAACATTCACACAAAAAAGAAACAAAAAGAAGATGGAAAGGAAGAATCACGAAACAACATAAAATGTGTGGTAGGAAGTGGAGAATGACACGTTTAGAGGGACGATAAACTGAATTTCGTTGAGAATTATAGACTGGGGAAGTCGAATCCCGAGGAATGGGTGGAATTTGTGAAAAAGGAAAGAGTGTGAAGATATTTTAAGACATTTTAAAAGATTGATTCAGATAAATAAACTATTTTTGTGTTGGATTGGTTTGGCTTCTAAGAATCTTTTCAGAACAACTTTCTCCAACAACAACAACTTTCTTTCCTTGTAAGCAATGTTTTAATCAAGCCAATAAGCCGTTAAAACTCCTTTAGCTAATGTGTCTTTATTTTCAGATCGCTTTTGATTTGGTCAAAAGTATTTGGTCGATTTGGTCAAAAGTATTTCGTCGATTTGGTCGATTTGATTGTAACATCTGTAAATCGTTTCCATGCCATGCGTTCTCCATTAATTCGATCAAAACCAAGTAACATCGCAATTTGTTTTTCAAATATAACTTTTAAAATCCTCGTTAAAATCCTCGTTCACTGTTTAACTTTCGGACAACTCAATGAATAATTTTGGTGTGGTTAGCAGAGGGATTTTTCTTTTTTGTCTCCAAAATGAAGGAACAGCATTCTCGCATTATCAATGTATGATTCGAAAAATGAAAAAAAAGGTGACACTCAACAAATAGGTATC
Organism: Mesorhabditis belari; assembly: GCA_958450365.1. Lineage (NCBI taxonomy): Eukaryota > Metazoa > Nematoda > Chromadorea > Rhabditida > Rhabditidae > Mesorhabditis > Mesorhabditis belari. Next base: position 214,110 of record CAUEEP010000200.1, read on the forward strand.
TAAAGATTTCTGATTTTTGATTCTCTTTTCTTGGTTGGCAGAGTGATTTCTCTTTTTTTTTGTCTTCAAAATGGAGGAATATTCTTCTCTGCCCTATTCTCTTACCATAATTTGAAAAGTTTATACAATTCGCATACCTTACAAGTTTTGGGTCTAATATTTACCAGATCTTTCATTTGGTTGAGCTTTTGTGTTTTATTGCTAAATGTCAAAACTCTCAGTTTTATTTTAAAGTTACAATCCTTCTTTACGGTTCCTATCAACAAAGTGTTCTCCTTCAAGACTTCGTTTGCTATTTCCGACCTTAAAACTATTTAGTGAAAGTTAAAAATAGGATACTTTGCCATCACTTTACTCCTACTACTTCTCAAATGTTTTCTGTTCATTTATTGTATTCTTTTTCTCTTTTGTCAATTCTTTTCTTTTCTTCAATCTCTTTACTTATTCATAGAAACTAGGGGACTCTTCTCCCATCTTTTTCTCTTCAAAATAGTTCTTATCCAAACGAAATATTAAGAAAACTCTTAATTTTATACGAATTTGCTAGTTTTGCACAAAAACCTTTCATTATATTTTCTTTAAATAACTCTGACCATAATATTTCTAAAATTTTAGTTTGCCTTGAAGAATCTTCGCTTATTGATAGCTCAAATGGGTATACGCAGGTAAACATTTTATGATAATAAAGTGTTTCAAGAAGAATAACTTTTAAAGTTAATAAGATCATAGAATGAGCTCTATGCAAGAGCTCTATGCAGAGAATGAGCTCTATGCAGAGAATGAGCTCTATGCAATTTACATAGTTTTTTGAAAAGCTCGTTTAGGATCAAGTTACACAATCTTTTAGGGAAATCGATATTGCTAATTTTCGTTGATAAAACATCTTCCTATTAGAGGATCTAGCTCACAGTTCTCATCGTCAGTTATTTTTTTCTTCAAATGTTATTATCTGGTGACAGCTTTCTATTTAACAATAGTGATATAGCCGGATTTTAATCCTCATTTGTCTTCAAACATAATGCTTTTTAAACATCGAATTGATTGAATGATGACGGATATTTTTGTTTTCTCATTGAATTCACTCTTCATTGAGTGACTTCTTTCCATTCTTTTCTTTCTTTACTTTTCTTCAATTTTCTCTTAAAATCTCTCCTTCCGGAAGTCCACCTTTCAACACATATAGCGCTCGATTGACTACGAAAAATTGCTTTTTCTTTTTACTCAAAACATTTACTTGATCATTTACTTTAAAAAAAGCAGAACTTCGATTGTTGACTTTACATCTGCAAGAGTTTTTTCAAAGTCGTTCATTTCAAAGTCTAATTGAATTTCCAATGGAATGCGACGATTGACAAGTGTTCTTTTAAGTTTCTAGTTTACTTAAACATTCAGAGTTTCGAAATTTTATTTGATTTACAAGTTCTAATAATTCTTAGCTATTTAGGCTGACATAGAGAATGAGAAATGTCTAAACCATTGAGATTATATATGTCGTAGCCGATTATGAATGAAATTTTTTGGCAAATCTTTCTAGTAGAGCAACCCTTTAATGTATGAGGACAATATTACATCATCTTGTAGCGAATTGAATTCTGCGTCGATTGGTACCAAATTTGTGAGTTTAGGTTAAAAATTGCCGGCGCTACAACGTTTCATTCAAAATCGGCGGGATCCCCGTAGCCGATTATGAATGAGTAGGTCTAGGAGCGTCCAATCATCAAGTATTTAGTATCATTCAACGCAGAATCATTGATAATTATGTTAAATTTTTCAAATTAGCATGATTTGATGAAAAGAAAAAAAATTAGAGCAAAAAACTGTTTGTTCAAGAGAAAACTTTGAAGCCCCATAATTTGTGTTCTTTTTATCCAATCTTTCTAATTTCAAAAATTTAACATAATTATCAATGATTCTGCGTTGAATGATACTAAATACTTGATGGTTGGACGCTCCTAGACTCACTCATTCATAATCGGCTGAAATTCATAATCGGCTACGACATATACAATTTATCTCATTGCCATTAAATCCATTGATTAAATAAATCTTTTTCAGTATTTCTTTTCAGATTAGGCGATGGTTCCCCATTCAAAAAGGGAGACCGACTTGGTCTGTTCAATAAAACGTCAATCAATCGTCGATCAACCAAAAACAACAAGAGGAATGCAACTCGATTGGGTCAAGAGAACTTCACAAAAGGTTAGCTTTACTTATGATGATATATAATGATTCAAATATCATATGATGATTATTCAAATTCATCAAAGCTTAAATATTATCTTCAAATCTTTGTTCTTATGGTGAGCAATTTAAAATTGGGTTCTCTCCTGGGTAAGTATTTCCGCTTCCCCGTTTTTGGAAGCGTAAAAGATTTTGGAATTTGGAGAAGTGCTTGCATTTTATCGTTGCACTGATGTGTTTTTAGTTGTTTCAAAGTTTTTGATTGATTCTTTGTTTCACTAGTTGAGCGCTGTCTATAAGCTTCAACTCAGTGCATGTCTTTTCCTCTATACCTACAACTCTTAATATTAAAACTAGAGTGTGTTCTCTCTGATTAATACTAGCATAAAGCTTGATTAAATTAGATTAAATAAATTATACTTTAGAGTAAAAAAAAGCTTGATTAAACGTTGATTAAGGTAAATTGTGTCCTTCCTTAATTAATGATATTCAGCCAAAGGACTGAATATCTTTTGAGATGTGACTATATAACTCTCTCGAAGTTTTTTCATTTTTAAATCTTCAGGGAGCGGGACAAATGCGACCTTTTTTTGCGCACCTTTTTTTTCGCACCTTGCCCATTAGCGCACCTTTTTTTTCCGCACCTTGCTCATTAGCGCACCTTTTTTCGCGTTTTAAAAAAACTCTAAAAAGCTAATATTAACCAATTTCTATTCCAAAAGTTGTTTTTCTAGGTAATTTGAGGGTATCGAATTCAAATTTTGACATAACAGAGCGTGTGGAACCAATTTGAAAGACAAAACGGCTAGATCAAATTACAGAAAATTGTCGATTTTTCTCTTTGTATAACTCCGTCCGTTTGTTTCCACAAGCCCTGATATGTCAAAATTTCGATTCTACGCCCTAAAATTACCTAGAAAAACAACTTTTGGAATAGAAATTGGTTAATATTAGCTTTTAGAGCTTTTTTAAAACGCGAAAAAAGGTGCGCTAATGGGCTGAGTGCGGAAAAAAAGGTGCGCAAATGTCCGGGTGCGCAAAAAAAAGGTCGCATTTGTCCCACTCCCAATCTTCAACGAAATATATTCAGTTTCTTGCCTTTAATCAAGTCTTTAATCAGCTCTAATACCGATTAATCACGAGAAACACTCGAATCAAAAGCGTTAACTAAACTCAAATCCTTTATTCGCAATCAATTTGATTGATGCGGATCAAAGATTAACCTTTAATTCTCAATTTCAATTTGGAGGAATTGAATGTAAAAACGAAGGGGAAATTCATTGAAATGGGGTACACTGACATGAACAACCAAAAAAAGCAACGGTCTGACGAGAAGGGGCAATAGGGAAATGAAAAGAATTTCGAAAAAGGAAAAGGAAAGGAAAAAAAGGAAATCCTTTGGGATACCGAATCACTTGAATGCTTTTTATTGAAGCTTTGAGTTGGATAAGTTCATCTAAAAATGGCTTGAGTTTTAAATATATCTCTTTTGCTTTTTATTGCCTTCAATCTTTTCTGAATCACGTTCGCTTTCTTTCAAATCTTTCAAATCTTCAAATCAAGACCGAAAAGGATTTCTGTCTGTCAAAGATTCGAGTTTATTTCTCCCGTCAAGAAATGAAATGGATTCAGTTAGGGATGAGAAAAAAGAATTGCGTGTTCTTCTCTTTTTTATTCTAAATTCTTTTATTCGTCGAGATCTTTCTCCTCTTGGGATTTGAAGAGATCTCGATAGTCAAAAGAAGACAAAAACCCTATCAAAATGTGAGTTTTGTGAAATATTCATGGCAATCTTTTTAGACTTTCAACTTTGTTAACATCTTTTGACTTATTCTTGAAATTCTTTCAATTTAAATTTACCAAAACTTATAGTTAGCCTCATCCCAAGCATTCACTTTCATTTTCTTCTCAATTTCTCTATGAAAGATGAGCTTATTCCTATTTTCAAATACACTCAAAATCCTGAACAAAGGCCCTATTTGATGGATGAACAAAAATAGAAAAAAATCTGCGAAAGACGATGAAATTCTTTGTGAAATTTTATCCTCAGAGGAAGCGCTTAGCGACTGAAATCATCAAAAATGGGGAATTCAATGGAAAGAAGGGTTGAGAAAGCGAATGGAAAAAAGGATTTCATTCTTTTATCAAATCAAGAGATTTCAATTTTATTCAAAATAGGCCAAATAACTAAATTATCAATTGCCACCATTTGCAAAGCATTCAATCATAAAATCCCAAGAAATCGTCCAAACAAAAGTTGCTTGATCGTTTGTTGTTTTGCCTTTCTTATCCCTTTTTCTTTTTCTTAAGAACAGGTGAATTCCCATGGGAGTCTCACCCCTCGAATACACCAAAAAACCTTACTCAATCTTTTGAGTAAGATGTGAGAGTTAAGAAATCAAAAAAATCAAAAGAGAACAAGTCCGTTTTACTTTTTCTAATTGACTCTTTTCTCAGAGACATCGATGATCCATTACTGGCCATATTTAAGTTCTCAATCAATTCCTACTATGTTTCTTCACTTTAAAACAAAAAATAGTTTAGTTATAAGTATCGTTTATATTCTTTTCTTGAAACATATCTATTTTAGATCCATATTGTTTTTCCGATTCTAAATGAGCACATTGTTCTCTCTTTTTTTTCTTTTTAGTTCCCCAGTGATTTGAAATTTGCTAGTTAGGTTTGTGTGATTGATCAAATTTTTGCCACAAGAAGAAACTAAAAAGTAATTGTCAAACCATGATAGTATGTTCTGATATTTGATTTATAAAATATTCTCTTTGTATAAAGCCAAAGACCAAAGAAAAGGCAAAACCTTCCTTTCAAATTGTCCCTCTCGATTTCTTTTTTTCCCATTTTCCCTAAAAGCCGTTCACCCTCTCATAAGTGATTGCTTTCCCGGGAGAAAATATAGATTTCCCTAATATTTAAAGCCTAAAGTTGACTATTTGTACGTATTGACTCTTTAGCTATTTATTTACTCGATTAACTAAAATGTTATCTCTAAAGGAGCTTGTTAAAAAAGGTAAAACTTAAAAGAGACTCATGTCTTTTAAAGTTAGATTTTAAAGTTTAAAGTTCCCATTTTGTAGTCTAAAAACCTCGTCTAATTTTTCGATAAAAATTTGAGATAAATTTGCCTAACAGAAAATGGAAATAAGTAATAGTCGTCTCCCCGGAGAAATAAGTAACAAAATGATTTTGAAATCACAGAACTTTCTTTTGATTTTAGCTTTTTCAAGACAAATTCTTAATTTAAATGTCACGATCTTTGAAAAAGCAAAGATTTGTTTGTTGACCTCTGAGAATTTTGTCGACTCAAGTGAACTCAAGCGGCCACTTCTTTCTGAGAAATCCCCTTCACTTTAAACGCTCAATATCTTCGACTCGAAGTTTTTTGCTATTTACAAATTGTTACATAGAGTTTTTTTGTTTCTTGATTTTTGTTTTTCTGTGAAGTATCGAATTCGTGTGTGCAGAAATGAAGCTTCGAATCCCGAAAAAGGATCGGACACACAGCCGACATCAAGAAGTTCTCAATAAGGTATTCAGGCAGATCAGCTATTCACAAAATGTATATGTTACGTCCGAATCTGAGGAGACGTCCATCTCCGATCCGGACGTCCGAATCGGAGATGGACGTCTCCTCAGATTCGGACGTAACATATATATTGGCTAAACTTGAATTTAAGTGAATGTAGCTAGTTTTGAATGCTTAATTACACCTTTACTAGGGGAAATCTTTCAAGTTAAAAACGATTCGAGATGTGACATAGTGCAAAAAAAATTCTCGGCCATATCGCGATGTCTCCGTTTTTCCAAAAAGTGCCCAAACTTGAACATTTCTTGAATCCATTTTAACTTGAAACGGTTCTCTAATTAGTATAGTTAAACTTATGACACAGTAGAGCTCTTCCCTAACTTCAAATGAATATCTTTTGATCACAATTTAGAGACAAACTGTAGAACCCCCGGCTTCTCTATCCAAGGTATTTGATATCTATCTGTTGATCTCTCTCGATCTATCTATCTATCCATTTCAATAAATGTTGTCGTGTGCGTGAACTCGTGAAAAAAGTCATAATTGCACTACAAAGACTCTCCTTTAAATGTTCAGATGTACTTTGTGTCTAAAGATGAACACACCGCACTTAACTTTTCAAGAAACGACCAGAAGTGGAAAAATAAACACAAAAATGATCATAAACTAAAGTGTTTAGTTGAGCAAAGATTCATGTCAAAGAATCATGTCAAAGAATCAGGTCAAAGATTTCTTTTTAGGCTACTCCACTCTTGGTGCATTTGTTGATGATTGGCTCTGTTGGACTGTATGCAGTATTGGGAGCAGTGATTATGAGAAGATTGGAGTCCCGATCACTGGCTGAGATTCGCACTGAAGTCGAGAGTAAATGGGCAAATGTACCTGGTGCGAAAATAGATTGGATATTATCTGTATACAATTATTCAGATGAAACTTCAAAGCACCGCCGTCGACACACCCTCGAAATCGAGAATATATTGGACACTTATGAAGATGGGTCGGGTTTGCTTGTTTCTATTTCTGTTTCTGTTTCTTTTTTTCACTTTCTAGAGGACTTATTCTTTATTTTTCCTTTTTAAATAGTTAAAAAGCTCGTTTAATTTCTATGTGTTTAGTGAAGAGAGTTCTCGTCAAAAGAGAGCTGCAGCTGAAGTGATGAGAAGTCGAAAATGTGTGATCGCTGTGATTAAAGTAAGCAGAAAAGTGAAAAGGATAAAATGTTTTACAGCAAATGCGTGGCAAATGCGATTTTGCATCAGTAGATGTGAGTATGATTAAAGGTGAGAAAAAGTTGTCGATGAGTAGAGAGATGAGAGAGAATCTCCTTTCAGAATTGGACAAATGCTATCATGTTGCCGTCGAGCACGCAACTCACACAAAAGATGTGATATTTAAGAATAGTGCGGAAGAAGTTGAATCTGGTATGTTGCAAAAGATGATCCACATTTATTAGAAATAGAAAATTAGAAATAGAAAAAGTTACTTCAATTTGGAAAGGATTCAAAAGTGTTTTCATAAAGATTTCTTTTCAAATGTTTAGAAGGATTTGATGACATGGAAAAACCCGAAAAAATGCCAAGAAATGAAAGCCGGCAAATATGGGATAACAGAGAAAATCCCATTGGTAAATGCAGAAAAGACACAAAAATGCCTGCCTTCTCTCAACTCACTAGCTAACAATCAAAGAACTTCTCCAAATTTAGTTTAGCTTTGAAATAAGTTTAAAGAAATGGTAAAGTTCGACTTTACAATCTCTTTCAAAAGCTCAACCTTTGTTCTAATTGCAAGAAAGTAGCCTTGAAAGTCACCTTGAAAGTAATCACTTCTAACAGCACAAAATTGGACGAATGCCACTTCTTGGGAAGATCTTTGTGGGAAGACAAATCTTTCTTTCAATTTCGTATTTCATTGCTTGAAATCTAAAAATACAACATTGCTTGCTTCACTTGAATATTTCAAAAATGCTTTCTATATCCCTTTTTTAGTGGCCGAAGAGTTGGAAGAGGTTTTACCGTGGTCATTCATGGACAGTCTACTCTTTGCTTTCACCGTCATCACAACTATCGGTTTGTCTTGAGTTAACACCTTGAAAAGCAAACTGCACTCAAAATCCTCTAGGTTACGGTAATGTTGCTCCCCGTACATTTTGGGGTCGTCTTTTTGTGATTCTCTATGGTTTGATCGGTATACCGTTTACTCTTCTTGCGATTGCCGATATGGGAAAATTTCTCTCCGAAATTATGTACGCTGTCATAAAGAGATGCTCAAAATTTAAGAGGTAAGAAAGAAAATAAATTTGAATATTTGAAATCTCTGTAGACGATTGAAAGAAATGCTCTCACGGAAAGATCGAAAACAATACGATTTCAACAAATTGAATGGAGGATTGGGGAAAAGTGGAGGTGATGGGACGCCGTTGAGTGAGAAGACCACAAGTATTGAAGAGGTTGTCAAAGCTGAAGAAGGACAAACAATTATATCACCAGAAGATGATAAGGTTTGAGAGTCTATCTTTTAAATGCTGGCTTTACAATATAAATGTTTAGGTATCCGTCTCTTCAGACGAAGAAGCCGATGACAGTCAAGCTCTTCCCCTATTCATTCTATTTATTCTGTATATTGGACTTGGTAATGCTATTCAGTTCTTTTTTTATTATTATTCTTCATTTCAGGTGCTCTTTTATTATGCCAATACGAGCCAGATATGGATTTCTTTAAAGCCGTTTATTTCAATTTCGTCACATTGACTTCGATTGGACTTGGTGATATTGTGCCAAGAAGGCTTGTTTTTAAATTAAAAAGATATTCAAGTGAGATACTGTACGGAGATAATTACCGTAAATACTGTAATAGTACCCCACCCCCATAATGACGGTGCGGAGCGTTGCGTAGCCTAGCTTTGGACGAGTTTTTCTCGACACTGGTTTATGCTACAATGCGCGCTTAGGTATCAAAAAATAGCCCTGAATTTCAGCTATTTTTCGATACCAAAGACGCATTTTTTGAAAGTACGGGTGCTTTGAAAAAAATGAAATACTAAAAACTTTTGCGACTACACGACTGTACGAGGGGGGTGGGGTACTATTACAGTATTTACGGTAACTAATACTAAGATATACTAATATAGAGATACTTGACTTTTAGTGAGACGTTTATGGCTGTAACAATCGTTTATATAGCGATCGGATTGGCGTTGACTACAATCGCTATTGGTTAGTCAATGAAAATGATCAAACAGATCAAACAGTTCTGATTTCTTGAATTTTTCAGAAATCGCTGCTGATACCCTTAAGAAGTTGCACTATTTCGGGCGAAAGATCGAGAATGTAGCCAATGTTCCGATTTGGTTTGGAGGGAAGAAGTGAGATTTGTCGTTGAGCATTATAGACATCAATATAGACTCACAATGAAGCAATTGGTGAGAAATCTCGGTGATCAGTTCAATCTCCCGACAACAGCGATCAAAAATCTCGATCTGGATACATTTGTCGACAATGCGATTAAAGTTGAAGCAGGAGAACTTGAGACATTGAGGGTTAGTTCATGATAATGGAACAAAGGAACAGTTCTAGATCATCTAAATCTAGTTCTAGATCATCTAAATCTAAATTTTAGCCTCCACCTTTTGAACCCGAACAGGAAGTCGACGATTTTGCTGACAATATCGAGGATCTAGGTGAGAGTGAACTTAGTTTTGCTTTCTAAGAGAATTGAAACAAACTCTTCTATCAATTTTATTTTTTAAAAGTTCAAATTGTTTAATTGTTTCAATTCTCCTTTAACCCTAACCATCAAAATGCACGTTTGATTCGATTGATTCATTGGTTATTGGTTATTGGTTATTGGTTATTGATTGTTTACAAGTTGGGGGCTATTGTTGGGCCCATTTCAGTGTCGATTGATGAGAAATCAATGGGTGAATCGATTGGGAAAAGGAAAGGCGAAGAAAAAAGAGTGATTGGATGGAATGTGCATCAATCTTCTCATCTCCCACCACCTCCACCACAACGATCTCTTCGACCAATCTCATTCTCATCATCCATCAAGCGATCGGCACCGTTCACCATTGAACTTATGAAATAATAAATGAAATTAAGAAATCAGAAATCATTTTATATAAACAGTTATTGTTTTGGCTTTTATAAACTTTCTTTACGACTTAAAAGACAGATTTTAGTGTCCGCTTTTGAACAAAAGTCGGGCAGAACAAAAGTCCTTTTTTGGTTTTAGCAAACGAGTCATTTGTTTGTGTTGTGTTTTATATGTTACAGCTGTTATTGTATCTATTCAATAACCTTTATTGAATCTATTCAATAATGGACGGGTTTTTGAATCGGACAAAGTTCAATAACGGACGTAACATAGATCCATTTAAGGGTGTAACTGTAGGAGAGAAGTGATAGAGTGTCTAGATGAATGGAAGAGAGATCCAACTCCACCACCAACACCGCCTGGTCTCACTCCACCACAATCACCATCTCCACCACCATATGAAGAAACGAGTGAAGAAGAGATCCCCGATCCACCCACACCACCGCCTCTCCCAGAGCCAGAGCCGGAGCCAGAACCCGAGCCAGAACCCGAGCCGGAACCCGAGCCAAGTCCTGAGCCTTCTTTGAAAACACCAGGCATTTTTTTATATTTCATTTAGTACCTAGAAAGTTTTCTAGTTTCCTAGATTCATCTAACATTTTCACATTTTGAAGTGATTTTAAAACGAAATTCATAATTATTGGCAAAGAATAAAACCTTTTGAGTGTCTTGCACCTGACATTTCTTCAATCAAATCAATATTTATCCAATATTCAGTTTTCAGAACCTTCTCCATCTCCTCCTCCAAAAACTCCCACACCCGAACCATCTCCTTCTCCACCAAGAGAACCCACTCCACCAAAGAGTCCCACTCCTCCACCAAGGTTCGCTTGAAGCCTAACAATAAAGAAATCAATATACGAAGATCAAAAATGAAATGAAATATATTATTGCAGAGAACCGACTCCAGAGCTGAGAGAGCCAACTCCTGAACCGACTCCAAGAGAACCCACTCCTGAGCCTGAACCCGAGCCCGAACCCGAGCCTGAACCTGAAGTAATTCTATTCTTTCTACTACAAAAAAAAACATTTAGGAAGAAATTCTCCTGCCACCCGAACCTCGAAAACAACCAAAGAGTAAGTTTTTTCTTTGTGATTTTTGCCAAAACTTCCCTACTAACAGTGGCCTACTATGTACTCAAATACACAAAATTGGAACGTTGGTTTTAAAGCTCTAGAGAAATTTTTGAATTATTTCATTTACTGACAGAGTTTTAACAAAAATTTTTTGAACTTTTAAAGTAATAAGCTAAAAGGAAAATGAGAAGAAAACGATTTTCAGAGAAAACGTTGACAGCCGCGGAATTAGCCGCACAAAAGAGGAAAGCTTATAGTGAAGATGCATGGAGAAGATATCAAGAATATCAAAATGTAAGCGGGTTTAGTTTTAATCAAGCGTAGTTGCTAAAAAAGAGATCTTTCAGCAATGGAAGAAGTTCCGACAGACGAAAAATCAGCCAAAACCTCCACCGAATCCTCGAGCATCGAGTGGAAGTCGAGCCTCAACGGCTGGCGGAGTCAGCACTACTTCGTGAGTTTTTAACTCACAAATCTTACCATATAAAGGAATTATATTGTAAAATTTGAGTTCTCGTCCCGGTTCATCAACATCCTCCCGTCCTGAGGGTTCTCGTCGTGGTTCTCGTGCTCCATCACCCGAAAGTACCAACTCTTCACGCATATCTTGATATGAAACTTTACTTTTTACTGTATAAAGTGTTTTTTTCCACCTCAACAAGAGTTTATTTCATGGAAATTCCTTCATATTTTTGTCAATAACCGCTCTCCAGTTCATTAGAGTCGAAGAGACGACGCGGATGGTGTGAACGACGAGAACGACTCTTCGAACTGGTAACAGTTGATGTTGAATTCTCGAGATGAGCTAGTGAATGGAAATACTTTCTCTTCAGTTCATCGGAGAGCTTTTTCACTTCATCTTCGGCGTCTCCATTCCACATTTTGACCGATGAATTGATATAGGCTCGATCAAGTGCCTCCCACAAGCCGAGAGCTGGAAATTCGTTTTTTTTAACTAACTTTGCATCAGAAAATGATGGAAGCTAGTGTGTTCCCCGCGATCAATCGATTAAAGTTAAACAATTCAAATTTTAATCGTTTAATCGTCGATTAATGGCTTTTGGGTTTTTAGAACGCGCCCTCACATTGGCCAGCTATTTAGCTATTCAGCTAAATTAACTTGTAGAAGATTAAACATTTCCTAGATTCTAAAACTCACAAGCTCCCCAGATAAATTCCCCACAAAGTCTTGTTCTCACATAGAGGACATTGGCTGTAGTGTCCTTGAAATTAATGCTCAATCGAAGTTTTTTCGTCTGAAATTCACATTAAAATAAAGAAATTCGAAAACTTTATCAAGTTGGTTAGCAGTTTGAAATAAGAAATACGATTTTGTAAATGAATTCAATTTAAATTCAAACCTCCGCTTTTAGCATTTGCTCTTTGATGTCCTTTTTGAGAGAAAGCATAAAGAATTTCACACAATTCGTCTCACCGGTCTCACATGGTGGCACTTTAATGCTAAAATCAAATAAATAGATTTGTTTTGCTGTAAATAGTCTAACTAAAACTAAAGTTTTCTATTGGAGCCTAACTTTATGAGTACCTTGATCCCTTTACCTGTCTTTCAGCCACGATTCCCCGTTAATATTCATAAAGAAAGAGATCTCAGTTTCGACCTTTGTTGAACCTAGATTTAATTACTTCATATTTACATAGGTATTTTTTCCATATTACATATCAGTTCATATTTTTGTACCTTTATAGAAAATGGCGGGATCATTGCGAATGTCCATCGAGAAATCGAGACAGTTTTGCTTTTGTTGTACCATCGTACAATTCATATAAGCCGGTTTCCATTGAGCTGAAATGCTATTAGGGTGATAGGAATGAAACCAGCGCTCACATATCTTTCCAAAAATAAAAAGATTGCAAGCCTCAGCCAATAATTGTTGTATACTATTAGAAAGCCCGTAAATCTTCTCTACAAAATAGTGCAAAAAGATTTTGAATTCGAGTGATTATTGGGGACCGCGATCTTTCGGGCGATTTAAAGTTCAAGTTGTGTTCCCTGTGCGCGGGCACAATCGCACTCGATCTGGCATACTTCGCTTGCAGATATAGTTCCCTTTTCACTTGTCAAACCGGAAGCGTCCATTTTGGGTCATCCGGTAACCAATCCGTTGTCTGCCCCATGTGGTCACCGCTTCCCAAAACTAACCTTGGCTGTAGGACTGGTTAACCCAGTTCCGGCTCATTTTGACTATGATGACGGGTTCTCTGTCGGTCGAAATGGGATCCCAAGTGCCTGTAAAAGGGTGCTGAAGGGAGCCGCTGTGAATTTTTGGATTCATCCCAAGGATTTCGGTCCGTAGGGGCAGCAAAAACTCATGGCACGAATGTCGTGGCTATTACCAGAAACACATTTTTGATCTAACCAATCCAAATTAAAATCTTTTTGCAATATTTTGTAGAGGAGATTTAGGGCTTTCAAACAACACTTATTGGCTGAGGCTTCCAATCTTTTTTTAAGATATGTGAGGTTTCATTCCTATCACCCTAATAGACTATAAATAATTTTTGAATCCTTTTCCCTGAGAAGCGCAAGTAAAAGAGATGACTTAAACGAAAGCACAAACCCTGGGTCAGAGCGAGCACCGCCGCGATGATCGCGAGTCTCAACATTGTCATCAAGAGACTCAAGATCCAGAAAAATTCAAGAGAAATATCGAATTATTGAATAAAAGAAAAGACAAAAGTGATTTCTCTTGAGATTTCTATTACGCATGCTCTTTTTGTCGTTTTTTTTCTTTCCGTAGATTGACAGCTTTTCTTGAATTGACTCAAAACGCTTTTTTCAAACATGGGACTCAGCTCTTCTTATGTTTTTGGCAACAAAAATGGATTGACAGGTGATTCGCGTAGAGGAAAATGAGTCTTTGAGAAATTTCCGATCATTTCCGAAAGTAGGAATTGATTTAAAAACGCTCAGCTGTACAATATGTGTTCATAAAATTGTCTCGATAAGATTGAAAAGGAAAGAAGTCAAAAAATGAAAAAAGTTGTCATAAAAGTTCTGGCAACATTGACGAATTTCTTTTTGAGTTTGAAAATTGGATTGATTAATTGAGAGAGAGTTTTGAATCTTTATTCAATCGACTGATATGTACAAAAGAATCATTCTAACAGCTTCAACTCCGACTAACATTGATCGAGATCTTCACAAGTTTGTTGTGGATTCTTCTTTTCACCTCGAGATCCTGAATTGATCTTTAAGAGAAAAACGAATTCTTATGCGCCTTAGCTTCATTCATTTGCTTCTTACCTCATAAATCAAATCGAAATTGTCATTGACTAGATCCATGCATTCTTTCCCGGCCACAGGCCCTTCATTATGGCTGATGTCTTTGCATTCCTGAATCCAAACAAGCATTTCAATCTCCATAAAAACTCCATAAAAAAATCTCCATAAAAACTGACATCCATCAGCGCCGATTTGAGCTCCGATTTGGTGGGTGTTGAGTGGAAATGATGAATAGCGATGTTCATAATCATTTGACATGTTCGACATGGATCATTTGGTTGATCCTGCAAAGGATCTGGTTGACCAGTTTTTCTGGTTGACATCTGGTTGACCCAGTTTTTCTCAATTTAGTACTTCTAGCAAGTTTTACTTCACGATTTCTATCAAAAAAGATAAAGATCTTCGCAACTTTAACTAAATTTGAAAATCCTCACTTTTAAACTCACTTTTACTCGTAAAGCCAAACCAAAAGTGCAAAAGAATGAAAAGAGTTGACAAGGCAAATGGTCGAAGAATCATTTCATAAAGAATTACAAAAGATTTTAATAAACAGATTTTTTAATAAACAGATTTTTCAATTTTCTTATTTATTCTTTTCTTATCTTTTTCTGGGAGCCTCCCCTCGTGTGCATTCTGTTCATTCTAATCCCCTTTATCGCTGTGATTTTGCTTTTTTGAATCCGGAAACTTCTGAAATCTCTATCTTTTTGAAATCCGGAATTGAGATTTGAACTCGATGTATGTGACGCTAAAGAGTTTGCACAATTTTCACGTTTTTTCCAAGAGATCCAAGAGATTCAGCAGAATGTTTATTAAGAAAAAGTTGATCCTTCATTTCATGTATCCAGCTTTCTTCAATTGTTCCACTGAAAGTAAACTTTTAGTTTTTAATTGAAATAGATTTTTTTACATTGAAAGATCATACTCGAAGTGCTACGCCAGAGTTTTACAGTCGATGGTCCTGAAAGGATTTTGAAATTTTAAATTGAAAATTTCCCACTTTACCAAGACGATAAGTCTTGGAACATTAGCCTAAAAAACTCACGAATTGCAGTTTGTTTACGATTTTTCTGAATCAAGTTGAGAAATTGAATGATATCCGAGCGATCGATGCGGACAATTGGCGGCAGAAGAGAGACTGTAATTAACACATTCATGACAAAGTCATTTTTGGCTCGGACAACAGCTACGACTGGATGTACGCTTGCATTTGGGTAATTAAACAATGAAATATCCAAAAATAGGCACTTTTCTTTAAAAACTGATAACAGATTCGAATTCAACATCCTCGAAAACCCTGATTGCAATTTTCCAATCGGTATCGATGGGCCGTATGGGATTTAGGTTGAGTTGAATGTCGAATCTGTTGAGTGAATGGAATGGATGGGTTACAATAACTACAGTAAGTTCCATCTTAATCATTACTCCAAATTTGCAAGAAAAGCTTCACTGAACACTCACTGAAATAAACATTTGCATAAGAGTTTGTGGAAAATTAGAATGGAATGGACTGACTTCCAATACGGTTCCAATATGGATGGGTTACAATAACTACAGTAAGTTCCATCTTAATCATTGCTCCAAATTTGCAAGAAAAGCTTCACTGAACACTCACCAAAAGGGTTCAATCGTGGCATTGCCTTTACCGTAAACAAAGAAACGAAAAGAAATGCAATGAAGTATCGAGTTTGTCTCATTTTTGTTCAATTTTGCGTTTTGATGCTTTAGTAATGCTTTTATAGGAATATTTTTCAAATCCATCTGCTTTTTTTTTCAAATCAGCCCACTCAAATCCGCGAAAATTTGCTAGCGTTCCACGAAACAAGAATTCACCTGTTCTTCTCACAAAATCAGCAAATTTTGGAGTGAAATGGCATTTGAATTTCCAGATTTCTGCTATTTTTGGGTTATGAATTGAAGTTTATTAATAAAACCCGTGAAATTGAAATAAACATTTGCATAAGAGTTTGTGGAAAATTAGAATGGAATGGACTGAAGTTTTGGGAATGGGAAACCAAGTAGCAGATAATCAAAGAAGAAAAGTCCCATGAAACGTTTCATCAAAACGGGAGATTCTCTGAAAATAAATCTATTTAAACATTTATTTAAACAAACTTGAGCTCTTCCTCAATTGCTTTTCTTTTCTCATCACCAACTGTGGAATGAAGGGATCGTCCTCCTTGTAATTGTTCTTTGATCTAAAGTTCTTTAGTTAAATTTCTTTGAGATATTATCACAAAATCGATTTCTTGTCCATTAACACCAGCTTTTCCGAATAATTCTTCTAATTGTCTAGCAATTCCTTCAGTATCCGCACTGCTGTACTTCAGAATTTTGTAATTTGAGAGCTGACTGCTGAACTCGCATTGCCTGAATGAATTACACGAAAATCAGGAGCTCTCTCTCTTCTCTTTCTACCATAATTGTGGAAGAAAATGTAGATTGACATGTTCATCGATTGAATATCCACCATTTCCCATTTTGAAATCATCTCTTCGCACCGTTTCTCGCCCATTCTTCTCTAGCATTCCCAACAAACAATCCGCATTTACACAATCACCACATCTCTTTAGATTGCTAAACTTTCAAAATCGTTTTCACGGCTTTCACGGCTTTCAAACGAACGTGCATTGATTGACTAATCCCGAGAGAAATCTTTCCATCGGTTCGCGGACAAGTGCGAAATTCTTCGATTCATCAAAAGGGATTTGCAAGAATTTTTCGACTTGCCGATGTTTAAAGAATTCATTTTTTTCCAATACAAGATCTAGAAAAGTTCTTTATGATTTTTGTTTGCTGAAATAATCTCTTTTTCATACCTATTATCATTCCATTGATTGCGAAAATTGCCAGCAGTTTTTATAAGAAATGGATTATGCAAATAGCACATGATAGCTGTGAGAAGAGTGGACATGTTCTTGTAGATTGTACAAGCAGTTAAACGGTGTCTTTTCGATACCTGAATGAGGGAATTGATTTGAAAGTTGTTAGTAAATCTTTTGTCATTGAATAAACGAACCCGATATTGTGAAATCATTTGATAAAAAGGCGTTTGTAATGAGCATTGATCTCTTGATGGACATAACCATTCAAGGAAATTCATTGCTCTAAATATTGAATAGACTTTGTACCTTTGAATTTGAATGTTTGATAAACCTTTGAATGTCTTCATCGGCCATTTCTGTCACCACAACCAATAACACAGTCAAATGCTTTTCATTCACCGAAAATCGTTCAAGAAACTTTTTCTAAAACTTTTTCTTTGCTTAACTTTAGAGAGAAAACTTACAAAGAATAATTTAGCCGTATCAGATGCTTTCACAATCTTTTCTTTATCATAATCCGGCCAAAAAATAATCAAAAAGATGATTATCGTCGGCACAAAAGCATAAAAAAATGATCGATTTCGGAAAAACATCTAGAAAGGTTTAAATCTAGAAAGGTTTCCTGAAAGCTGAAAAAAAGCTTGTTTGAATGTTTGAGTGCTAATCTTCTCGAGAATCTTTATGCAAAACGAGGCCAGAGATTAGATCTCAGCAAAAAAATAGAGCTAGACTTTTCTGGATTCATCTAAAGGAATTAAAGAAGATTTCCATTTTATAATGTGACAAAATTTATGAAAAAAAAGTATGACAAAAGATTCCACGTCAAATCGTCCTCATATGTGAGTTATCCACAAAAACGAATAAAGGTTTTGTCTCTTTTCAAATCCGAAATCGATATTTTGATCAAATCGTTTGGATGCTTTTTGAAAAATGAATATCATACAATTCATAAACCATTTTTTATTTGACAATGTTTTGTTACTTTACAATAACTCCAGGAAAATTTTGAGCGTTTGGTACGTTTGGTAGCTTGGTACGTTTTTATTGTGAACCAGCTGAAAAATCTGGATGTTTTTCTGGCTGGATAAAGCCTTACAGGTGGACGGACAAACAGACACTGCTTTTATATATGTTGTGTCCGATTTAGATTGAACTTATCGCGGACGTCCGATTTAGATTACAGTCTATATCGGACGTCCGATTTAGATTCAATCTAAATCGGACGGAAATCAAAATCGGACACAACATATATATTAGATTTCTTTAAACACTAAACCATTCAATTCACTTTCAGTTCTATTAAAACATTTTCCAGTTTTCACAATCTGTGACTCATCACTTTCTTTCATATCATTCATAATCTATGGTTTAACTCGAATCACAAAAAAAAGACCGATGGCGCCAAAGGTTTTCATGGGCATTTCTGTATAGAGAAATGGTAAAATGGTAAAATGGAAAAGAAAAAGGAAAAAGATATCGATGAATAAGCTCTTCTCTTATTCTTTATTCTTCCGGAAAGGTGGAGTGAAAGATGGAAAAAGAGGCAGAATCGCTTCTCTCGTGTCATTTCGTTTTTCACTCAATCAAGTCTTGTCTTGTTAGATCTTTATGCAATCATGATTTCTTAAAGTTTCAGTTTTACATTAAAGTGTACCCGGATTAGTATCGTTGATTTAAAATGACTGAATACTTCAAATTCTGTCACTATTGTCGGGTAGAAAACTGGGACTTTACAATTACAGTAACTCTAAAAGCTCGTTCACAAATTTTAGCTTCATTGATTGACGATGACTGAATTTTGGCAATGTTTCTGTTTGATCTTCTCACCGGTTAGTTTAAAAGAACTAATCAAACAACAAACACTTTTTCAGCCAATCACTGTCGCTTTAGCAACAGGCGACGGGAAAAAAATGTACATCTGTATGCTTCTCACAATGATTTGTTATATTCCCGGGCTCCTATATGCTATGCAGGTTTGGTTCTCGTTTTACAAATTCAAAAAGTACAAGGATCGAATGGTCCAGTGATCAAATCACTCCTGTGAACCACCATCGCGCCACTTGACTCACTGAAGAATTTCTCGCGCGGAGTATTTAAATAGGAACAAGAGAAAACAAAAAGATATTCAGTTGGTTCACTGAATATCTAACACAGCGAAATCTAACATAAATCGGAACGCGAAAGGCGCAGAATCAGGGGTGGGCTAGTTTCCGCAACAGAGTCATTTGCGCAACTGGGTCGTTTGCGCAACTCACCATAACTTTCTTCTAAGTGGGCTAATCTTTATGATTTTGATTTCATTTTGTTGCACTTATTGAGATCTACAAAAGGAGACCAAAATCATAAAGATTACACTTAGAAGAAAGTTATGGTGAGTTGCGCAAACGACCCAGTTGCGCAAATGACCCTGTTGCGCAAAAAAAGTTGCGGAAACTAGCCTACCCCCAGAATCGGAACTAACAGAACATTTGACTCAAAATCTTCTCCTTTTAGTATACAAATGAGGGACGAGATCATCACAATCATCACGCTCATTAAAATCGATCAATTTACTCTGAACTCAATGATCGATCTCCAAAACAACCTTTTCCCTTTTCCCAATTCTCTTTATCGCTCAAAAATATTGACAGAAAACAGAGAGATCTCCCAGGATAATTGCTTATTTTTCCTTATTTTTCCGTTTTTTTATCAGTCAAATGTCACTTCTTTACTCAATTTTACTTTTATTTTTGTTTTTTATGCAAATAGGTTTGTGATTTGTACGTTTTTATCAAAAATTATTTAATCAAATAGGCGTGTTTGCATTTTCGAAATCTCTTGATGAATCAAGTGTCTATGGATCACGATTTTTACCCGAGAGTCGACGACTTTTTAACGACATCTTTCCGCCACTTGAATAAATTCGAACAATAAATATAAAGTTAAAGATATTGTTACAAAGTATCCAAAAGTTACAGATATCAGTTATCAATTCAAAAACAAACTTTTTATTCACGTAACCTGATCACTCAACCAGAACGGGGAAGGAATTTCTCTCCCCAGGAAATCATTTTCAATTTCATTTGATGGCACGTTCAAGTTCAGTTTCAGTTCAGTTTTAGTTTCATTTCCTCTAAAATGACTAACATTTTACAGTTTACCTTGTTGCTTTCTTTGATATTTATTGTGTATGGTGGTAGATATGGAGGTGGATGGGGTGGTGGTGGAGGTGGAGGGATTGGTGGGTGGAATGGTGGAGGTGAGGGTGGAGGGATGAGTGCGTGGAATGGTGGAGGTGGAGGTGGAGGGATGGGTGGAATGAGTGGATGGAATGGTGGAGCACCGAGTCGACCCTTTGGACACTTTGGAAGACATCGACATCGACATTGGCATCGTGGGTGGAGAAGACACCATTTCCGAAATCCTTTTCGAGCTCGATGGGGAAGAGGGAGACACGGAAGGCATCGGTCAGATCTTTGAATCCTTGGAAAACCATAAAAATGTCAGACATTGGCGAATGATGTCACGATCTGGACATCGATTCTTCTTCCGTCATGGAATGGATGCTGGAGAATTGGCTGATCTACAAAATTTACCCGATGATGTCCGGCAAAGACTTGGCGATAATGAGCAAGAATTTGTGAACTATGGAACAAGGTAAAGAAAACGGGAAATTTGGAGTGAAGAGAATTTAGATTCAAACGTCGTTTCAATTTGGGAGCAATGGAAGATATTGCCGGGAATTTCAACGATAACTATGCTACTCTTCAAGAATTGAAATCAAGACCGAATAGGAGAAGATTTCGATTTGGAATGCATCCATTTATGCATTTATCAAGGGATCAATTCAAACGGGTAAACGAAAAAAGAACAATGAACTTTTCAGTTATAGATTTATTTAGATTTTACTACCAATTCCTGATGAAACTTTATCTCCAAGTGTGATCGTTGATGAGGGTGATGGAACAGAAAATGGAGGAGAAGAAGGGACAACTCATGCTCCAAGTGAAAGCGATTATCAAGCGGATATCGAATACAATGATCAAGATTCGGTAGGTTGAAATAAAAACATGTTAGAGTTAAAAATAGACAACTGAAACGACTCCTGAAGAGACGACAACAGAGGAAACATCCACAGATTATGGAGGAGAAGAAGAACAAGGAAAAGAAGAACAAGAAAAAGAAGAACAAGAAGAACAAGAGGAATTACCGACAAGTTTTGATTGGAGAGACCAAGTGACAGTCTCCACTCCGAAACACCAATGGGATTGTGGAAGTTGCTGGACTTTTGCGTGGGTAGTTCATAGTCAAATATCTCGATTTACTCCAATCGTCACTTGTTCGACAATGTACTGTTTGACAATAAAGCTCAATCTTCAGATCAGCAGGAGTTCTCGAGATTCAACACGCTCGTCAAAACAACGACGATCAATTGGATCTCGCAGAAATGGTTGGTTTTCTTGAGAGAAAAGATATTCATTTCTAACAGGATCATACTTGTGTTTACAATGGAACAATTTGTGATGGTGGATTTCCAAAAGATGCATTCAAATACTTCATGGAGAATCCGGGGATTGGATTGGAAAGTGATGATCCGTACGATACGGATAAAGAGATGCTTTGTCGAGAGGTTAGTTTATTTCAAAACTTGATAAAGATAAAGTTTCCATAACCATAATCATTTCCATAATCATTTCCATTCATTTTCATAATCATTTCCATTCATTTCCATAATCATTTCCAGATTTCTCCAGCTGTTCGTGTTCGTGAAGTCATCGATTTATTACCATTTGATATGGAAAAGACAAAAAGAGCTCTCATCAAAAATGGTCCATTTGCTGTGGGTTAGTGGGAAAAGATTGCTGTAACAAGAACAAGAACAAGAACAAGAACAAGAACAAGAACAAGAACAGCTTTCAGGAATTTATGTAAATGATGATTTTCAATATTACAAGGAAGGAATCTTTGACAAAACGTGTGAAGGATTGGAGAAATTGGGAGGACATGCCATTGTGGTTGTTGGATATGGTGAGAAGATCACATTTTGAAACTTAAAACTGGTCAAAATGTAATACCTACCAGATAAATTACCATAATCCTTTATAAAACTTGATTAAATATATTAAATGGTAAACAGGTGTCGAAGATGATGTTCCATATTGGATTGCGAAGAATTCATGGGGTGATGATTGGGGAGAAGGTGGCTATATCAAGGTGAGTTTTAAAAAAAGATTCAAAAAGCAATGCAATAGTTTTAAAAGTCCCAATATTAGTTCAAAGCCGGCGAGAATCTCTGCCGAATCGAGTCATGGTTTCAAACACAAGCGATAATTGAATAAAAGGATCTGTTTAAAAGTTGAAGTTTTAAAAGGATCATTGAATAAAGGTCACAGGAAAGTCTGAATTCGTTAGGTAAACATTTGCACAACATTTAAACATTTAAACAACAAACAGCATCGAGTACAAAGTTTGACTGAATATCGTGAAATTTCTTCTGAAAATTCTGTGTTTTCTCTCAAAAATTTGTTGTCAAATCGAACGTTTCTCGTAAATCATTCATTCCTACATCAAAAAAATCAATGATAAACTCTTTAAAGTCTACAAAATGAGCACTGAAATGAGGTCTATTTGTGGTGACGGTAGGAGAATGGGTTTAAAACAATCTAACAAGTGAATCTAACCGGTAAGACTAGGTAATCAAGTGTAAAATGAATAAAAATCACCGAAACTCAATGAAAAGCAATGAAAATCACCGAAAGATCAATGAAAATCAATGAAAATCAATGAAAATCAATAAAAATTTCAAAGAAAATGAATTTCTGTATAGATAAATATTTGAAAATAATGGTCATTGATGTAAACGGAATGCCTTTTTCTTTATTTTCCATATTGCTTTCTCGTTATCCAGTCGTTGTTGTGTTACAGCTGAAGAATATCTTCGCAAATGTGTTTAAAAGTAATGATTTTGATGTAATGACAATGAATAATCAAATCATTGAATCGATTTCTTCAAACTGAACTTACAATCCACAAGTTTTTCGGCATCTCGTTCGCATAATTGTTAGATAACCACTATTTGTACAAAGGCCTGCCTGAAATTCGTGATTGAAACATTTAACACGTTGACGACAATAGAGTTTTTGCAAAAACAATCGCATGGGACAACGTTGTTTTTTTTCGACAAAAAATGTCACCTGACATCAGGTGACAATGTCGTCAACGTGTTAAACAATATGATTTTCATTTTCAAACATAATACTAAAGATTACTAAAGTATTTTTGGCTAAAGATACTAAAGTATTTATGACTCAAAGATTCTTTTGTTATAATCTTTAGTATTATACAGGTTTTTTTTTGTTGAGAGTCGATTCTATCGATTCCATCGATTTACCTTAGAACAACAATCAAATCCCGTATCAACACATGTCGTATTGGTGCTATTTTGAGCATAAATCATCAAGAAGATCGTCGAGATGATCAACAAAATAAAGGAAACTTTCATTCTTGGAATGATCAGTAGAAACTGAATATCCTTTTTGAAAGATCTCATTTATATAAATGATTCAGAATGATTTTATTGATACAGCTTGTTTGTTGAGGGTCGATTCCCTGCATTGAACCCTACCTATTCCTTTCCATTTCCACTTTATTTCTCTTATTTACTCTTCAATCATCAACTACATCATGACGTTTAAAATCCAGATTTGGAAGTTGAAAAAAGTGATGTGCGATGGGAAAAAAAGAAAGTTGCTCGCATGATTTGCAAAGAGATTTGAAAGAAAATGAAAGTCAATGACTAGCAATCTCTTTCAATTAAAATTTTCGGTAGAATAATAAGTAAATAACAAGCTGTGAACAATAAAAACATCCTTTTCTCTCTTTTTCTCACAGCTCTAATCTTTCTTTCATCAATTTTTTCAGAACAAAATAAACAAGAAACGTTTGGTCAAAAAAGGAGTGAATGTTCTAAACACTGAGTGGTTTTTGATTTCGCCCAAACTCTTATTGCAATTTTTTTACGACGTTTAATCATTGTTTGATGTGTTTTTTGATTTTAGAATGAGATTCTCTCTGCTCATTATCTTTTCAATGACTACTCTTGTTTTTTGTGGAGACAAAGTTGAGGAGATAAACGACAATTCCAATTGGCCACCGAAACTTGATAGAAATGGTCAGTTCTAGAAGATGATTTCCCCGTAAACTGACAAATTTGAGTGATAACTTTTCCCAATGATCTTTAGCTCCCTGTCCTCATCCAAATATGGAACGTCGTGATGGTGGAAGTGCAAGTTGTGATGAGAATTGTGAAGATGTGATCGCTGAACGAGAAGGAAAAGAAAAACCAATTCGAGTAGGGAAATATGCAGTGAATCTAACCTCTAAGCTAGTTATCTAGTCATAACTATCAATGAAGTGATTGATTGATTCCACGCTTCCATATTGATTCCACGCTTTCCATATTGATTCCACAAATCTCATTTAGCCTTGTATTTTGATCTACATCTACAATGAATGTCACTGCAAGCCGGGATTCGCGCGAAAAGCCGTTGATAACGCTGAATGTGTGGCGAAAAAAGATTGTTGAATGTGATTTGATGTGATAAATCAAATTTAGCAACTGATATATCCAAAAAATGTTCTCCAAGCTCACAAAATCGCCGTGTTTGATCATGATGAGTCATTGAAAGAATTGCGTGAATGATTTCTCAAATAAGATCTTCTTGTTCCACTTTGTCAGTTCAGCAAATGAAAATGATCAATATTAGAGAAAATTTGGGGATAAACAGGAAGAAAAATGGGTTTATAAACAGAAAAGCTCAATGTTTAGCAATTCGTTTTACAATAATGAACACAATTCTTTTCATTTTTAGTTTTATTCTTGTTTCTTATTCATTTCCATTTGATTTGGATAGAAATGGTGAGTGATTGGAGATGCTCAAACAGAAATATTAGTTTATTTTAGTTTATTTTAGTTTAGCTTAGTCTATTTTAGTTTAGTTTATTTTAGTTTATTTTATTTTAGTTTATTTTAGTTTAGTTTAGTTTATTTTAGTTTCATCCAAAAGATTTTGATAGAAATGATGAGTGATTGAAGATGGTGAAACAGAACTATTAGTTTAATTTAGTTTATTTTAGTTTAGTTTAGTTTATTTTACTTTAGTTTAGTTTCATCCAAAAGTCACTCTAAATTCTAATTGTTTTATTTCAGCTCCATGTCCTCTTGCAAATCAACATCGACGTGATGGTGGATTGGATGTTTGTGAGACAAATTGTGAAGATATTCGATTAGAAAGAATTGGAAAAGAGGACATTAGGGTTAGATATTCGAATGATATCTTTATGATTTGATCGCTGTACTTCAATGAATCTTTTCAGCCTTGTCCCCTCGTCGGAGTCATAAATGGATGTTTCTGTAAAGATGGATATGTGATGAAATCTCTTCAGGATAACACTTGTGTACTTAAAGAACAATGTTAATAAAGCTTTTGATTGATTTTTAAACGTCAAATGTTTATCTGAGCCTCAATCGGCCGTTCTTTTTGCAGAAACTTCTCATTTTTTCGATCAAATTTCATTCAATGTTTAGATTTAGGATAAAAGAGAAAGAGAAAATTTGATTGTGAAAAGATTAGAATAGAAAACTTTTCATTATGAAAGGCATTTTCATTGCTTTATTCATGACTTTCATTTTCTTTGTACATTGTGATGAAGAATCTCAATTGGAATTGAAACAATTGAATTGAAACAATTAGATTGAAATCAATTGGAATTGAAGTCAATTGGAATTGAAACAATTGGATTGAAATCAAATGGAATTGAAATCAATTGGAATTGAAACCAGCAGGACCTGATAGAAGTCCTGAGTTAATTCAAGCTTTCTACTATTCGATTATAATTAACTGTGAACTTCTTTACCCTTTGTTATTACTTCATATTAAAATCTTCCATTTCAACTATTATACAATCCCTTTATTTCAGTTCAATGTCCCTTTCCAAATCAAGGTGATGGAGAGCAATGTGTGACACAAATTGTGATGATTCTCGATGGAAAAAAAGAGGGAAAAGAGCCAAAGTAAGAGAGATTTAAAGTCCAAAAATGGTTATATTCTTGAATAGATTTGTCCGGATGTTGCAGTGATCAATGAATGTTTTTGTGATGAAGGATTTGTGAGAGCAAATGCACAAAATGAAAGCTGTGTTTGAAAGAGGAATTGCTGGCAAAAATTTCCGATTTTCTCGAACCCCTCGAAATTTCATAGCTCACAAGGCCATAAACAGTGAGAAGTGTGCACATGGCCATAAGCGAAGGAAATTTAGTGCAAACCCATTTTGGGGGAAAAGAGGAGAATTTCAGTAGAAAGGAGTGAATGAATGAGAAGAAATGAATCACTCGACTCCATCCTTCACTTGCCTTCTGTCTGTCTTCCATTTGAACAAGAGGCGGTCAACTTTGAAGTCTTTTTTTGAAAAAAGAGATTCCAAATGGAAGTATCTACACTCTTTCACATAAAAAGAGTCCTTTTTGAGACTAAGGGATGAGTTATCGATGACTACTGTGCCTTTTTTTTGAGATTTGCGAGTTTTTGAAACAGAAACCAGTTGACTTTAGATAAAGAAATGCTAAAGTTTGTGAGAGGTACAAGTTAAACAATTAAAGGAGACACGTGGATAGTTTGGAAAGCCACACGTTGAGCTAGGCTACCAAAACTGATCCCTATACAGGCTTCAATTGTTATCTTTACCCCATTCTTCACATATTCACCCCACATTTCCTACCGGATGTTCCGGAAGGAATTCTAACCTCGAACAGATTGTAAACGGTCATAAAGGTTAGATTTAGCAATGACTCTCCAATGGATAAAGTTCAAAGGAAGCCGTCCATCCATCTTTACGCTCTTTACGAGGCCCTTACTCGAGTGATTTCCCTCTTCTTTTTTTTAGATTCAGATCTGTTCCTCTTTTTCTTTTCAAAAAGCTGTAAACGGGCAGTTATCCGTTTTCTTTTCTTTTCTTTTCTTTTCTCTCACTTCTTTTAACCGATCTTCACCGAACGTAAAGAAGCCGGATCTTTTACGGCCAATCAAATCAGAGTTGATGGGTAATTCAGAATGGGAAAGAGTGAAAGAAAAAGAGATTTCGATTGAGTGCCAAACAGCCTCGAAACGCCTTGTAAATTGCCTTTGTTTGCATGAAGATTACACATCAAAAGAAGTCATTTTATTGGAGAGCTCTGCGATACGAACCATTAGGTAATCTGGATCTCGCTTCCAACAGTTTGCAACTTTCTTTGATCTCCCGATCTCTCAAAAACAGCCACGACCAGATTGTGCAACTTGGTCGATTTTATTGTTACCGCCTCTTAAACTGATGCAATGGGAATCTGTGAGAAGAAATCATTTCCATTGATACAACCATCATTGAGTAATCCTTCGTGGATTGCGCAATTCAGCCAGAAGAGATTTCATTCATTGACAGGATTGCGCCATCGTGTCCTCTTTTTTTGTTCTCTGTCACTTCAACCATCAAATATTGGTTGGGTAATCCGGTGAGTGATTGAGAGATCGGTTACATCAAAGATCTTTTTTGATGACATTTCATTCGATGAGAACAACTCTAATCTCGAGTTACGCAAATCGACTTTCTGGTGAATATTTGGGAAAGGAAATAGCAAGTGTAGTTCTAGGTTATCTGGCTTTTGAACTGCTCAAATGAACTGGCTAAAACTGTTCAAATAAACTTAAGTAGGTGACCAGAGTATTGTAGCTTTTATCTAGGCTTAGGCTTAAGCTTAGTCTCTACTCAAGAGTGTGAGCAATTCTTTAACAGTCCCTAAACATTGCACTCTCTTTCATAGTGACTGCGGGTATCCCCTTAGGTCATAAATATGAAGCGTTTGGGTGAGCACCTCGGAATGGACCCTTCTACCCATCTTTTCTCTCAAAGCTGTGCCATTCATTGTCCATACGGGATCTCTCACTCTCATCCATCCTTTCTCGGAGTTGAAGAAGAGGCGCTGAGATGCTCAATGAATCACCGAATGGAAAGGGCCACATTGTGTCCATTCATCAGCCTTCTCCCCTTTCTTTCTTTCTTTTCATAAAGAGAAGAGTTTCGTGCGGCCAACTGCAAAAATAATGGCTTGCCATTGGCGGGATCCGAACCTCAAGCAATCGCCTTCGAGTGATCGATGACACTCCAATACCCCGTTTGCCTTTCTCTGTGAAAGAGGATAACAAATTGCCCACTCCCACCTGGAAAGCCTTTGAATTGCAGAGTACCGATGTGGGTTCGAGGGGGAAGTGATGGATATCGTGTGCAAATCGGACAAACAAAGAAAAAATATATCGATCTATAGGTGAGGTGAGGGTTTTTTTGATCAAAAATTGCATTATAAAGTGTTAAGTTTGCTAAAATCTGTCAAGAAAGTCAGCAGTCTTTTTCCGAGTCTCAAACAACATTCAACAATGTCACATTGAATCGATCATCGATTTGTGGGTCGATTCCTTTTCCTTTCCTTCTCAACTCATCTCAAAAGTGTCACTTTTCATATTTCTATTCATCAGATGAGAGAAAAGATATTTAAGATCTTTCAACCACTTTGAAATGAGTCTGAAGGTTGATTCAAAGGAAATTTGATGGGAGAATGATCGATTGAGGATGACAATCTCTCCTTCAAGTCCATCCTTCAAGTCCATCCTTCAAATCCATCCATCATCGCAATTTGGAGATTGGAATTGTGGAGTTTAAATATTATATAGCTAAACTGATTGTTGATGAGAAATTGAAGTCTTTAAAAGTTTTTAAAGCTGTGAAAGTTATGAGTAACTTTTTCCACCTCATTTCCTTAAAATACTACCTTTTTCTAAACAAATTGTAAGCATTTGCATGCGTGAAAAATCAATTTCCTAAGCGTGTCACACCGATTATTTAAATTTTCCTCAATGGCGCCAATCTTTTGACTCAAATTTTCGTTTTCAATTTTGTCAAAGCGGAAAGGAGAAGGAAAAAAGAAAAAAGGAAATGTTGCAAGGAAATGCGTGATGATTCGATGTGACAATGTGTGAAAAAGAGAGGAAAATGAAGAAACCGGGTGATATCAAAAAAAAAGTGAAGATAAACGCATTTCCCCCACAATCAGTTTAAACTAATTGACTTGCCCTGTTCGTTTTCAGTTGTAGTAACGCAAAATCAACTCATTCACAATCAAAGCCTACATTTGGCCTTAAAACCCTTGCAATCAGAAAGCTACGACACTTCATCGTTTCTTTGCATGTTTTTGTGTTGTTAAGTGAGGTGAGAACTCGATCTCGTCTTTCCCCTTTCGATTTCCGTCTTTCCAATCGTCTTTCCATTCCTCTTTCCAATCGCCTTTCCCCTCTTTTCTCTAATCACTTTTTATCGCAACACACCACTCCCAAAAATGCAATGAAAAACAATGAAATATCCCCTTCTCGACAAACACAAATTCATTGAATGACGCGAAATCCCCCAAAAAGTTTCCAAGATTTACGACAACTTTGAGAGAATTTCATAGCACGGGAAAGGTTTGACAAAAAGTGGAAATGATTTTCAATTCCCATCACTCAAACATGTTTTTGACAACTATTTCAATTTGTTGATTAGACTTTGAATAAATTGAAATTACCCTACTGCTTTCAGAATTACCCCTGCTGCTTTCAAACCGTTTTGAATCCACTTTTGAAGTGAGGCAATGTCACGAAAGATTTGTCACAATTTGTGAGTACAAAGAGATGCCGACAGACACTCATTTCATTGTGTGAAGCGGGAAAAAAAAGGAATTGAATGGGATTGATTCAACTCATTTATTTGAATCTAGAAAGAAGAAAAGACATGAATCTTTGAAGATCGAATTGCTTGAGAAGAGATTTGGAGAAAGAGATCCATCTATCAAGAGAGTTTTATGTTTGAATGAAATGAGATTTCATTGTTTTATCTCTGTGAACATCTCATGAATATCTCATGAAAATTACTTCCAATTCTCTCAACGAACAACAATGCCAAACATTCATCAAGATCTCTTTTGAATAAACATGCACCAATGTAACCGAATCCTCGGATTCCCTGTCTGTTTGTCTTTCCCCCATTCCCTTCAATACTGACCTCTTGACACATGTCATTTCTTCTCGAACTCTTTCCCAATCTCTTCTTGGATATCATATCTATTCCCCTTTTCCCAATCTCCCCAGGTAATCAAAAGATGAAAGGCTTGCCGCTGAACCGAAGTATCCCTCAACCGAGATTCTCTTCATAAATGCCCTTGATATCCTCTCATTTGATCGATATAAAAAAGAGTGAATTGACTGAATGAATGAGAGATTCTCGATTGATTTATGACTCGAGAAGAGAGATTTCCCCCTCACTTTACGATCTCGATTGTCATATTTTTCGTTCTGCCTACTGCTCGATCGATCATCCAAAAGAGTCATTGATGGAAATGAAATGGATTAATGAAATCAAGGGGAGAAAGGCCAGATGGGCAACTTTATACAACAACTCAGAAATGTGATCTTTGATAATGGTGTTGTTTTTTGAATAGCTTCACGACTAGAGCGTTTATTTCATTTCATAGCATTATTCAATAAGTTATGATCTTAAACCAGTCGAATCTTTATCCACGGGCAGATCTAACCGTAGAGTGCTCTGTCCAACTTTTCCATAAATGTAAAAGACTTAAAAATTTGCAATCCTTTAACATTTATAGTTCCACAAATCACACTTGATATCAGTAATTTATAAATTTGTTTCTTTTGTTTATTTTTGGCACTCTAATCCAAAATGGGGAAACGATTGGTATTGTTTGCTGATGTTTTTGTCACCCTCTCATCTTTTTTTTCATTCTTGCCATCAAGTGTCACTTGACATACATTCACCATATGTTTGTAGGCATTTTAGATAAATGAATAGATTGCAAAGGTTCGATTTCCTCAATTGCAAGAACCACTTCACACCAAATAATAAGCCAAGGTTTGAATCTCACTCAAAAATAGAGTTCTTCGCAAAGTCAATGAGGACTAGTCAATGAGGACACTCTCAAAATCATCAATTATTGTGATTTGTTTAAACGAATTCATTGATCGAGTAAACACAGAAATACCAATTATCTTCCTAGTCCTCCAATCCGTGTGAATACCCTTGAGGATAAAAGGGAACCAGACAATGTGTATGAAGTGCGACTTTCAATTGGCACTTTGAGAGAAAAAGAGAAGAAAAGAGACACCGATTAGTCTTTGAGAGGAAACGAGGAGATGATTACCCGTTGAGTCTAGCATTTAAGGGCTTTCTAATTATAAGTGACCCTTGGTCACTAATCTCTTTCATTTGAGAGTCTTCTTGTATTTCCTTTCGATGATTGGGTGACGGTTGAATGAGCATTGACACAAGGGATTAGAAAAGGAGAAAAGGAAAAGGGATGGATGATCGACAAATCTCTCATCATCAAGTCTATCCTTTCTTGAGTTGAATTTTGAAGAAAGCCGCCGATCGATCTCTTTGTCAATGTCATTTTGATGACGATGAAATGCTTGGGAGTGAGCACATAGATTGGGTCAACTAAGCATCAGTCCTAATTCTTTTTTTTCACACATTATTGTCTGTAATCTGTAAAGTCGAAAGTCTTTGCTTGCCCCTTTCCATCTCTTTCCCACAAATTCTCCCATCTTTGTTTCCCAAAAGTACATTTCCATTTGTTAAATAGTAGACAAAGAAAAGTGAATTCACTTTTCTTTTTTACAGACCACCCATACTGAATCAATTCGTTGACTGAAAGAAGAAGGGAAGCCGTGAAATTGATGAGAAGAAAAGCTGTAAATTTTACGTGCGCGTCACCCAACAACAGAAAGGGTATTTTGAGTAAAGAAAAGGAGAAGAAGAAGAAGAAGAAGACTTTGTCGGTAAATGGGAAAAGAAAAGGCTTTCGGAATACCGACAAGCACACACGTTTAGAAGATTTATGAGAATGGAGCGGGGCACTTCTTCGCATTTTGAAAGAAAGAAAGAAAGAAAGAAAGAAAGAAAGAAAGAAAGAAAGAAAAGGCCAATGAACACACACATTCGCAAATTTGTTTTTTTGACACCGAAAGGAAATGCGTAGAAACTGTAATCGAATCTGTAGCCATATTAACAGGATATCTTTATCCTGTTAACATGGCTACAGATTCGATTACAGTTTCCCCAATTTCCTCTAATATTTTGCAGAACAGAAAAGATCAATCATCGAACGGTTCTTTTCTCTCTCAAATTTCTTTCTTTCAAAAAGAAATTCATAATGCAAACGGAAAGGGGAAATGATTTGACAGGGAAACGATTTGAGATGACATAGAGGAATGTGAATGGATATGGAAAGATGATGTGAAAGGGGAATCGCGATGTATACAGTACTCATCAATCAAAGTCTCCGTTTGAAAAAGAAAGAAATTTCTCTTGTCGATCAAAATCCATCTTATTGAAGATTTCTCAAACCATTTCCGGACTTTGCTCCTCAAAAAGCTTATCAAATCTCTTATTTTCTGGATAGAGTACTTAAATCTATGATGGATTTTCGATAGGCTTTCAAGTGGCATTCAATCCAATGGAATGGGTGGCAATTAATGGGAAAATGGGTGAAAGTCCAAAATAAAAGAAGAACGATAAAATATAGATAAAAGAGATAGGGAGAAAGGGTATATAGCTTGTAGATCCGGTTGATCGATGAGTTGCGGAAAGAGAAAGAGACACTAGATTTTAGCTGTAATATTAGGACTTCTGTATTCTGTAAGAAAAACAAACAACAACTCTGAATGTACATTTGAATTCCATTGAATGATTTCCATTGATTCCTTGGTTCTTGATTCCCCTCGAATAACCTCTCCATCAACATTGAACGTTCCCCATCTCTGCCCCATCTCTACCCCATTCTCTCCTTTCAATTCCTCCTTCTTCCATGGATTCCCCATTCATTCCGAGCATAACACTAAATGGAAAAGAAAACGACAAAACGACGAATAAAACGGCCATTACTTCCTTCTTTTTTTCTCTTCTTTTTCCCATTCAACACACCGACAATACACGCTAATTTCACGCTCATAAAGTGGCGATAAATGAGTCTTTTTTTCCAATGGATTCCCTGATTCACGCCTTTTTTTTGCTGAATGTAATACTCTTGGGAATATAATAGTTGTTTTAAATCATTTTCCACAAATGATTTATTTGTTAATTTAAGTTTTTTTCCTACCGTCCGCCATTTCACAGCATTGTTTCTCTTTGGTCAAATTCGTTGTTGGAACTCTTGTTTTAGGATTTCCCAGTATTTTGTCTTAAATAAATTGTTAAATCAACTTCGTCAACTAAAAAAAACATAAACATCAAGCAAACACAGACATATAAAACAAATACCTTTCCTAGATGTTCATTTGTAGTACAATTTATGATCTACATTGACCTTGGAGATTATGGTGGAATTGAAAGGAAGGGATCAGAGTTTAATTGACTATTTATGGGAAAAGAATCTTTCTGAATTGCTTACAAAGGAATAGCCTAAGAAGCTTAGAATCCTGAGAACCTGAGACTACTGGCTTAGTCTCACTAAGGCTCAGGCTCAGGCTTACCATGAAACATGATGAGACCAACCCCATTCTTCTCTAAATTTCTCCCCTCTTTTCACTAGCAGTTTTCCCCTATTTTCACCATTTTGCCCCCTCGGAAACCCTTGATTTTATACGAATTTTATGTGAATTTTATGTGAATTTAACGCCCCTCCTCATTTCTCGTTCATTTCTTCTTTTCTCCTTGGTCATTTCCCCATTCCTCGGCTCACAAAACTTTCAAAACGATCAGCCGACAATTGCTCTTTTCCTCTTTTCTCCTCCTTTTCTTTGATTTGATGGTTTTCCTATGAAATCATTTTTTTTTCTTTCTTTGCCTCATAAACTTTCCTCTCTTTTTTTGAACACAATTAGCGTCTTGATCGCTTTTTTTGTTGCTACAATAAAGAAAAGAATTGGATCAATGAAAATCGAATGGTTTTTAGGCAATTGATCATGGTACTTGTAGTGAATTTAAGTGAAAACTTTGAGTTCAGTAACCTGAAAGCAGTAGCTTTGCTAGTTGAGTTTAACGAATTCAATTTTACTCTCAACTCTTACTAGATTGAACCATATGGGAACGATTTGGGGAAATGTAAAGGATGAATGTCAAGGGGGTGAAAGGTGTTGTGTCCTCCGTTTCTCACAGAAAGGACTCCCCATAAATGCCAAACAAATGACCAATTTTCACTTCGAATCCTTTCCCTCTTTCTTTTCTTTCCCAAACAGATTCCCCTTTATGTTCCGTTGTCTGTGTCATTGATCTGTCTATCTGACAATTCTCCTCGAGCATCGATGGGTCTCCTTTTCTCCTTGTTTCCCTTTCCGACTACAAGATGCGCAATCCTTTGATCTCTTTTCTTCACCGATCGAGCTGCCGCACATTTGGCTGATTGACGTCCACCATTTTGCCCCTCAAAGAACTCTTTTGGTATTTATGGGGGAATTTGGGTGGGATTTGAAATTGCAGGGAATACAGGAGTAATTCAATCATTTTCGATTTACAAATTGATCCACAACTATGAATGACAAGATCAACAAGATAAAACGCTGAACTAGCTCTTTTGTGACAAAGATTTGATAACGATCTTTGGAATGGACATTTATTCTTAATTTAAAATGAATGGTTGTTGACGGGTTAACGGAAAAGGGTTTAGTAGGATAAAGAAAAAGTGATTTATGTCATTTTGAACTTCCGTTTTCTCTCTGAAATTTTGAGAAAGACTCTGGTATTTGATGGTTTTCTCTGTACTTAAGAAAAAAAAAAAATTGAATGGTTGATGTGACAATGTTTTCAATGACAATCTTTGAAGGCTTATTGTTAGATAGCATTTTTCTAGTAAATTATCCTCTTAGAAATCCTACAAAAGAATGCATTGCAAAGAGAGAATTGTTGTGAGAATGGAATGAGATGGAAAGGGATCTTCATCAATCATTTCCATGTCATCTCCCCTCATTCCACTATTCTTTTCTTTTCCTTTCTTTCTCTGGGATATTCATCAATGAATGCTTATCATTACCCAAAGATTTTCTTTGTCTTTTATCCGTTTTTCATTCAAAATATCTAGATCGAGAGAAAAACCCTCGAAAAACAATCGTCCATTTCTTTAAACGATTTATGGGGAATCTCTTTCACCCGGTGCCTTTCATTTGTTATTGCAAGTTTGAAAAAGTTTGATGTTTTTAAATTCTTTGAATCTGGAAAATTGTTGATCAGAGGAATTGATGGCATTGGCAAAAAATTGTTTTTGATCTTTCGAAACCGATTTGGGTAAAATCGTTAATTCACATTACTGTATCATCCTAAACCTCTGCAAAATTCGAATTACATCCTCTCAATTCATTCAAATAAACAATTAAGCAAAGATTTGTCTCTTTTTCCGAATCTCTTATAAAAGATCAAAGGGGAGAAACCGCCGTCAACTCAAATTATCAACAATGATTCCCAAAGAGACATCGCATCTCTTTTTGATCGGCGATTCATTGAAAAGAAATGAAAAGAGATCTTTCAACAAAACGACAAACCTTTATGATGATCTTCTCTTTTATTTCTTTTCTTCCTTTTTAATTCTCGAGTCGGATCTCAATTCATGAATGTCACATCCAATCAAGATTTCCCAATCATTTCTACAATCGAATGGAAAGGGGCGAAGTACAAAAGACTCGGATAATCATTATAAGTCGAATATTATTTTATTTCATTCATTTCTTTAGTTTACTGCTTGTGTTCAAATTCTTTTGCTTGATAGATGCCATCATTCTATTGTATAAAGTTTTTTTGATAGCCTGTTCTAATTTTTTTGATAGCCGCAAGTTCTAATGTTATTAATTGATAAATATAAACATGTAAAAACAATAAAAACATCTGGCTAGGATAAATTGAGTTAAAATCAATACTCAAATGAGAATAGGGGTTAAATGATGTTGAGAGTATGTTGTGTGAAGTGTCTGTCTTCTTCTTGATTGCCGATGGCTGACCAATCCAATCCACTCGAATATCCATTTTGTTGACAATTACCCCCTTCAAATGGATACAATTAGCACTCCATTTCACCCAATCGACATAGGGATTTGGGCTTTTATTTAACCGATTTCCCCCTTCTGCTCTCTTTCTATATAATTGATAGGAAGAAAGAATTAGAGATCTTTTAAACTGTTATCTAATCATTGTTTTAAATCATTTAATTATTAACATCTAATCGTCATCTAATCATCATCTAATCATAGTTTAAATAACAGACTTGGGGTACTGTAAAATCCTGTCTCATTATAGGAATGAGCTAGCTTCAAGGAAAGAGTTTGAAAGCTGTTTTAAAGTTTTAAAGCTGGCTACTTTTGTTTTCACGATCTTGCTCTTTACTCAATATATATTTACAATCAATTTTGTTTTATCTGATGATCAATTACAGTAAACTCTTCAAAGACAAAAAATGGTTTTTCCAAAGATATTTCTCACGCTTCGGTTCAGATGAAAGCCGTCAATCTAAACGGAAAGATTGAAAGAATGATGATTGGATTGATTGTGAATGGGGGAAAGATGAGATGAGGGTGAGAAAATGTCCCTTCAGGCTTTCACAATCAGATTGAAGGAAGGGGTCCAAACAAGGGACCGCCATCATTCCTTTTCTTCAATCCATTCATATTTTGACACTTGAGTTCTTCTTTTGATTGACATCTGTCCCCCGGCAATATCTAGATTTGGCACTCATTTGGAGACAATTCACACAAGTGATCACGAAGAAATAGGCAATAATAAGCATCATTGACACCTCAGGGCATTTTTGAACGGAAATTGAAAGGGGGACATCTGGCGAAAGTTAGGGAAAACTTACTGCATCATTCATCTTATAAACTATTGATCAAATCTCACAATCAGTCTTTAACTCATACCATGACGCTATCAAGCTTTCCTTCAAAACATCCAAGCTTGTTCTGAAGTTAGAGTTAGCTTGTTAGACTCTTTAAGACTCTTCTCGTTTCTCGATCACTTCTCGAGATGTGAGTGTTGGATGGAAGAGGTCATAAATCTCAGTGTGAGGCATCTCTTTTATCGAATCTCCTCTTCACCCCAAGGGGAAGTCCTTCACTCAGTCACATCACTCACCAATTACCGTTTGCCTTTTGCAACTGCCGCTCTGTGCCCTCTTTCCTTTTCCCCTTCCCATTGGACGATCCCATCGATCACAAGCTCCGCCCAATCTCTTCTTTTTCTCGAATCCACCCCGCCCCTTTCTTTTTCTTTTCTTCTTTCTGTCACTCGGCCGTCACTCAGTCTGTTTGAAGAGGACACCAACCACACATCTTTTCCATTCTTTTTCATTCTTTTCCATTCATTTATGAGATTTCTTTCACAATTTTTATCACTATTGATATTCTCATTTGAATAATCAATTCTATTCAGTAATGGTGTCAACAAACTCATCTCAATACGCCACCGACTTCAACAACAGTCCAACTGCGGTGAGTTCTTTTGAAGTTTATAAATGTTTGTAAATGTTTATAAATGTTTGGCCACATGTTAACGAAGTGTGGTGGATGAATTGCATTGTGGGCAATATGTACTTGTTAAATTCGAGCTTTATTTAAACATTCTTCATCGAAATTGTTGTTTCTATCAAAATCCGAGCTCAATTCTCGATTCTCTTTCATTTTCCCTTGTGCAATGTCCATAATTTCTTCTCACTCATGTGACAATTCGCCTCTTGATATTTCCCATTTCCTGTCTTTCTCCTTTTTTTTTCTTTGTTCGGATTCATTTGACAATCGTCCATAAATCCATCACTTTAAATGAATTCGAAAGAAGAGAGACTCTCGAATTCATTCTTTTCCTCGAAAACAAATTCCCGATTTGACTCGACTCAACTCATAAATCTTTCTCTTCAGCCAATTTCTCGATTTTCGCAACAATTTATCCCCAAAAAAAAAGATTTATTTTGCTCATAAAGTGCTCAAACGTAAAGATCTAATGTTTAAGATCAAGGAAAATTTGGGGCATTGAGTTGACAAAAGGCTGCTATTGCATTTTCGCTACAAAATATCCAGTCTTTCTCGATTCATCCCTCAAAAAAACCCATTCAATAGTTATAGCAAACATTTGGGGGAAAAGATGAGAGGGATTTATGTCTAGATGGGATGACCCTCATGAAGAGGATGGATGGATTGAAAGACGAAAAATAGAGAGGAGGCTCATTTTGTGCTCCCTTTTGAATTGTTCGGAATCGAATGAAATTTCGATGAGAGCCCATTTCAAACAGCTTTACGACACACGGGAGGCTCAAAATGGCCCTTTTCTGAAAAAGAGATGTGATTGGGCCATTTGAGTGCAATCATAAAGAGCAAAGCGGCAAAGTCTTTGATTTCAGAGCGAATATAGGAGTCCAGGTCTTATCACTCGGCAATTTTCGCTCCAATAAACAGTCCCGATCTTCTTTTTTTTTCAGTTATGACAGGAGCCCGCCATTTTATGGGTGACATTGAGAATTATGGGTGGGTTGTAAAGGCGGAGGCTCTGTCTTTTTCACTCATTTAATAGGCCAATAAATGAATGGACATCGCTTATCAAAACATTTCAATATTGGAAGGGAATGTTTGTTTAGGGAAAGAGTCAATCAACACTGCAAAGCATTCAAATTTGTAAACACTTCTGCTGATTTGTAAGCTGAAAGGTTTTGACTTTAAATCTAGTAATCCAGTAGCTGTCCTATTTCTTTTGCAAGCCACTAAACATTCATCCATCCATAAATTCTCAGTTTCCCCCTCAAAAGAAACAGCTTCTTCAAGTCCTTCCCCTCTAGAGAGGCAATTTTTCACCACCTCGAACTACTTTCCTCTTTATGTTATTTGTTTGAAGGCCAAGAGCTCAAGACATCAATCTTCAAAATCTTAGAGAATGGTAGGGGATGGGGTTGTGAGAAAGTCATCGCCCGATCATCATCCTTCACCCAAACCGAGAAGGGCCAAAAGACAGGAGATCTTCTCCTTCTTCTCTAAATGACGGATGCTCGGATTGGAAGAGAGCACCGGCGCCGACACCGGCAATCCGTCTTCTTTTTTCCTTTCTTTCCCCTTCTCAACCCCCAACACCCATCTATTACGAGCTGCGTTGTTTTCGAGTGACTTCCCCCTCTCCCACTTCTCTCCCTCTTCTCCTCTTTTCTCTCAATCCCAAGCTGTCACTCGTTGAGCCAATCCATCTCCTCAACTGTCACCTACCGTAGCGCTTTGATCTAGCCGATTGACCATGTATGGATCGTAGATTTGTATCTAATGGCTCTTTTGTTACTCTTTGTGATCCGATCGTCCCCTTTCATGTAAATTCCTCGCGCATCTCCATCCAGCCGATCTCTTTCAATTTAAAGATCTCATCGCTAATTTTACGAGCTCTTTCTAGGAGAGGTCATTTTGCAGGAGTCTTTGATTGTTATCTCCGTGGTTTATTGTCTTCTCCGGTTGTACAATAAGAAAAAAAGTGTTGAAACTCTTTGAAATATAAATATTGATTGAAACAAAATTGATAGAAGAATTTCCAGGTGGACACGACAAAGAGCTCTCCATTGTCATTGTTGGCGAAAACATGTGAAGCGATTGGTTTACCCGATACTCCATCATCAAAGAAAACACCGAAAAAGGACGAGAATAGCCCTGGAGATGGTTGGTGATTTAAAAAAAGCTTAAAAAAAATTAAAAGTTAGATATTATACAGTAAACGAG
This sequence comes from Mesorhabditis belari, assembly GCA_958450365.1. Taxonomy (NCBI): domain Eukaryota; kingdom Metazoa; phylum Nematoda; class Chromadorea; order Rhabditida; family Rhabditidae; genus Mesorhabditis; species Mesorhabditis belari. The sequence goes on from CAUEEP010000200.1 coordinate 253,839, forward strand.
TCTTTCTTTTCACAAAATTTATTCAAATCAAAGCAATGAATCGCGCTCATTTCACCGCATAAATGACCCATTCGAATGGCGACAAAATCGGCCAATAAAAACTTTTCCGATCGCTCATTAAACACGAGAACGGGAAAAGAAAAAGGAAAAGGAAAAGAAGAGAATCTAGGAATGAGAATCAATGGGATACAAACATTGTACTCACAACAAAATTCAATTCAATTCAATTCAATTTTTAGTCAAAAAATCGGATTCTCCGAATCTGTCGAAGAGGAAAGATGGATTGAGATCACCGCGAGCTACACCAAAGGTAGATTCAACGAATAGAAATAAGAGTTCTACTCACTGAATTTATGTATCTAATCATCAACTTTTCAGTTAACTGATCCAGCAGCAGCTTTGACAGCAATGGGACTTCACAAGGGAGCCTCGGGAATGTTCTCTCCATTCGGTCTTCCGATGGGATTCCCGATGGGTTTCCCGGGAATGCTTCCCTATCCACCAATGCCCTATCCAAGCTTTCCCATTCCACCATTTATGAGGTTCGTTTCAGTTTTGAAAGGTTTTGAAAGGTCTTGAAAGGATTTGAAAGGCTTTGAAAGGATTTAAAAGGATCTTTTCTTTCAAAGGCTTTTCATGAGGTTTTCCTAAGTATCATACTATTTTCCTCTTTTAGATGTCCTTCTTTGATGATGGGTCGACCATGCACAAATCCTGCAATCTGCACGGCTTGTTCGAGCGTCTCGGGATCAACCGATGCGGCCACTTTGTCCGCTCTTGCTGCTGCTTCAACTTTCCCCGGAATGCCCCCATTTGCTTATCCATTCATGCCTAGCACAAGGTTTGTTTAATTTTTTTGAAAACCATAAACAACTTGACATTCTTACAAGTTTACAAATTAATCAATCAATTTCAGCACAGCCGCCTCACTCCCAGCCACCTATCAACAAATGCTACAAGCTGCTGCAGCGGCATCTGTTTCTTCAAGTTCACTGCCTGTAACTACAGCTCTTCCCGCTTCAATCCCCACTCCATCCACCGTTTCATCAACTGTTTCCACTCCATCACCAGTATCAATCAAATGCCAGTGGTCATCGTGTGGAAAGACTTTCACCACCGCCGAGGAGTTGGATGTTCATTTCAAGGTAGGATCTAAGAATATGACTGACCTTACGGAATATGACTGACTTAGGCATACATCTTATCAATCAGACAACATTTTCATCCCATTAACTAGTTGATTTCAGGCAGCTCACAACCCGAGTCCCCGCTCCTCTGTGAAGAGTCCAATCTCTCTCTCCTCGACCGTCTCATCGACTTCGACTCCCAGCAATCCCTCTTCATCTTCTTCAACCACTTCCACTCGTTATCATCCTTATTCGAAGCCTTCAATCTCTTCGAATCCTCCCGTTTCCTCATCAATTTCTTCTCCAATGCCCGCTTTCCCCTTCGCCGGCATCTCTTCATTCCCAGCCGCTCTCTCAGCGATGTATCAACAACATCAACGTTTATTGGGAATGACCCATCCATAAATGTATTCATTTTCTTTTAACTCTTGCAATATTTCAGATACTCATTCCTTTAATTTGCCCTTTGTTTCATACACGATCCCTGTGATATGTAAGGCCTAGAATATTTTTTGTTTTTGCTTTTTCACTATTTTTTTTTGCCTAAACGGGTTTAATCGGCTGGTTTTTGCCTTCAATATTTCTGCTCTCTATTTTCATAAGATTTTGCGTCTCTTTTTTTGTTTCTTATAATAATGTTTCTTATATTTTAGTTCTAGAATATTTCTTAGTTTGATATTTCTTTTTTGTTTACTCACTAAATGCGTGTACAGAATATGAATAAACAAATTTAAAATATCATTGAGATATGTCAGAGAAAATGCGATAGATAAAATACAAAGCTAAAAGCAAAAACGACAGTAATCAAATTGATCAAACCCATCTTTCCCCAGTCGCAAATGAGTGATTGACTTGAGTTGCAAGAAGAGTGAAAGCAATGCTTTGTCTACCTCTTCTCTTCTATTTGAGTGATGTTAGTGACTTTGTCTTCAACGTATCTCCATCCAACCGAGGGCAATCCATCTTCAACTCGTCCTCTTTTTTTCTTCAACTTTCCGACAAAACTTTTCCACCGATTTCTCTCTCTCTTTTCATTCATTGGAGGCAAAGAAAGCACTCATAAATTTCCTTTTCTTTTCTTTTTTTCCCCACCACACTCACTTTGCCTTTCTTTAATCAAAACATCTTAAAGTAAATCTTTTTAAATTGTTTAAATTGTTTAAAAGTGGATTTTGTTTCATGAGAAACAAAGAAATGAGATTTACAAGCAGATACAGTAACCTTTATGGAAGAAAACTTTAGAACTAATGAACACTATATTGATACCAGAGACCAGACTAACAAAGCTGTTGCTAAAAGAACAGTAATTTTTGGATTTGTAAGCAAAAATTCCGCGTCCATCCATTTCCAGCAACATTTTTCTATTAGCATTGCTCAAAAAGTGGGTAGATCGGATAAAAAAAAGGGGAAAGGACTGTCAAATGAAAGAAGAAAAAAAGGAGAAGGGAGGGCCGGTAAAGGTAATTAATTATCCTTTTGTGGTCGATGGAATGAAAGAAAAGGAAAAAACGATACTCTTTCAGTTAAAAGAAAGATTAAATGGAATGTGTGAAAATCCAGAACTGATAGTAAGAAAAGAATTTTGAAGTATAGTGAGCTGGCTTGAGTTAGACTTGTTGAATTTTGAGGCTTGAGTTATACTTGTTGAATTCAGTGAATCGCTACCTTTCAAAACCACGAATCTTGTTTCTCTATCGAAGAAAGATTAATCCTCAAATCTCTCTCTCTCTTTCATCTCATTGAATCCAAGAAAAAGATCCTTTCAATTTGCTAATCGAAACTCAAAGATCCCTAAAATCTGATCATGAAATCCAGAATCCATTTCACACAAAAGGATTGTCCTTTCACGCCTCGAGACCGGCTTGTTTTATGAAGGAGAAGAGGATCTTTAGATACGATCTCTCCTTTGCTTTTCTTTTCTATTTCTCTTCATTCAATTTTCCTTCAATAAACCTGCCACTCAACACTCATCCGATCCGATTTGTCATGGCATATTTATCTTCCAGCGTTAAGTCTTTTTTTTCAGATCTTGTCATCGTTGAAAAAACTTCGCGGAGGTTTATGAAAGGGTTTTGAGGGATTGTAGCTTTGAAAAAAAGAATTCAGAAATGGAAATTCATTGTCAGTTGTCAAAGCTATTGTCAGTCTTAGACTGACAAACAAATGTCTCATTCTTGAGTATTCAAGAGTACGATCGAATACTGTCCAAAAGATTAATTCTTATGTTAACAAGATAGCTGACATTGCAATTAAGTGAAGTAGGGAAAGGGTTTCTGTTGATGAAATGAGTTGATCGGATATCTCATCAATCTTCAAATGGCTCATCTCAAACCACCAGTTGAGACCCGAGAAATGAAATAAAAAAGGAAAGAAAAGAAGAAAAGAAGACGAGAAGAAAGGGAAAGATGAGGAAATCGCTCACCTGTCTTTTCTTTTCAATGAAAAGACACAGTTGGTATTCTCGGTTTGATTTGAGGAACACCCGACTCTCGACGAGAAGTCATTCATCTTCACCCAATTCTCCCCCATTCGCTTTGTTGAGAGGTTTTTCTATGTAAGAACAGCCTTTTCTTGCTTGTTCATATCTGATCTTGAGATATTCGATTGATCAATTGTACATTCAGTTAGGAAAGAAATGTCACTTTTCGAGTGAAGCTCATCAAAAGCGGGAAAGCTTGGAGAATTTCTAATACTTTAGAAAACAATAGATGACTACTAATTGATACATCTTTGGTATAGTGACAGTTCTATACCAAAGCCTGACCTGGAGTCCTACTGAACCTAAAAGATATTCTAATGTAAATCTAGTGATTTATGAGCTTTACAAGAGAGAACAGTCAATCTCTGAAGAGTGAGGAATTGCTGTAAGACTGTAAGATCTCTTTCTCCTCAAACCTTTCTCCTTGTTTGTCTTTCTTCTCAATTTCTTCTCAATTTCTTTTTCCTTCGATAAAATCTTCAAAAAAAGATCGCCTCCTTTCTCTAATTAATCAAAAACTCGAAAAAAATTTGGGAATTTCTTGTTTTCCGCGGTGACATCGAGAGATTTTTTAGAAAGATTTTATTTTATGATGGGAAGCATGTTTAGTTTTTTACAAGTTATTTAATCGTTTATTTATATTATATAACATTAGCTTCTATCAAGTTTAAATCAAACACTTTAACTTTAACCTGAAACTAATTGAAAACGAAACTACACGGTGTTCCACAATTACTGATACCTGATAACTAGCTTGAAAAAACTTTTTTTAGTAGAAAACTTGTGATGAAACTTTTATTTTTAACAGATTAGATAGTAAAGTAATGGAAAAACAACAATTATTGGATATGTCCTCCTTTCGCGTTGATACAGAGCTGAAGGCGCTTCGGGAAGTCGTCGACCGTGGCACGCAAGTAGGGGAGATCCATCACCGAGGTCGGATGAAGAGAATGCGAAACCGATTTGTGTGGATTAGAAATGCCGTAAATTCGATCGTTTTGCTTGTTCAACACTTGCTGGACCCTAAAAACTTTCTCATCCGTGAAAAGAATCCTTCGGTGAGCTTTTCCAGGAAACCGAGCAAGAAGTTGAGCACAACGCTGTTCTCTCTCAAGTTTTGTAGCATCGGTAATTCCGTGACACTTGTTTTTCTTGAAAGCTTTCATTCCTAAGCGTTTTCGAACGATTCGATGCATCGAAGTCACAGGAACTTTCATTTCACGAGCCATTTGACGAACAGATCTCTCTCCGAGTTGCGCCTTATTATCTCGCGAACGTTCTTATAACGTTCTCTGATAACAGTCTTAACAGCCGAAGTTACAAGTCTTCCACGTCCCTTTCGATCCTGATTTGTTCCAAGAGACTTAAAACGTTTGCATGTTCGCAAAACAAGTTGTTTTGTCACTCCCAGTCGTTGACGGATCGACCGTGCCGGAATACCTTTCTTGTGAAAAGAAATGATCAAGTCGCGAAAGCTGGAGGGCTTGGCCATTTTTAAAAAAAGGACAATTTTTTAAATATTATTAAATGAAAACAAGTTTAAAACAAGAAAAACTTAAAAAACAGTCAATAAATCGCTCGAGTTGGACAATTTAAATTCTTTTATCATGAGGGGTCGGGGTATCAGTAATTGTGGAACACCCTGTATACCTCAAATTTAAGAATTTCAACTAGAATTGATCTTATTTTTAGATCTGACTTTGTGATAAAGTTTGTGTTTTTGTCTCTCAATCCTCTAATGATTGATCTATTATTTTTCTTAAATCAAATTAGCCTTTTCTCATTTATTTTCATCAATTAGTCAAATAATTAACTTTCATTAAAAGAAAAAGTATGAAAAACAAGAAAAAAAAACTATTTCTCGAACGATGATTGAGTGTTGGAGAAAAAGAGATTAATTTGTTTTGAAGAATAGCTCGACTAATTCAATCATTTATTGCAGTCTCAATTTTGACGTCATGGAAGATTTGCAAAGATTTGAAGTGTTCATATGTTTTAATTTGATGATTGAGAAATCACTAGGTAAATGCACATCATCTAGTAGATCTAGCAATGCACATCTAGCAGATCTAGCAGATCTAGCATCATCTAGCAGATCTAGCAATGCAGATCTAGCAGATCTAGCAGATCTAGCTCTTCTCAATGCAACTTCTCAACCCATTTCTTCAGTTGAAAGTTAATTACAAAACCAAAAAGAGTAAAACTTTTAATCTTTTACATTTGTTTTTTATTATTTTTAGTTTATCAAATTCAAAACTTTAGCAGCTCAAAAAATGAGAGAATCTGAGCAATAAAAGGAGTGAAAAGCGTTGAATGAATGAGATGATCAAGTCATAACGATCAACCATCAATCAAACAAAGAAATGGGAAATAGAGAACTGTGAAATGGAGAAGAAAAGAAAGGAAAGAGACCGGATTTTACATTTTCATTGTGATTTTTCATGAGGAGTTTAGCAAAGGAAAACCAAATACCGTATTTCTTCGAATAGAAGACCGGGTAAAGAGTATCATCGCGTACTCCTGCGTAGCAGCCCTTTTTAAAATTTCTTTTCTGCATAAAAGCTTTCAATCAAGTGCTATAGAGCTGGAAAATGGCTCAAAAATCTGTTAGCTCATGTGGTATTTTTGAGTCATTTTCCAGCTATATAGCACTTGATTGAAAGCTTTTATGCAGAAAAGAAATTTTAAAAAGGGCTGCTACGCAGGAGTACGCGATGCTACTCTTTACCCGGTCTTCTATTCGAAGAAATACGGTACTAGATTTCAAGTCAATAACTTCAATCATTGTTCATTATTAAATAGTTTTCTCGTTCTAGCGGTCAAGATTTAAAACGAAAATGAGATTCTATTTTTGTCTTCTCATCCAAGCTATGATCCGAGCTGTTTAGAAGAACTACTTGAAAATTCAATTGTGTTTTTTTTCACCAATCTTTTACTGCACTTTTCTTTCCATATCTAGATCCTATGCTAAACCAAAATCGAGTTTTATCCTCGAAAATCGTAGGTGATAACAGAATGGATGAGATGAGTGAGTGGAAATGTCATCTTGGATCTTTGAATACACCAATCATTTTCCAATGATATCAATAGAAAGAGAGATGATAAGAAAAGGGGCAAATCCCATTGAATGCAAAGAAGAGATTCGTGATTAATGATTGCATTTCAATTGAGAGAAAAGTCATTAATTTTCCATCAGTATTCGCAAAATGGTTTCACTCGATCGGTTTTCCTTTGTGTCACAGTTGGAGATTTGGACTGGGGAAAGATATAATCAGATATGTTTCCTTCAATGTTAGTCGGATAATCTATTAGGTTGGAAAGAAAGTTCTCGGAAAAAGCTTGACTGGAATTTCTTAAAAACGAATTCACCAATTCAAGAACATTTTGTTCTATTATTTACAAGTGGACTCCAAAAAAATACTCGTAAAAAATGAGTGTAGCTTTCCCGTAAAATTTTAGAGACTTTTGAAATAATGATGATTTTACAGCTTAAATTCAGCTCACTTTTTGCATCATAAAAACGTTTCGTTATGAGGTAAAGCTAGCATATACGCTCTATAATCTCTATAATCAGCTAGCAATACGCTCTATAATCTCTATTTTTGGCCAAAAATTTTTTTACGAAGAAGCTTGATTTCAAAAAAATCATTTTTCAGTGTCATCTTCTTGTCACTGAGTTGCTAAAATAGGTGATTCTGAAAAGTTAAAGCATTAGATTAAATTTGCCTTTATCATAAAATGTTCCCTATTTTAAGTACTTGATTTTAGATTTTAAATGGGACCCATTGCCTATCTATTAACCCAATAAAAACTTGTCTAAAGGCTGGTCACTCAAAAAGTGATCAAGTCACTTCAGCTGAAGAAATCTCTTATTTTTTTACCTGAAGCGCACTCTGATTTTTTTGGTCAAAAACTTTTCGAAATATAGTCAAGTTTATCAAAAAATCTGGGAAGAATTCCTGGCTTGGTTTTTGAGAAATCCCCGTGCAAACTTTTTCCGAGAACTTTCTTTCCAACCTAATAGATAAGTAAACAACATTGAAGTTGCCAATTTTTAAGTAGCCAATTAAGTTTTACAAGTCTAAACCCTGAATCTGTTTTTAAATTATTAAAAGCTATTCTATAGAACCAAATTGTTACTTGAAGAGTGTCTATTATCTCATTACAATATCATTTCAACCATTTATTTAACGATAAACGAATTTCAACGATCTACCAACTATTTAGCAAGTCGAAAACCCTCTGCAAAAAGTGATGAGCGATTGATTGGAATGAATGAAAAGAAACGATGTGATGATCATCATTTCAATCGAGTTTCTTTCCTTTTTCTTTCCAATTTCTTTTTATTGAATGGGGCGCCATGATGAATGATGAATGATGAATGTTATTATTCTCCTATCTTTTTCTTTTCTTTTCCCCAAATTTCCGCTTCTTTCTTTTTGCGTCTTACGCCCAAAATGATAAATTGGTGTCGATGATTGTGATAGTGATGATGATAATCTAAACGGTGATTAAAGATAGAAAGAGTAAGGGGTTGTCAGGGACTAGAGCGGTCAAATCATTTCATTGTCTAGTACCAAAATTTGCTTTATAATTTCATACTCAACCTCTTCCTCCACTTCTTTCATCTACTCCTTCCCTTCTTCCCTTCTTCCCTCCTTCCCATCTTCCCAACCTCTTCATCCACTTCTTCCATCTACTTCTTCCCTTCTTCCCTTCTTCCCATCTTCCCATCTTCTCCCCACCACCAGGTGTTGATTTATTATTTCTTCGGATATAGATCTCCGTCTTTTCCCAAAGAGAACATCTTAAATATGATCTTATCTTTTGAGGGAATCTCTTCCTATCTTTGAGCGCAATTCAGGACATCCTCTTTATCCTTTTCTTTTTTCTCGCCTCTAAAGCTCATCATCAATCTTCTCGACTCCACAAACAATTCAGTTTTTGCAAGAACTTGACGAGAAATGTGAGATGTTTTGGGGGACGTGGGAAATCGTTTGTGTACTCTGCTCTAAACTCGAAAGCCTGGCAAGATAGATTTGAGTGATTCTCTTCACAATGTAACCTCATGCTAGGTTATTTACCTTCAGCAAGTTTTTTCAGCTGGATACACTTGAGTATAACTAATGAAACAAATCAATTAGTGCATTTGTTGGTTTTAAACGAAAGTACGAAAAGAAAAGGCTTATCCACCAATCAAATATCACTAAAGAAAACCATTAGCATGCAAAATTAGATAGATTTTGGTTATCTACTCAAAAGCCTAACTTCTTGATAGTCTGGGTGAAGTGGGGAGTGAAAGATGATGAATCGATGTATTGGGGGAATCTCGGGGAGATGAATCTCTTCTCCTCTTCTCCCCTTCTCCCCTTCTCCTCTTCTCCTCTTGGGACAGTCGCTCACCCAATTCCATCGACTCTACTCCGATATTCCCCACCCTTCATTCACCCAAAAGTTTCCCCGGGGTCGACAAAAATGATGAATGTGTATATGTCTCAAGAAAGAAAAAAAAAATAAAAGAGGAAATCTTTCGTCGACTCTCTTTCTCAAAGAGTATCTCATTTTTCAATCATATAATGAATCCTCCTTTCATTTGATACATCATATTGCGCACAAACATTCTGCAAAACAACCTGGCTAGCTGGTAAACAACTGGTAAATTGTGATCAACAGTTTGCAGTTTGCAGTTTGCAATATTTGTGTAAAGATAATTTGCAATAATTTGCTAAATTACTGCTAACTTGATATTAGCTAAGTTCACGGATGAATTACAGTTTGCAGAAGCAGCTTTAATGCATCAAATAACTTCAAATTTTCTTAGTCAACTACAAAATGATCAAAGCCTTTGCCTACTTTCAAATAAAAGTCATATTTCGAAAGATCCATCAATTTCAAGCGTTATTATCTCTTTTCCGATCTAAATTTTTTACTCGTTAAAAAGAAATGAAAGAAATGAAAGAGGAATGGTGTTGGGTGAAAAGATTGAACGCATCAATCAAAAAATAAGGGAAAGTCTGTTATTTCCCCGACGATATTTACATGATCACATGACATAAGAAAAAAAAGAGAAAAATGAAACAAAATGAAAAAGATTTTGAGGGACTTTGCGATTCTTAAGCATCAAAATGAGCTGAATTATTGTTGGCGACAAAGACGAGATCTTTTTCGATTGGATTCTTGAAATTCCCATTGAATAGAGTCATTCCAACCAATTTATCCTCTCCTTCAATCTGAATAATAATATTGATCATGTTCTGAATATTAGTTCATTATAGAAATTCAACTACCTAGTTTACATCTACAGTACTGGACAATGAAATATCATATTTGAAAAAGATCGTCACTTTCGCGCGTCTGTAACTCCCTTGCCTTTGAGTTTAAACTATTAGTGTTATACATTTTCTAAAAGCTCTTTTCAAGGGCTACGCAATGGTACTATTAATATTTAGAAATACGGTAAAGACAAGGGAGTTATAGACGCGCGAAAGTGACGATCGTTTTTCAAATATGATATTTCATTGTCCAGTAGTGTATATGTCATGTGTAGCTTACCCGAAACGTAGGTCCAAATTCCCTTGCTCCTTTCATTCCATCAAGAATATGAATGACAATATTTGCCTTTACATCTTGTCGACCAACCCTTCAAAGAGATTCATTTTTTTTCTATCACAACCAACCATTCAATCATTTTCAATGTAACAAGTGCTGCTTGTTGGGTATTTTTTGCATAAACTGGCGCTATTTTGTATAAATGATCGTCGAGAGCGTTTGTCGGTCCACCAGAAGCCACAGCACAAACATCACCTGAAATTTCTGATTTGTATTTTAAGAAACTAAAGAAGCTTAAGAGTTCTCATTGTTGTCTCACCATTCTCATCAAATATCACGACTCCTTCAGTCACAACAAGATTGTAATGGGTTTTTAAGAAAGCACTGCGATCTCTTCCTGAAAAGAATGCTTCTGAACTGTCCTTGACCGTCACTCAATTTCTTTTATTCTTTTACAAAACATACCCGTGACAATTCTATCAAAAGCTATCAACTTCTCAAACTGATCTTCGGAAAGGGAGCTGACATAAGAAGTCGTGAGAGAATGATTCGAAAGATTGCCCTCAATTCTTAAGTAAGTAATGAATAAAAAGTTGTATTTACAATTTTGTTCATAACATTGATCAATTTATTTGTTTCAAAGGTATATCCATGTTGATTCTCCCATCCATTCATTCCATTACGATCACGATAGAATGATTGCATTGCTGGGACTGAAAGTGATCTTTGTTTAATTTAGTGACTCCATCAAGCACTAACCTCCCCTCAAAATCTGTGGTTTCCCTGGTGGGAATCTTTCACTCGCTCGATCCCACAGAATCTTTCCAATACCCTGATTTATTGATAAATTTAGTCAACTTTCTCACAAACTTTTCCCCGAACTTCTGGAATGACCACAAAAATACCAATGAATGTGAGTCCATCATATTCATTCCAAGTCACTGTGCCGACAAGATCACCAGCTAAAATAGGCTTATTCTCAACAGGCTTATTCTCAACAAAGCTAAACTCACAATCTTTTCTCCTCGCAAAAACACTCTTTGTTGATTCCAATTTTGGTGTAATCGTTCGCATGCTCACATCATCACTTTTCCATTTCTCACTTGCGATCAAATCACCCCATTGTCTAAATAAATCTTTGCTTTCTTTGCTAACTGAATTGTGATAATTTACTTTCAATTTACTTTCAATTTACTTCCAATTTACTTCCCCTTACTTCCCCTTACTTCCAATTTACTTCCCCTTACTTCCAATTTACTTCCCCTTACTTCCAATTTACTTCCCCTTACTTCCCCTTACTTCCAAAGCTTTTCGTTTGCTCCATCAACAAACTCGATATCTCCAAAATCATCAAGTTTTAGCCTGAAAATTGTTTTTTGAGAAATTATTTTTCTTCTTACTCTTTGAAAACAGAAGTTGTATCCATTTCATAGAAAAAGCAAGTCAAAAAGTGAAAAGATCAAATTTTACACTCTTAATCTTTTCACGATGGAAGTGAAACGAAAAAAAAAGGAAAAGAGATAGTATAAACTACACGGGAAAAGCTCACAAGTGGGAGAAAATCAATAGGAGTTTTATTTTTTTTTTAAAAACACTCTAAAACTTTGTGGCAAAACTCATAAGAACCAATTTTTAAGCTGTAAATTTCTACAAGTTTCCATCATTTCTCTGTTTCTCATTTTCAATTTTACTTTATCGGGGAAATGGTTGAAGATAAATGATTCTCGTGCATTTGCAAGACATTTTATTGTTCAGAGAAAAGGAAATTCTTTTAGCAAAATTGATGACCTTTTTCCTAGCGACTAAAGATGAATTCTTGGGCTTGTTATCATGTGCATTGTATCGAATACAGACACTCATTAGCCTATTTGACTAAAATTGCGAATTTCAAATTGCGATCTCTTTGAAAAATAGCACCATTTATCAACTAGAGTCTCTTTGCTAAAAATACTCGCAATGTTTTTTCTCTTGACAAGCGAGAAGAACCGAAATTTCCAAAAATGAGAATATTTCAAAGTGATGAATGGAGGGGAATGTTATGTGAAAGAGAGAAGAGAGGGATTGATGGAAGGACATTCATTTCTTTCTTCCAGTCTTTTCCCCATCCATCCACCATCAACTCTTCTCTTTTCTGGGTCCCTAACAGGAAAAGTGTTCAAAATTTTGAAGGGACTGTCTGGAAATTGTTTTTTATAAAGTAGTCTGTCAAAGTAAAAAAGCTTGATCAATGTGATGACAAAAGATTCTTTCAAAGCTGATTCTGGATAAAGTGCGTTCCTCGTAAATAATTAATTGAAGAAATTTGCATAAACAAATTTAACAAACAAAAACAAACAGAAAACAGGAAGACCCTCTAATTCTGGATGATGGTACCAGACAAATTAACATCGATATTATGTGATAGCTTTGGATGACAACTGGCTGCTTGCTGGCTGACAACTGGCTTTGGATGACAACAAACTTGCTTCATAGTTCATTCTTGATATAATCTGTGAAAAGAGAAATGAATCCTTATCAAATACTCATGAGAATTATCATGACTATTCAAGTTATCACTCGATCAAATCAATGAAACTAAACCCTGTTTTCCTAATTGAAACCTTGAGATGAAGAGAGGCAAATTCAGCCATAATTCATCGTCTTTCCCCTCCATTGAAAGACATTAATCTTTGCCTTGAATAGTGGCAGAAGACCCATCCAAATGCCTCTCTTTTCCTCGAAAACGAAACGAATCCAGGCGATAAATTGTCTCTCCTGCGGCGGCGCGTCTCATATAATTTAGGTTGTCTTTTGAGTTATGACAGGATTGGGGAAAGAGGAATGGAAAAGAATGAGGGATCGATTATCACAACCACTCCAATACCTCTCTTTCCTTTCGATGATTTACGAGGGCCTCCACAAATCATTCATTTCTTCATTCATTCGATTCCTATTTTCAAAAGATGACCGATAAACCGGGGATTTCATCTAGATCTTCACACTCGAGTGTAGAGAAAATGAAAATATATGTCGTAGCCGATTATGAATGAGTGGGTCCGGACGCGTCCAACCACCAAGTATTTAGTATCATTCAACGCAGAATCATTGATAATTATGTTAAATTTTTTAAATTAGAAAGATTGGATGAAAAGAAAAAAAATTATGGGGCTTCAAAGTTTTCTCTTGGACAAACAGTTTTTTGCTCTAATTTTTTTTCTTTTCATTCAATCTTTCTAATTTAAAAAATTTAACATAATTATCAATGATTCGGCGTTGAATGATACTAAATACTTGATGGTTGGACGCTCCTAGACCTACTCATTCATAATCGGCTACGGGGGTCCCACCGATTTTGAATGAAACGCTGTAGCGACGGTAATTTTTAACCTAAACTCACAAATTTGGTACCAATCGACGCAGAATTGAATTCGCTACAAAATGATATAATATTGTCCTCATACATTAAAGGGTTGCTCTACTAGAAAGGTTTGCCAAAAAATTTCATTCATAATCGGCTACGACATATATAAATGAAACTAATAAAAGGACACTTTGGCACTAGTTTTCCTCAAGAACCAAGTAGATAATTCTTATTTATTCGAGATCATATTATAAGATATCATATTGATATCATTAAAAATAGATTTACACAAACAGATCTTGCAAGTTGATATGTACAAGATCTTGCCTTGCAAGCTGAAAAAACAATTACTGAGCGTACAAAAAGTGGCCCGGAGAAAAGCCGTAAACAGGTGAAATGATAATGATTTGACTGAATATGTACCCACACTTCTTCTCGGAATTGTAGACTGAATTCTTGAATATTATTGTATACCTTTGCTCTATCAGAAGCTGTATTCACTTAAAATAGCAAATATCAGCCGGCACCTTGAGCAAATCATTCAGAATCGATCCAACAACCTTGAAAACCTTCACTGAACGGTCTCCATTTTTAAATGATCACAATTTGGGGTCGAAATGTCACTTATCAATTCTACGTACCACTTCAAATATTCTATTCACTTAATATGCCGACTCTTCTCACAAGTCTTCTTGCCGGTTATCTTATCTTTTTCAAAACACCCGCCGAAATGAAACACTACAAATATATACTGGCAAATATTTGGGTCAGTTGTTGAACAAAACAAACAAAGAATTTTTCAGTTCTGGACCTCGGGCACCGATGTTTTCTTTTCATTACTCATTCATCCGCAAATGTTTTTACCGCTTCTTGGTGGAACCACGTCGAATCTCATTTGGAATTATCTGCTTTTTGAATTTACCGATTATGGGTACTTTCCCAGTATCGGGTAGACATGGGAAAATTCCAATCCGAGCCTACAGTACTGGACAATGAAATATCAAAAATAATGAAATCATATTTGAAAAACGATCGTCACTTTCGCGCGTCTGTAGCTCCCTTGTCTTTGAGTTTAAACTATTAGTGTTATACATTTTCTGTCCAATATTCAAGCTGTTAGCTGTTTTTCTTTATGATAGAGTGCTGAAATCGCTCTGAAACTAAGATTTTCGGAATCTACGCAAAAATTTACCTTAAAATAGTCAATATTTGTAAAATTGTATCAAAGTTTCATAGCGAAAAAAAACCACATTTGCGAAATTCTCACTTCTTAAGCGGTCAAGCGAGGAAGAAGCTGGAAAACAAATATTTAACAAAAATGTAGTAAAATGAACAGTAACAAAGTAACAAGTAACAAAGTAGTAACAAAAACAGTAACAATAATGAGAAAACTCCAGAGCACACAATGGAAATTTCAGTATTTAGCAGCAAATCCTTTAGCGTCGATTACAGCTTGACATCGCCGAGGCATTGAATCAAGAAGATTATTGATGAAACTGACGGAGATTGTTGTTGTTGTTAGGTTTAGCTCGTTGTATTTAGCAGCAAATCCTTTAGCGTCGATTACAGCTTGACATCTTGACATGTAGAAACTTGGAGATGGTTGACTGAGTGACGGTAAACTGTTCCGCTAACTGGTTCTGGCTGAGATCTTTCTTTTTCCCGTTAAGGATAGCTTGTTGTGTAGGCACATAAAGATCCTTGCATCCTCGTCGCTTTCCCATTGCACCTAAAAACAGTAATTATTATCATTTTACCCAAGGCAAAGAAAGGAAAACACTCAAAGTTGGATTTTTTGCAAATAAACCGCCCAAGAAATGAGAATTTCGCAAATGTGGTTTTTTTTCACTATGAAACTTTGATACAATTTTACATTTACAATCAAATATTGATTATTTTAAGGTAAATTTTGGCGTAGATTTCGAAAATCGTACTTTCAGAGCGATTCCAGCACTCTATCATAAAGAAAAACAGCTAACAGCTTGAATATTGGACAGAAAATGTATAATACTAATAATTTAAACTCAAAGACAAGGGAGTTACAGATGAGCGAAAGTGACGATCGTTTTTCAAATATGATATTTCATTGTCCAGTACTGTAATTCCACCTTCGTTTTCTCGGTCTTTTCTTGTCCGATTGCTCTGAAATTTTGTCTACAAGCTGAAAATGTCGTTTTCTATTTGTAGACGAGATTTCAGAGCAATCGGCCAAAAAAACAATGATGAAATTCGGTTCGAATTGGAATTTTCCCATGTCTAGTATGGGGGAAGAGATTTTGATTTTGATTTTAACTCTCTTCCGATACTGGGAAAGTGTTCAGATGGGGAATGTGGGTGAGTTTCAGTGTAAAAATTGAAATCTTTCGATATCTTCTCTTCATTTTGTTCTACTGAAGAAATTAAAACCTAGTGGCTAGAAAGCCTGCGTTTGTTAGAGCACAAAGTACGTTCACATGTTCAATTCCACCATTTCTAGCTAACATCATGGTTCTTTATTGCAAACGGCTCTTTATCTCTACTTGATGGATTTTTGTATCGTCTATGGGCACTCTCAATGCATAGTTGGGCAATGGATAAGCCAAAGTAACATCTAATTGAAAAGTCCTTAAAAATCAAACTAGACGAATGATCGTTGTTCTCTTTTTGGTACATGCAATCCATATTATTCCAGCATTTGTATTAGGTATCCTTGCATATACTCCAAGATCGAAAGCTGAAGACTTCATACGGCAGGTTTGTTGTGCTGCTGTAGGCTGTAGATCCAGTGGCTTACCATTTAATAATTAGCGATTTACTGTTCAGAAATTCCCCGAATACTCTGACATATTTACATTGTGCAATTTTGTGATTATCGAGCCAAGCTTGAACCCATTTAACGCCTATTTTCTTTACGCCGAATTTATCGGCACCATGTGGGTATTTGGAACTGGAGGGTGGATAATGAGTAAAATATACAGAGTGTTAAAGGTGAGCTTTTGAATGAAAATGTGGATTTTTTTGTCAGAAATTCCGAAGTTCAATGAGTGTGAAGACGTACGAGCAGCACAAAATGCTTACGATTTCCCTTGTCGTGCAGATAGCGATACCACTTTTGATCTTCTATTTGCCTATGTTGATCGGTTTGGGATATATTCGGTTTGATAGTGAGAAAGCTGATACGATAAGGGTTAGAGGTATGTATGGTAATTACAGTAAACTTGTCTTTTCTGTTTTTTTGTGGTTTCGCATGTTCTCTTGGCGTTATTTTGTTTGCATACAAATCTAAATATCATTTCTATGATCTATTTGATAACTCCGTACAGAAATGAGGTTCGCCGATTGCTTGGTATCCTGAAAATTATGAAGTTTGTTAGATACCGTATGCTCCGCCAATATCAGTCTATTCAATTTTAGGCCTTACGAAATTGCTTCTCAAAACAGAATTTCAAATGTGCCGACAAGTAGTTTCTAAACTGATTGAATAGATTTTATTCGATAATTTTCGCGATAAAAACAATAAAAAGGATGAAAAAATTTCTAAAATCCATGATGACAAACCACTAAATCGAGGTTATTTTCACGACTATACATTCAAAATCACAGGGCAGGAATGTATCATACACAAACAAATCTGAAAACGAGTGACTTCAGTGAAAATTGCATACTTCACTTAATCAGCTACCTTAAAAGTTATATTTAGCTAGGGAATATTTTATAAGGTGTTCTAATACTATTAATCATTAATCAAGTAAAATAATGAAACCTGGAGAAAAATTGAAGTCTGGAAACATTAAATCGGATTTGAGCACAGCATTTGAATGTTAATTTACGGAGAGGAAGTCGTCGAATAGTGTGTGTCGACTCCCGGTGCGTTACCCCATTTCTCAGCCATCCAACGAATTGTCTTTACACTAATCTAAAAGAAAGTAAATAAAACAAAATTTTAAATAGGTAGCTGTTAAACGTTATCTACCGTTATTACTTTAAAATTAAAAGCCATACTTACCTGTGGACCAATTAAAGGATTAAGTTGATGAAGATAAACGAGAATCCAGAACATCCAACAACAAACAGCTGTCAACACGATCATCGTTTGGATGATTCCTGAAAAAAATTGATTATTAAAAACACTACTTTCCTAAAGATAAGCCTGTGCAACGAGTTATTAGTTATCTTAATGAATAAATACAAAAAAAACCTCTATTGACGCCTTTTGGTACGAGCCAGGGACCGCCAAATCCGATGAGCGCCCAAAATGCCGACACTGACACCAACGGAACGATGACACCCATGTCTGAAAAAAGAAAAATCTTTAAAATGCTAGATGAATAATAAAAAGAATGTTAAGAAAACTTATAAGTTTAAGAGAGTAAAACATATTGAACACGGTGAGCAAAAGGAAGAAGGGTCGAAGATTGATTCGATGCAATCGACGCACATTTTTAGGGGGCGTGACCGAGCGAGAGATCATTGGAGTACGCGACAAAACGGGTCAGAGAATAAAGTCTAATATTGATCTCTCATTTCTTTACTCTAAAAAATATCTAAAAGTTATATTTACAAGTTGAATTTTTGTTGAAAGTAAAGAGGTTGTTTGAACGATTTCTCATGTTTTAAGAGCTTCCAAATGCTTAGAAGTGCATGGCTTTAACAAGCAACATAAAATGATTGGAGGCGCTATTTTTGAAACCCTTCAGCTGAAGATCATTCCATTTTCAGTCAAAACTCTAACTGAATATCTTTAAATGTGAGGAATCCAGGGATATTCAGTTTTCCGTGCTTTCATTAGTTCAAAACTTTTTATTTGGCGAATCTTATCTCGACTTTTTGGATGCGTCATGAGAAAAATCACATGTTATTTACATCGTTTAATTGCAAAATATCTTTATATTGTTTATTTATCAGCTTTCATACTTGTTTACATTGTTTATTCATTAAATTTTATCGTTTACTTTAGCCATGGTGAAACTGTGTCCGCTGTGTGGCCCGATAGGGTCCGCATTTTGGTGAGTTTTAGACCTTTTAACTTTTTAATTGAGAATTATTTGAGCAATCACCTCAGAGCAAATATCTAGCGTTGAATATCTTGATTGTTAATTCTTTTTAGTATGGTCATGTCCGCTTGGGTGTCATATTTTTGGGTCTCCTCGGAGTATTCTTCTATTTGCAGGTCTGTGCGCATTTTTTTATTTAAAGTTAATGAATTAATTTAGGCTGTTACCCTATTCCCCGATCTTCATTTCCATATCGAAAAAGCTGGAGATTTTCCAGTAGGGTGGGTTGTTTTGGGAATTTCAAAATATCCAGTAGAAGTGAGACAAGTTTGAAAAGTTTCAGTAAGCAGGAGTAAGCTTTACTTAATTTAGTTTTGGTTGTTTCGTCTTAATTTTTTTTTTTAGTTTTGGTTGTTTCGTTTTAACAGTTCGGTATTTTAGAGCGTTTAAATCCATTTGCCCTGACGGATATTACTTTCGCACATAACGGTGCTATAAATATGGACTAGAAGAAAACGACCCAAAAAAGATCTTCAAGCATTCAATTTAAATCATGCGATTTAGTAAAATCGGCGACGCATATGGTGAAAAGGCGACTCAATGTTGGATTGCGGCGGGAATGTATGCTGTCACGTTGGTACTCGTTTTCTGGCAGAACAAATACAACACACAAAGCGTCTTCTAACTTCGCTAGCCGTATTTTTACCTTTAATTTTGTTTAAATCTTAACATCTTCAACTTTCTACAAAAGTTGATAAAAGTTTTTCCCTGTGATAACGTGGTTCATGGATTTATGAATGTTTGAAGAATGTATAGCGACGTCAGATTCTATTTTCTCCTATAGCATAATTTTATTTGAGCTGTTAGTGACATTCCAGTATTATCTGCCCTTTGATTCACTTCCGTAAATGCACAGATAAATTTTATTGAATACTCTGGGTGATTTCAGTTTGCTTGATAAGTTTTAACAACACAGAAACATTTATTTGAATTAAACCCGAAAAGCCAAATAGCAACCTAGAAATCAAAATTGAAAATGCCGAATGAGGATAAATAGTTTATAACAAAATTTAACAGAGGTGAGTTTTTTACATTAATATCTTGTTTTGCTGAGTAAATGATGATTGAATGGGAAACGCCTAAAAACATCCACTGTATTATGGACCAAATTAACTGACCGTTTTGGCTTTAAATCCAATCGACGCGAGACTTTGACGATTTATCAGTCCTTGCTAAAAAAAAGAGTTTAACGTCCAAAAACGAGTGTTTACCATCGAATCGAATTTCGGATCCCCCTCAAACGCGGATTCACCATTAGTCAACCGTTCTTCTGCCACTTCCAATATCTCTTTGCCCTTGCTGACCTATATAAAGATAACCCAAACGTTTCAAGAAATATTTTCACCATGTCCTTGGCTCGCTGATAGCACAATGCACGGTAAAATAACATGTCCTATAAAGATAGAAAACACTTATTAGTTTGAAACAACTAACTTGAAGCTGCATCTTTTGATTATCGTAACTTATCCAATCCGCGTCTTTCCACTGCCACTCAGTGAATCGGGCTTCGAATGACTAATTCATGATTATAAGTTATTTTAGACAATTAGATCCTACCGTCGTCTCTATCAGTTCACCATTTGCAATTTTCTCTGCATACAACAAGACGAAAGCACCACAATCAAAATTTGTCCCTTGGCCAAAGACTTCACGCACTGCTCTCGAACTAAAGAAAAGTATTTCCCATAAATCAACTTTCAAACAACCAGTCGAACTTACTGAAGTTTAGTCTTGAAAAGTCCCGGATCCTCCTTAAAAACCAAAGCGGCAAATCTCATGATAGGAAATAGCGTTCCCTAAAAAGACGATGTTTTCATAAAAGAAAAGGTATTAGCATTACAATTATTACTCTAAAGCTACACACCTCCATTTCTCGATCATGCAATTGTGGCAATACTCGATAATTTTGTCCATCACTACGTTCGATATCTTGCAACTAAAAAATAATACTTTATTTTCTGCAAAAGAAACGAACAAGCGAGTCGAATACATGGACGAATGCTGGTTGTGTGTCATGGCGGTCGATTACTTTTTTGTCCAGCCATTGCGCGTAGTGAGACACAACAATCAAATACCTAAACGTAGTTTAAACAGTATTTTTTTTATTGATAATCTACCAATGATTTCCATTAGGGAGGAAAACTACGATGGCGGTATATGGCTTCGACGTGTCACAAGCAAAGTTCTTGATTTCGAAGTTCTTTCTTAATTCGTTCGCTGCAGACGGATTCTAAAATTGAATATATTGGATGAACTTTACGATACATACCTCATCTAAGAATTGACGTGCAATTTTTGGATCATGAATCTGATCGAGTTTGTATTTCTTCACTAAATTCTGCCAAACTGTGAAGCTTTGAGAACCGACGTAGCCAAGTTGAAATTTTCTAAACAAAATTTTTATTAGTTTTTATTTTTTACTTACGAGCCATTTATGACAGTCTGCATGAGTGGATCAATAGCGAACGAGTCAATATATCTAAAATAGATTTTTCCTAGAAACTAATAAATAACTAATAACTCACCGCCTTTGTAGTAAATCAGTAAGCATTGTCGCTTCTCGTTTAACTACTTGTCCGCTCGGAAACCGTAGTGAAATCTCAAGTTGTCATATGAATTTATCACCAATAATTCCAAAACCCAATCACAAACACTTGGAATTAAAAAATACCGTCGGCGAGCGAAAGATCTTATTGATGGGAATGCTTCGTTGTTCATCTTCATCGTCCGACGAGAGATCGACAACATCTTCTGGTGAAGCAGAATTCATCTAAAACACGATAAATGAGTTTTTAAAATTTCTTTGTCCGAAATTAACACTAACATCAACACTGATTCTATCAAATTTTAAGCCAAAACTTACTCTATCGGAGCCACCGGGAGTATTCCTGGCCTCGGGTTGGGAGGTCGTGGGCAAACTCTAAAAAGGTCCAATCAAAATCCCAAACTGAAATGCATACGAACTGCCCCAAGTTCAGAAGAAGGTCCACGTCTTCGTGTCGAAAATTTGACATTTGATAACTAAACCAGCTTGGAAGTTACTAAATAAATGTTAAAACTTGGTAAACATCTAATGGTTAAATCAACCATAAAACACCTAACCAACAAAAAAAGCTGAACAAATTTATTTAACAATTAACAAGTTAAAATAAAACAACAACAAAACAATCACTGATAATTTTTTCAATTTTTGGCCTTTGAAGGTTCACCATTTGCTATTCGTCTCAAATAATCTTCCTCTCTATCGTCATATTTCCCACGCATAAGTATGAACCAATAAAGCAAATCGTCAAGCCTTCCTGTATAAAGTAATTTGATAAATCCATTAAACACCAACCGTCGTACGACTCTTTATTAAGGGCATTACGGAGCTCGAGCAAAGAATAATATATTGCTTCTAAAGAAAAAGTAAAAATTTTAAAGGAGTGTGATAATACCTATTGTCGCTAAATGGTGATCATCCAAGTTGTGCTGCGTACGCCAAAAGATCGTCTTATATTTCTTCAAATGCACACATGGGAGACCTTAACATAAGTATTGCATCCTCAAAATAACCAGCCAAATTAACCATTTATTTGGGGAAGCTTCTGCATTACTCCAACTTGAAACCATGTTGAGTCCAGAAATACGAAACGATCTATTTTGCCTTCCTTGGCAACAAATTCTTCAATGCTCTGGGCACCGGGTGTTGGAAAAACTAAAACCTAAATGTTATCCTCATCAAATTAAGATCTATTTCAAACCACACGCTCTTCAGGAAAGTTTGTTCGATAATCAGGCAAATTCACTGTATCATATATTTGCGTTTTAGATGGAGCGGCTAACTAAAGTAAATAAATAAAAAATAAGATTAGAATTCTAAAACAAACCTTGCAATGAATCGCTGTCGACTTGCTATTCTTTTCCTTCGGATGTTTGATAACGTCGACTTTACAAGGAAGCTAAACCCACAAGAGAGTACAATTATATTTTTAGCATCAAAAAATACCTCAACTTGTGGATAAAATATGTCAGATAACGTCTGGTGGCAATCGTAGCAGAAGTACATTCGGCGTCGTTTGCATTTGGGACAAATTTGCTTCTCGAGACCCTCAAGTTTTTCATATGAAGACAATCGAAGAGAATCGCGAGAGATAGAAGTCATCTGAAAAACAAAACTTTTGTATGGCAAACAAGAGTAAGTAAATGGACAAAATAATAAAGAAATAGAGCTAAAAAATTTTCCGAAGCCTTATATAGAAAAGGATGAAAAAATGAAAATTTAATGAGTTGACTGAATAACTTGTAATTGACTGCTGAAGATTCGCCGATAAAACTCTGTAAAACAATTTTCACACTTACTCATTTATGCGTGAAAAATTAGAACATCTATTTTTGAGGTCTGTGCCTGTATAACCTTTTGCATAGAATAGCGCATTGTATGCGTACGTTTCGATCGCACAGAGCCTGGGACCCCAAGGCTATCTAGGAAGAAAAGACCCTAAGTATTGGGCGAGTAGACAAACCCCTTTATAATTGTATGTTTTATCGAGTAGGCTCTAAAGTTATTTGGTCAATCCAATCGGACTTGTTTCTCTTTTCAAAATTACTATTCTGGTATTTTAAAGTTTTTAGGTGCTGAGTAATGACAACTAGCAACATTGAGCTTGGTCTCATCATCACTTCTTCAAGAAACAACTACTATTTACCATGGAAAACAAATGTCCCCGAATTAGTGACTACGTAAGGCTTCAAAAATTAGCACCGATACAATGCAAAGATTTGTCTTTTATTTCTGTACTTTTTAAAAATAAATTTTTTTAGTGAAGTGCCCCGCGATTGTTATCAAAATTGGGTCGTCCGTATACAAGAACCTGGCAGCATCGAAAAATACTTGTATCCGTTGGAAGCTTCTAAGAAAGCCCCATTAATCCACCGTCATCGAAATAATCGCGTTGAGGTAGTTTTTAGAGACTTTTGGATAACTTACGTTTAAGGTACTGTTACGAAATTGCTGGTTAGAAAAAGACGGCTCCATTGCTACTGAGGTATGTTTTTCGAAACATTGCTTGATTGTTGGTCTTTATTTAGGATTCAATAATGGCGTGGCCAATAACGGACCCACAAGGTTATCTGCAGCCGCCCGATTTTAATCGACGATACACTCTATGGGGACGAGTGGGCTTTATGGAGGAAAGCCGGGATATTTCAATAAAGGTATGTAGTTAATATGAGTAGTGGTTTTCATATTATGAGAGATGCAAATGTACTCAAGTAATTTAGGTCGTCGAAATTGTTGAATCTTGGTCAAGAAGTTCACAGAAAATGTTTTCTCCTACTTCTATCGGATATCGTCTAACCTTTCCAGAGGTTTAATTGTTTATAGTGTCTTTATAAGATAGCTTTAAGGATTACAAAGCGAATCAGGAGATGTGTTACTTACTTACTGAACAAAAAGGAACTAATGGGAGAAAGTAAGTAATGGCAGAAAGTAAGGAGGAGAAAATAACAAAAACTTTAGAGAAAAAACGAGTGGCACTCTCATACTGAAGATACTGCAGGAATTGCTCACCGAAGAAGTGACACGAGAGGCGATTTTGGAATTCGAGCCGGCCATTTTCGATCAACTTTTAAAACTTTTTGATATGAGAGAATTTTAATCAATAATTACATTACATAGCTCTTCTTTGTTTCCTTTGCACTAGAGACAGTTTTACAAATTTTACGGGTGCTTTTGGCATTTTTTTTGAAAGCGGGTCTAATTTTATTTGGTTTTGATTTTGAATAAATTTTTGTTGCTGTAACTCATTTTTATGGGCGGAAATTGGATTTTATTTACTTTCGGGTCCTTAATTTTTAGTTTTATTGACTGCCAGAAATTTGGGCTTCGTATGGGAAATTTCTTGTGGAAAGTAAATATCATGACAAAATGTGAAAAATCTCCCGATGCGTCCGTTATTTTTGCACTATACATACCACTTTGAGCTACTTTTTTGAAGTTTTTTTGAAAATTCTGCACAAATCATTTTTTTCTTTCGAACACCCTATATATTTGAATTGAAATTTGGATTGCGTCCATTGATGGCCACTCATTCGAAAGACGATGCGCCAAATTGCAGTGCTTATTTTCGCCACCATTCTGCTGGTTGTGGTAGGTGATTTTTAGATTGAGTTGCTCAATTCCATTTTAGGCAAATGCTATATTCGAGCAACCACCAACCGAGCACCTCACCGATCAAAACTTCCAAGGGGTAGGTGGGGTGCCTTTTTCTTGGTTATTGGTTTTACTTAGAAAGTGCTTAACTCATCCGATCCATGGATTGTCGCTGTTTATTGGAATCCCTGCAAGCACAGTAAACGGTATGTTAACATGGTGTTTCGAACTACAAGCAAGACTACCACTATATTTTGTTTTTCAAGGTATTCGAAAGAAGTTTGGCCAGAAATTATTTCTATCTTCAACAACAGCAACGTTAGAGTGGGTTTTTCCTTTTACGCATGTTCTGTTTTTTAGCTTGGCGCACTCGAACAGAGAAATCAAGAGGTGGTTCATCGATTTCGGAAGTTTATTCCCGGATATCCAACCGTTCTTGTTTTTCGCTCGAACTCTTGTTAATTTTTTAAAATTAAATAGTAACAATATGGGGTTTAAATTGACTAATCTAGCTGATTTAGTGGAGCCCCTCGATCGCAACTTTGTCAAAGAAGAGGACGATCTTATAAAAGTAGCTCATTGAAATAGTGTCTCAATCGTGTCTCAATGTGAATGAAAACGAACAAGCTTGGTGAATGTCAAATCTATTTTATTCCCTTTGAATTTTCAGCAAATAAAAGTTTTCAGATTTTCAATTAGTAGTTGTTGAGGCATTAATTTGAATTCGACAAGGTTTTTAAAATTATCCCGATTTGGAATCAAAGCCAAATGACCTTCTCCAACATTTCGAAGCACCTGCTTGGATGGCTTTTTCTTTACAAGACAACTCTCAGTTTTTAATATCGATTGCTAAAGGATACATTTCTTTAATTTATTGTCTTATTCTTTTTCCGACATAATGCTTTACGGACCCTACGAATATCCGAGTCTTTATGTGACATTGATTCGAATGCAAACGATTTTTGGCTTGCCGTTAAACGGGTTCACTCTTTATTTAATATTTCGAAAATCTGGCCAACATATGAAAGTTTATCGGTATTACTTGGCTTCCACACAGGTGTGCTATAAAAGTAGAATACATTCGGAGCTCGAATACCATAAGCATTCATTTCAGTAATAAAAATCTAGACTTTATCATCATTGAGCGAGATTGTACTGGGAACTCTTTGTGCCGATCCATTCTTTCCGGCAATGTCTTTGGTTATTCATGGATTAATTGTTCGGAATATCTCGTGGTATCCTCAAGTTGTTGTGGTTGATAAAAAAGCTTTGATCACAAAAAATTTCCCCTTCAGATGGGACTACTTTGTCTTTTTTGGAGCGCTTTTCATTTCGATTCTTTTATGTTTTGTGTACAGACATCAACAACTTTTGGAGATGAATAGTCGATTTAAGTAAGATAAAATATTGGGTTGGTGAATTGAAAACTGCGGGCTATTTCGCGGGATTCGCAGATAAAAAAACAACAGCATTGAACCAGCTGAAAGGGGGTTTGGTTACTTCAACATTTCCTCAAATTATTGCGAAAAAATTATGCTTTCAGCTTTTTATTTTTTGGTATTTTTCTTCACTTCTTCTATTGCACTCGACAATCTGCCACCGGGACATATTCGTCATGGCATGCTTCATGAGTTCCTACAAGAGCACAGTGCAGGCTTGGCAGCTGCTAATATTAAAAAGATATGTGGGGAGGACTCACCTTCCGAAAGAACGTGTCGAGTATGGTTTACCAAGTTTCGATCTGGGGACAAATCTTTGAAAGATGCAGAGGGCCGTGGAGCGGCACCCCAACTGGATGATTCCAAATTACTCGAACTCATTACCAACGACCATCGGGTATCATCGCGTGAATTGGGAGAAGAGTTAGGGGTTGATCATGTTACAGTGCTAAATCACCTGGTGTACTGGGAGGGAGTGGTGCACTGGGAGTTGTTGAATAGCAAGACGACCGTTAATGCAATCAAATACAGTGAACAGTTGGGAAAGGTGAATGAATCCCTGAAGAAGAATAGGCCCTCTAAGTCAAAGATCGTTCTCATCCACGACAACGCGCCCCCCCTCATGTTGCAAAACTGACTCGCTCTAAAATAAATAGCCTTGTTTGGGAACTTTTGGCGCTTTCCCCATACAGTCCGGACCTCGCCCCTTTTGATTACTATTTATTCCGGATCATGAGTAATGAGCTTCGAGAACACTTCGATTCGGAAGAAGCAGTCAAAAACTGGCTTTGAAAGTTTTTCGATTCAAAACCAAAATCCTATCACGAAAGAGGAATGCAAATTGCCTGTAAAATGGGCAGAAGTCGTCAATAATAATGGAAATTAGTTGGAATGAATTTATGGTTTTATGTTCAATAAATTTTAGTTCAAAGTCCCGCAGTTTTCAATTCACCAACCCAATAAAATAACGAGTACTTTGTATGATTTCAGATTATCGAATTTCTCGATTTTGGTGATAGCAATTGTTTATTATCTCGCAGAGACCATCCCACTTTTTATCATTCGGAGTTTTCTTGTGATCAAAGAGGCTTCCGATGTTGAAGTGACGCAAATGATTGAGGTTGTGGTCGCATTTTTTCAAGTTATTTTATTGAAAGAGTTGTACTGTAGTGAAGTTTAAAAATAGAGTACTTACAGTAAGCATAAAAAGCCACATTTAGCAATTTCCCGATATGGGACCGACTCTGAAAACGTTGCCGACATTCTGGACAATCAAAAACTCTCCGCTCTACTCATTTCAATCAATCAATGCCCCAATGTTGCTGATATTGGTGCTTGGCTTTTATGCGATTCTACATGGGATTACTGTACTCTTTTTAATGAAAATATTTAAAATTACCGTGGCTATTCTAGCAGAAACTAAAAAGACCATTTTTTGTCAGATTCGGGTTCCATTTTCAGGGTGTCATCCTTGTCGCTTCTTCTATTCAAATACTTACCAAACGAAACGACCATTTGAGTGTGAAAACGAGGAAAATGCAGAAAATTTGCCTTACCTCGTTGATTCTACAAGTATAGTATGAATATTCTAAAAATCACTGAAATTTCAGACAATAATTCCAACATTGTGGATTGCTTTGCCGATCGTTTGTCTCTGTCCGATTGTCGTCTCGGGGATTGCAATTGGGCAATGTGTGTGTTTGATTGTTGTTGTGTTTGTTGTTGTTGTTTGTTGTTTTTGTTTTCCCCAACTTTCCCTCACTTACCACTTTCAATCGTTACAGCGATCAATCGATTTATGATTTTTATGTTCTCATGTCATGGATCTGTTGCCTCGATAGCTGTTCTTTGTATCTATGAACCATATCGAGTCTATATTAAGACGAAATTCAAGGTGCTCCTACATAAAACTCCAATATTGAGGTGAAAAAAAGGGTGATTCTTGAGAAACGCTTGTTTTGAAGAGATTTCGAGGCAAAATGGTCTTCAAAAGTCGGTCACAAAGTGGTAATCAATGTATCGAAACACACACATTCAACTGGGATTCGATAAATGACAAGAAAAGATATTTATCAAGACAAGAAAATATATTTATTTTTTACTCTTTTATATGAATAGAACTTGACTGTAATAGATTTACTAACAATGTGAAAAAAAAAGCTTTTCTTTTTCTCTATGCATTCCCATACATATTCGAGGTTGTCTTACTGTGATTTAACCCCGGATTGGTTGATTTCGCATTTGCCATAAGCATTGATGATTGGAGTAAACGGGGAGAGTTTTGCATGGAAATCGTCGACACAGCCGTCTTCGTGTGCACTCCATCTCTTCCTTTCAATTTTCCCGTCACAATCATGCGCGTCTCTTCGGAAATCAACAACAAGAACCTGGAAAGGACTGTAGTATCACAAAGAAATCTTCCTTGGCTTCATATTCAATTCTTCTTTCGTTGCTATTCTCAAATCTAAATACCATAACGGAAGAAAATTGGTCAAATCTGAGAAAACAGGCGAAAACTCGAAGAAAAACCAGAAGTCATCCATTGATTGAGTGTTTGTGATGATCTAGAAACTTCTTGAACTTAGAGAGAAAATTTGCAGCTTTGAAAACGGTAATTATTTTTTTCTGAAAAAAGCTTTTCAAGTTTTTCTGTGTGGAAGGGATAATGTTTGTTCTCTTTTTTTAATTGGCTGCGATGGAATTTCAAGATTGACATTTGTTGAAAAGTTTTGAGAAACAAAAAATTGCAATTAGTGTTGCAATTAGTAAAGAAGGTACATTGTAGCTAATAGCTACAACAGCTATTAACTATTAACTATTGTGTCAAAAATCGTTTTATTTTACAATCCCCATCCTATTTTGTGCTCACCATATCCCCCGTGTTGACAGCTTGCATGATAAATTGAAAAACAGTGAGCACATGAAATGCCATTTCCCTTCGATTAATCGCTCTTTGCATTGATCTCGAATGAAAATATAAACGAATACATGTATAGATATTCACTAGGAAACAAATGAAAACGATCGAAAGGCAGAGAGGGAAATAACCATTATCAAGAGCTTGCTGAAAAACGGGATTTCATGTTAAAGAAAGTTGAAAAGTTACCGTTAGAGGTGATTGATTAAGGGTGTATGGGATGTAATAGCCCCAACTGGCTCTGTAGAAGAAACTGGAATCGGTGAAAACGGGGCCTGTATAGAGAGAACAAAAAAGGGTACAGCCGATGCAAGTATGCCAGGTGTAACGACTCCAGAACTGGAAAAAGATTGCTGAACCTAGTTAGACCTAGTTTGCTTTCAAAAGTAGTGCAAACCAGCCGACAACCCGACTAAGGGCGAATTTTTCTGGCCAAACAGCTTTGTCGCCGTGATCCAATCGGGAGCGAGCTTGCCTACAACCCATCCGGGTTCGACCCCTCGTAGTGTCACTCATATGTCCGAATACTGCTGTTTTAGATACTGTAGTGAGACAAGGGACTCAAACTTACGCTAGACGGAAACTAACCCATTCGTAGTGCTGCGGGAAGGTTAAAGAAGTTGCTCGATTAATTGCAATGAGAAGAGTGCCAAGTTCTTGAAAAAGAACCGAAAACATGTAACCGACAGCAAGAATTGCAGGGATTACGCCCTCCTGAATAAAGGATTTGTGGGGGAAATTGATGATAACCGACTTGAACATTCCAAAAGAATTCATAGACACCCCAGGTTGGGAGACGAATTCGGAAAAGGAGACTGTAGTGCATTAGCAAGTCCTGAAAAGAAAAGTTCAAGGCGTTTATCTTGCCAAACACTCACATTGGTGAGACAAACAAGGAAGATCTTCTGATAATGTGTCTTGAAGCCGTATTTTATGTGATATTTGACAATTCGTATATAAACAAACAAAGTGATGAGGCCGATTGTGATGAAAATCGAACTAGAGCACACTTCGAATGGATCCACGAAGTGACCCTCGAAATCATCAGGAGCCACATCAGTGGCCATTTTGAGGGAATGATGGGAATGATGGATGAATTTTAATCTGAAAAACAAATGCAAATCTAAATTCCCTGTGAAGAAATTGAGGAAAACCAGAAATTATTGAGGCAATTTGAAAATTATTGGTTTTGAAGCAATGACAAAAGGAAAATTGATGATTTGAAATGAAAAGCTTTGTGAGAAAATAGTTTTGTGGAAATTGTTGATTAAAGTTGTGGAAAAAGTTTATTGAGCAAGAATTCAGATCGATGTAATGATTTTCCCGAGGGATTTGAGGAACTATTGCATGTCTGTGAGTTATGTTTGCAGAAAAAAGAGATTTCTGTGCTCAAAAATGAACGCACCCTTTCTGGGGCACTCAATACGGCATTCTTCTCGTTACAAAGCGTCACAGAAAACATGAATAAATAGAAATGATTTGTTTCCATTTTCGAGTACAAAGTACACGTGATCCTAAACAATTGATGTTCTTGTTGTAATCAATCTTTCTTTCTTTCTTTATCTTTATCTTCAATTAAACATATTTGCAAAAATCGGTGATCCAAAAGTGATCTTATTGTGATTTGTATTGAGTGAAACCGATTCCCGATTGATACTTTTTTGTTGTCGAATTGATTGATGGATGGATTGTTCGTATGAAGAGATTCTCTCTTTCATGTAATCTCCCATTGATCATCATTCGCGTTTCTTTCGATATCAATACGAGAAACCTAAATTGAAAATATTACACATAAAAACTAACAAGTTCTTGATGTTCTTGATGGCTCTGAAGAAAGAAAAAAGCAGATAGAAGAAAGAAGAAAGAAGAGAGAAGAAAGAAGAAAGAAGAAAAGAAAGAAGAAAGAAGAAAGAAGAAGAAGAAAGAGAGAAGAAGAAAGAAGAAGAAAAGAAGAAAGAAGAAAGAAGAAAGAAGAAAGAAGAAGAAGAAAGAAGAAAGAAGAAAGAAGAAGAAAAGGAACTTAAGTACTAAATTAGAATAAGTAAAAAGTAAAAGAACAGGTCGTAAATACTGTAATAGTACCCCACCCCCCTCGTACAGTCGCGTAGTCGCAAAGTCGTAGTCATTTTTTAGTATTTCATTTTTTTCAAAGCGCCCGTACTTTCAAAAAATGCGTCTTTGGTATCAAAAAATAGCTGAAATCCAGGGCTATTTTTTGATACCTAAGCGCACATTTTAGCATAAACCAGTGTCGAGAAAAACTCGTTTTTTCGGGATGGTTGCGTAGTCTAACTTTAAACATCCCGTTCTCCGCGCTGCTTTATGCTACAATATGCACTTTAATATCAAAAAATAGCCCTGAATTTCAGCTATTTTTTGATATATGTTGTAGCATTGTAGCATAAACCAGTGTCGAGAAAAACTCGTTCAAAGTTAGACTACGCAACACTCCGCACCGTCATTATGGGGGTGGGGTACTATTACAGTATTTACGGTAAGTATTACTTGATTAGAATAAGTAAAACATAGACAAATCAATTCAGTAAGCATTCAGCATCATTGAGTATCACTTTTGTGAGTAAAAGCATCTACCAAAGCGGCATGAAATTTGCAATATCGGAGAAAAACGGTGAAAACTCGAAGAAAAACCAGAATTTCTCGATTGGGAGCGAATTTGTGATGATCTGAAAGGAATGGCATACAATTTTCATTGAAAATCTCTCACCAAATCAATCGTATTAATAAGTTGAGCCAAAAATTGTACAACAGTTGCTATATGGAAGATAAACTCTCGTCGATTCCCAACTTTTTTCATTTCTTTTGAATAACTGTATAATTTGATGCAAGTATAGATATTGACAAAGAGACAAAAACAAACAATTCCAACACATAATGGGAAATTGAACTCTTTCAAGAAAGCCTAAAAGATGATTGGAGAAGATTGGAGAAGATTGAATGAAATTACCGTAAACAGATTAGTCGGCTCATCATACGGTATGTAAAATCCCCAACTTCCGCGTTGAAAATAACTATGATTTGTGACATAAGATGAAGTGTAGAAAAAAGGGAAAAGGAAACCGAGAAAACAAGTACGCCAAGTGTTACGACTCCAGAACTAAAAGACAACTTGTAGAGGATACTTGCCGTCACTCACTTTATCATAATGATGAGGAAAAGCAAGTGATGTGGCTCGATTGATTGCAATCAGAAGAGTACCGATCACTTGTAATTGAACACATAAACCATTTAAATATCCTAAAGCGCTTGGGAAGAAGCCTGTCTGAAAATTGTTTGTGTTAAAATATGAAATCCTTTAAAACAAACCCTTAGAAACCAATACCATTCATGAACACCCCATGTTGGAAGACGAATTCGAAAGAGAATCACATAATGGAGGATTAAATCCTGAATGAAAATTGAGTCAAAGAATTGTATATTGTTGTATGATTATTATGATTATTCTTTTTCTTTTTCTTATTGTTATACTCCTTTGTTTTGTGAGTAAAAGCATCTACCAAAGCGGCATGAAACTTGTGACAAAATTTGACTCTTCTCAAAACTGACATTTGTCGTGCAGAGTAAGAAAATCTTTTGATAATGCGTTTTGATTCCATATTTCAAATAAAATAAAAGTAAACGAAAATAGACTAAAACGGTGATGAAACCAATAATTGAACATATTGTGCTTGATGTTATTTCGAAGGGATCAACGAAATGATCGATGAAATCATCTGGTTGAGTCCAGGGATTCCCATTTGAATCCAATCCAAGAATGCTTTCATTCGACATTTCCTGGAAAATATTCTTATTTAGAGTTACAGTGGTCCACAAATGTATTTGTCCCATTGCCATCCAAAAGTTTCTTTCGTACGAAAATCTTGCAAAACAACGATATTCCCAAAAAGTGTAGGGGTATTTTGCTTACCCTTTGTTGTTTTTACTTATTGTTTTTGTTTTATACTTTAATTTTTCTGCAATGTATACGGATAAATCTTATAATCCTGAAAAGTAGAGTATTATGGGCAAGCAAAATACCCTACACTTTTTGGGAATATCGTTGTTTTGCAAGATTTTCGTAGGAAAGAAACTTTTGGATGGCAATGGGACACAAATGTACATTTGTGGACCACTGTAGGTATTTAGAAAATCAGAATACAACAATATCCATTTAAATAAAAAATCAGAATACAACAATATCCATTTAAATAAAAAATTTGAAAACTTTTATGATATGAGTTTTTCTGGAGGGATTTGCAATGGACTTTTGTTCAAATTTACAATGGACTGTTTAACTAATCTTAAAACTAATCAAAATGTTCATTGCCTGCAAGATTATGATTCGGATTGTAGGCAAATGAATTGAAATTTTACAAAAGTTGAAAAATTCAATCATTCTATTGAGTGAAGCTCTTGTGATTTATTTAAATTAGAGCAATAACAATTAGATGTACTCAGCTATGATATTTCGGAGAATAATTTAATAATATGATATTTCGGAGAATAATTTCAGGGTCAAACGTGCCAATTATCAATTTATAACTACATAGGTATCTCAATTAGCATTTTGGATATTTGTAAACTCGAAAATGGCTCAAATCTTGGTTCAACTTTTGTATTTTATGAAATTTTCTTTTCTTTCTTGAGACCAAAAAAACATCTCCAAAATCTCAAGGGATCGACAAAATGGGGGGATTTTTGAGGGGAAACATCTCAATTCGTTATTAGGGTAGAAAATGAGTGATTTGTGAAGATTTCTGAGAATGGAAATCATTGATGAATCGGAAGATGTTGAGGAAGTCACAGAATAGAACAAGACAACGGATTTGTACTTCAAGTTTTTGGATTGTCAAATAGCAGTTTCAATCAAGACCTCAAAGAAACCTTTTTTTGAGTGAAAATTTGGTAAAGTATACTTGTAGAATATGAAAATGAAGGTGAGAAAGGAAAGCAGTCAAGCCGATTTCAAAGAGGAATGAATATGGAAGTAGAAAGTTCATGGTTTAAAGAATGATTCAAAGTCTGAGAATGGTATCGGTTTTAATATACGAGAAAGATATCAAAGTTTTCCAGATAAACTCTTCAACAAGACTTTTTCAACAACAAACAACAACAATTGATTCTTTTCAGAATTGAATTTTTAACCCATCAGAGCTTTTTTTTTAAAGAACAATCACATTTCATGACTCCATTCTATGCAAATAGCTGAATTTTGACCTGGGCATGATGTAATTTGATCTTCTAAAAGGAAAGAACGTCTTTTGTTTCGACCTTAGGAGGAAAACAAATGGATTTTTAAGTGATGGATACTGTATTCTTTTCGATTTCTAATATCAGCAATTGTATCAAACGTAACCTTGAAGAACTATGAACTCATTTTTGTCTATATCATTCATCTTTACTGCTCAATTAGAAACAGTAAGCACAGTCAAAGATGAAGCTACGATAGTCATTTTCATTATTTCATTCATTCATTGTTTTCAAGTCGGTACGATAAAGCTTATGTGAATCATCTCATCACCATTCTCTCTATTCAATTTACCCATTTTCCATCTCAGTTCAAATTTTTGCCATAAATTTCCCCCAAACTCTTTCCAAAGTGTCGTTGAAAGGGCAAAAAGAAGAGAAACCTGTACAGAACTTGTCTTCTTTTTTTTCTGTTTGTTTTTTCTTCTTTATCTTTCTCTCAATCTCTCATTTTTCTCAAATATTTCTTTTTGAATCGGTAAATTTCTTTTTTTTTCTCTTCTTACCTTTTCTCTGTCATTTTCCGTATTGAATTTTGTCTTTTCACTCTTTTTGAACTGTACTTTGTAGTGGCTTTTCCCTTTTTTTCCTAAAAATCATTCTGGAAATTGATTGATTGATTGAAGAGATTCTTAAATGTCAAATGAAGTTTTCTTTCTTTCTTTCTTTCTTTCTGAACAATAATAAAACTCAAAAAGCTTAAGAAGAAGCCATTAAAGCTTATCTCTCTATAATTTTTACCAAATTTCTTTATCATTTTTAAATTGGAAACTCTGCAGAATGTCTTTTCTATATCTATCAAATCGATAGGTCAACAACCTGAAATTTGAGCCTGGCTTTAAGAAATTTAGCTTAACCTTGAATTTTATTCATTTTTGATCATGACTGACTAAACATAACAATCTAAAAACCTTCCAAACCCAATTCTCCCCTCTGAACATCAATAAACTCTTCTTCAATTTTTCCCCTAATTCATCTCAAAAAAATTTTCTGCTTTTCTTTCAATTTTCACATCTGTATTGGGTAAAAAGCTTTTACCGAACATTTCGAGAATCAAAATATTGTTAGTATTTATGTTATAAACTATTTTCTTTTTTTTTCTGTTCTCTTCAACACCTTTTTTCACTTTTGTTTTCACAAAGAGGCAACCATAGCTACGAGACAGAAACCAAAAGACTATTACGAAATGTTAATTGTTTTGAAAGCTAGTTTTAATTATTTCTACTGAAAAACAAATAACTTTTCCTTTTGTAATCAATTTTCAGAATGAAAACCTCATCATTTTAAATGACAGACGAAATCGAACAAAGAGAAGAGGTGCCGAAGTCTCGAAAGAGAACGGGCAAGAATCAACCGGTCCAAGGTGAATTTCCAAGGGACAACTCTTTGTCCATTGTCCAAGGGACAACTCTTTGGTCAACCTTACTCAAAATGGTAAACACACTCTTTCTGACACACTAGGCTCTTCGTTTTCTATCATCGAAGGTTTTAAAACACTAGAAAGGATGTGTTTCTTTGAGTACAAAGAACATGAAGAGCTTGAAGGTTTCATAGCATAAGTCATTAGAATAATCTTCAAACCCAACATGCCAAAATGCCAATGTCGCTTATGATCTTTCGAATAGAATCAACTCTTGTTTGCCCATCAAAAAAGGGCGGTCATATCGATGACAAATCGCCTCTTTCCACAACTTTCTCACCTTGTCCATTTCAATGATAAGGGCCCCGTTTGCAATTTTTTTATGCAACTATGCAAAAAGATTTTGAATACTTTTGGAATCTCATCAAATCACTTTTACCCAATAAATTTCTTGATCTTTCATATCACGCGAAGCCAAAAGGTAACTCGAATGAAATCTCTATTTAAATATATTGGGTTGATGAATTTGGTGACACCAAAATGGGTTTCTTTTGAAGAACGTGCTCAAACTGTCACATATGACAATAGCCCGCAGTTTTCAATTCACTAACCTAATATTTAGATTCAAAATGGCGACAACAGAAACTGGCTGCCTATCGACCGGTCTTTAATGCGACTTCGGTAATTTCTGAGAGAATTTCAAGATCTACATTGTATTGAAGGTTTTCCCATGGACAACGATTCTCGGGGCGATCTTTCTCGGCATTGGGATACTGCTTTTTGTCACGAATTTAAATGGTGTGTGATTAAAATAGCCAAAAACTTTAACCCAATTCTAGCAAAAGAGATCGTGATCGATTACACGAATTGTCGAAATCCGAATGGATCCGATGTGAATGAATTCATTGAATCAAATGACGGAGCATTCATCTCACTTATTGAAAGGACCGAGCACGAAGGAGAAACAACGCTTAATTGCCAATTTCGCATTAATCTCACTGAGGATTATTTTGTGAGTGTAAAAATTGTTGAAACTTTATTGAATACTCTTAGGGTAATGTCAAAATCTACTATGGTCTTCGTAATTTCTATCAAAACACTCGAGGTTATGTGAAATCGAGAAGTGATATTCAGGTATTCTTCTATAATCTATTTTTTATCAATTCAGAGTGTTTTATAATTTCATTTTTGTAAATTCAGTTGGCAGCAGCGAGTCCGAGTGATTTATTGAATACGGGTGATTGTGGATCTGATGACAGCAAGGATACAATTGAAAGAGATGGAGAAAATAAGACTCTCGTCATTGCACCTTGTGGGAAAATTGCTTTCTCGATGTTCAACGGTTGGAGCTGGAAAGATTCATTGTTAAACTTTACAAAGCAAGATTTCAGATACATTCAAGTTGACATACAAGGATATAATTGAAGTCCCATTGACCACACGAGGAATGGTTCATGAAACGGATATGGCCAAAAAATTCAAGAATCCACCATTGCCCGCTGGAAGCTCAAATCTCTGTGACGCGTTTGCGGTGAGATCGAAATTTTGATAAGATATTTAGCGTGAAAATCTGGATCTAATGCCACAGATAAGCTACTAAACTAAAAGAAGAAGCTTCTCGTTTTTCTTTTCTTCTTTTTCTTACTTTCAAAAGCTATCAACGATTGGCTCTCTTTCAGAACACGACAAAGCCGAAATCATGGCCTGCGCCGATTTGTGAGATTTTCAGCAAATCCGAAGCTGGACAGGGATTTGCAAATAAAGATTTTCAAGTGAGTTCTTGAATATAAAACTTTAGAGTTTTTAAATTTTAGGTCTGGATGGAACCGGCTGCTTTACCTCATTTCCGCAAGATTTATCGCCTTCTCGATCGAGAGGTTTGTCAATCAAAGTTTCCCATAAGATACAGCAATCAAAAGAAAACTATTGTAATCTGTTCCTATTCGTTTAGAGTTTTATGAATGAGACAGAAGTGGAGGTAAATAGAAGCTATTCATCCCTTTGTATATCAAAAAAATCCCGATGTTCAAAGAATTCCCCTACCGTAAATACTGTAATAGTACCCCACCCCCTCGTACAGTCACGTAGTCGCAAAAGTTTTTTCATCATTTCATTTTTTTCAAAGCACCCATACTTTCAAAAAATGCGTCTTTGGTATCAAAAAATAGCTGAAATTCAGGGCTATTTTTTGATACTTAAGCGCGCATTGTAGCATAAACCAGTGTCGAGAAAAACTCGTTCAAGCTAGCTAGACTACGCAACACTCCGTACCGTCATTATGGGGGTGAGGTACTATTACAGTATTTACGGTATGTGATCAGAGCTTTACAAAGAAAGATTTAGAGATAAATCTTTTCAGGCTGATATCTTTTCGAAGGGATTACCAAAGGGAGAGTACACTTTGACGATCACCTACAGTGAGTTTAAATGGAAAAGACTGTAAAAACAATGTTTTCTAGATTACCCAGTAGAGCCTGGCGAGTTGAATATCAACAAAACATTCATCATTGCAATTGAGACATGGGCTGGACCAAAGAACTTGTTTTTACCAATAGGTAAGCCTAAAAGCAGTGAAGCTCGCAAGAATCAGTTTATGGAAAAATGGCTCAACAATACCAGTAAACTTTAGCCTATATAATTGTCGGTGGAGTTCATTTGTTCATCAGTGCCGCTCTCTTCGGCCTCTATATCCGAATGAGATACAAATCGGATTAATCACAAATTTTTCAAGTTTTACCTGATTTATCCCAGATGTAGATTGCCCATTTTGCCCAATTTGTACTTTTTTGTATCTTCACTTACCCAATCATCCAATCTCAATTCAGAATCGCGGGTATCATTTTGTGTTGTTTACCTTTAGCCTAGTCATTCATTGAGTGTGATTACTGCCCGGTAAAGTTGCTGAAATTTATTTTATTAAATGCAATAAAATTATTGGTAAAACAGATCAATAAATATATCTATTAGGCTGTCCAGAAAGCTTTTTCGTCCCTTTTCCTTTCCGTTTAAAACCAACAAATGCACCAATTGAACTACGGTTTGTTTCATTAGAAAGGTCAATTATTTTTCTGTAAAATAACATTAAAACGGGTTTAAATGTCTTATGTCTGGTTTTTTTGGGAGCGGGAAGTCGAGTAGTCGAAAAGGGCGACGGCTCGATGACGCGATTTAGGCCTTATTTTTCAACAGAAGTATGAAAAAGAACGAAAAGACTTTCTGGACAACTTAATAGTTAAGTAGGGAAGTAGGGAAGTTTGTGAGCAAGAATTGCACCGGCAAAATTCACACAAAATGAGATTACCCTTTTTTGAGTACGTTAAGTGAGCAAAAGTGTAAAACGGATAACTGCTGGGGAATAATATAAGCTCGTTAAAGGTTATTGTTCTAAAATGGATACATAGAAGGTGAGAATCGGAGGTGAAATTGAATGAAGTATGGATGTTTTAGTTTATAGGCTATATTACTTTTCACATCTTTCCTTTTCTCAGCAATCGACCAACTTTCGAGTCATCAGAAAGGATACTTCGGATCAAGAAAACCTGAAAATTTTGTTTTATCAGCTTGTATATAATTTGAGCCACAAGTTGATCTTAATTTTCACTTACCTGTACGAAACATGCAGTCAACATCACCAATGTGTTCACCGTTCCCCAGAAGTTGATGTTCTCGAAATTCGTCTCCGCCAACGTCCTATCAATACTAGCATTTTGCAGTTTGATCTTTATCTACCTATCAATGTATTCGATGTGTTGCAATGCCTGTTGGATACTCTCAATTTGACTCAAATGAGTTTTGATTTTCCCTGTAGCCATCTAAATTCCTTGCTTTGCAGTTGTTATGTTCACCTTTTACCTCAAAGAAATCTAGTCGAGCTTCCAAATGTGCAGCCGAAACTTGTTCCAATTCGTTGAGATCACTCATAAAATTTCCATCTTTGTCCATCACATAGACGTGTAGTGCCACCTAGCAGAAACAAAATAGTTATGGTTTTGTTCTGAAATTGTACAATTTTGTTTGCAGTTGTGCTGATCTTGTTGTCAAAACACATCACGTAATCACCAATCGGGCTTTTTGATAGATCGACTCTGAAAGTGGAGATTTCGCAACAATATATCCATCATGCTTTTTACAAATTTGCATTTAAAGCACAAGTACCGTGTCCTTTTAATTATTTCTGTCTTTTTTCACTTACGTATGCCTTCCATGCATTTTTGCTGTTTCATCAGCCAGCAATTGTTGAGACGGGCTTCTCAGTGTAAACGAAATATCCAATCCACTACCACCTTTTAGAACCTAGATATACTTTTTGAGACTCTGGGGTTTTAGTTATATAATAAGAGTATTGTCCAGGCAGTAAACTGACAATCCAGTTGACTTCCATCGATCCTGCTTTCGGATTCGTGATCGTGTGCCAAAAACATTCGACTTTCCCCGGATCCACTCTCACCGTGATTCCAACCTATTGGTAATTTTTGAATTGACGTTATTCATTCTTCCATTTAACAGGTAAGGCGCTACTAAAGTCACAACCATTAAGCAAATTTACCTCATCCTCGGAAATAATAGCATTTCCAATCGTGAAAAATATGGCTGTTAGAGTAACAAGCCTCATCTAACTGAAACTCCTTAATACAGCGTATTCAATAATTAAATGAAAATATTTTAGATATGGATCTTCCAAAAATGAAGTTGTTTTGTCTCGAGATGGAAAGAAAATAATTTATCACCCCTAAAATATAATAATTATGCAAAGTAACACATTCAGAATAATATGCGAAACCCATAAAGAAAAACCGATGACTAAATCAATAATAAAGACATATCACAGAGAATGAAAGAGGCGGAAAAAGAAACAAAATTAACAACAACCTGATGGAAACATAACACAATTAATCAATCTTGATGTGTGCCTTTTCGAAGAAACTGGCCGATTTTTGAGTTCTCTTCGAAGAGGCTTCGAATCATATAGACCTAAATTATCCAACATTAAGCATCCATGCTAACCATTGTGCTTGACCGATAACAAACTAACCTGGATACCAGCTACAAACATTAACACCAGAGCGTTCAAAATCGACCAAAACGTGACGCGATCCAGATTTGCATTCATGATTGCTCGATCTCTAGCTTCATGGGCTCTAAATTTTTGTTTCTTTAACCATAAACCTAATTTAATATACCTTAAAACGGCTTGATGGTATTCCACCTTGTTGAAATTGTTCTTGATCCTCGTAGCAGAACTCTAAACAAAACAGCAAACATTAAAACTTGATTTTCAGAACTCACTTGAAAAACTTCGACAGTCACTCCAAGGTCCTCCATACGTTTCTTTAAATTAGCATCCTAAAAAGACATTTTTGATATCTGAACTTTTAGTTATTACCTGGAGTCCTGCCCTAGCATAGTCAAAGTCGTCCAAATTCCCAGCGGCATCATAAAGAAAGATTTCGAAGAAAACAACCTAAAAGAAAAATAAAAATTTAACCAGAAAAACAACAAACCTTTCGTGCCTGATAGCTGAATGCATTGTCGAAACAAAATTGATAATCTCCAGGTTGTTTAACTTCGATTCTGAATTTAAATAGATACAAAATTTTTTGAAAACTTACTTGTGGCTTCCATCGGTTTTCATATTTTCTTGAACAAGAACTTCGGCACCGAGTAACACCATGAAATTAATATTGAGGTCGCCTCCATCGATCACCTAAAAATATCAAATATGTATATATATTGAAATGCAATGATTGAACTAAATTAAGCATCCGTCGAAAAGGAAAACGTCAATTTGCATGCCTAGCTGGCGTATATCGATAACGACCCGCGTCTTGTAGTTTTAGGAAAGCGGCGTTTTAGCGTAAAACGAACGTTATCAGTCAAATCCAAACCACAGAAAAACCGCCTGAAAGGCACGCCATCAGCTATGAGAATGCATTACATAGCTAGGCTTATTTAAAGACAGGCTGATAAACCGTACCTGATAATCCACTTCTATCGATTTGTACTTCGAGTCAGTGACCGCTTGAAAGTAGCATTGAAACTTCCCGGGAGGCACCTCAACGGTGAAGTCATATTCTCCGCATATTGTTAGAGCCACCAACAAGAAGAGCAACAACAATGCTCTCATCGAATCTAAAAGATAAAATTCGAGTTTAAGCGCCGTACAGAGAGAAAGATTTAAAAAGAAAATTCTATAAAATTTATGCGTTTCTCCAACGAGGGCAAATAGTTGCAACTTCTTGGCACGCTATATCGTGGCAACTCATTTGGCAGACAGCCAGTTACGGTAGAATCCGCCACAAATTTTCCGTCTTTCTTTCATTTCTCATAAATATCTTTGTATAATGCGATGTTTCTTGTTGTTTTTTCAATCTAATCCTTCTTTGTTTGTATTTTAGAAGCACGCCTTTACACCCAGCTCTTTGCATTTACACCCAGTAGCCTCTCTAGTACTACTTTAGTATCGGGGATTTTGGCAAATTTGTGTCACTGAAAAATGCGAATTTTTGGAATTTTGAAATCTTATTAGAGTTAGAAAGTCACACAATATTTTAATCTAATCCCTAGCCCCATCACATTTTCATTTTTTCCCTGCGCAACTTTCGATTTGGTTTATCATTTCTTAACTCTTAATTTCAGGTAAAATGCCACCAAAGACGGCCAAAAAAGCGGACCCGAAGGGTGGAAAAGCGCCAAAGAAGAAAGAAGGCGGAGGAGGTGGAAAAGCGAAGAAGAAGAAGTGGTCGAAGGGAAAAGTCAGAGATAAACTCAACAACATGGTGCTTTTCGATCAAGCGACCTACGACAAACTCTACAAAGAGGTATATTTGTTTTACTTAATATAGGTTAGATATTTAAGTCGAGCCAGCAAGTTTTTCATGTCATAACAAATCTGCCAGTAGTTAAAGAGGTAGCATTGGTAACAAGTACATGGCTCTATGAGATACATCTAAGAAGGAAATTTGCTAATGAGAATAAGACATTCATTGATAATATGCTGATAGCAACCAGAGCTTCATTGATTACTAGGTATACACTTCACTATCCTATCTCATTAACCGAATTACCTGAAATAGTAACATACTTGATTGTTTTTTTTAGATCACGACCTCCAAGCTAATCACCCCTTCAACTGTTTCCGAACGATTGAAAGTCCGCGCCTCGCTCGCAAAAGCTGGACTCCGGGAGCTGCAAGCGAAAGGACTAATTAAATGCGTCGTCAAACACGGATCCCAATTAGTTTTCACCAGAGCGACAAAGGCGGATGACCCAGCAATTGTTGAATAATGTTATTTTTCTAAAATAAATTTTATTTTTTTGGCGCAATATGTCTTTTTCTCGGTTAAATATACACTCGTATTTGTGTCAGCGAGATTTCGTTCTTGCAGTTACATCATGCACTCGACTTTTTGTGTAAGTTGGTATTTGAGTACCAAAGCTTTGTTTTCACGTTAGCGATGCAAAACCGCAATTTTGAGCTCGTAGCAATTACGGGAATTCTGAACCTCCGTTTTCCTATAGACGATTTTTCCTTGCGCGCTGTGAGCTCTGCTCATCAGCTGTAGGCGAATGAAATTTCGCAAGTTGGACCAGTAAACCTAACGCGGCGTTGCTAGATTTGGGTTGAAGTTTCTGGGTTTTGAAATTTGATTTACGTTTTTTGATCACCCGGTTCAAAAGCTTGCATTCTATAGTAACCATTGGTTCAGATGTCAAAGCGCTTCGAAAAATCGTTAAGCCTTGCGACTGATTCGAACGTATTGGAAACCGACTGGGATGCCGTACTCGATTGTGTTGATCAAATACGAGGGGGAGAAGCAAAGTGAATTTTTTACTTAGACATTTAATTCATCTGCCTAGGGCTCCGGAAGCAATGGTTCTTGTGCTTTCCCGCTTAAAGAGTGAAAATCCTCATGTTGTTCTTCATGCACTTATTCTTTTGGAAGCAATGGTAAAGAACTGCGGAAAAAAGGTTGGCATTCAATTTGTAAGCTTGCATTTGCATGTCTAGGTTCACAATGAGCTTGCAACTCGCGAATTTATGGAGGGAATCAAAGAACTGGCTATTGAAGCAAAAGCAGAAACAGTCAAAACGAAAGTTCTCGAATTACTACAGTGCTGGGCGATGGCTTTTGCGAACAAAGCGGAATACAAAATAATCGTCGACACCCACAACTTGATGAAATTGGCTGGTTTTGATTTCCCGTCAGTTAAAGGTGGATTAAAGAATTTTTGTAAGTTAAGAGTTGTTTTCTAGAAGCAGCTGCGATGTTTGCTTCACAAGTGGCTCCAGAATGGGAAGAAGGAGCAAACTGTTATAGGTATGCACTATCAATGTTTTTGATCTTGCTGGTTTTCAGGTGTCGTTCCGAATTCACCTTTCTTACGCGGAAACATCACTGTCGCGCTTGTGGTCAAATCTTCTGCCATGGATGTAGCAGCAAAGAAATGTTGTTGCCACAATTCGGAATTGAAAAACCTGTGAGTTTGCTGACAATTTGCTCTTTTCTTCTAAATTGGGCATTTATATGCTTGTTCTACGAATTTTAGGTGCGTGTTTGTGATGCCTGCTACGAGAAGGGAGTTGGTGTTGCCCTTAGCAAACAATCAGCAACTCCAGCTCGGCCTAAGGTAATTGATTTTTTTGTTTGCATTTTGTGTTTGTGTGAATGCTTGTACTTGTCTGCAGTTTTCTTCATCCGCCGATGAATCAAGTGTTGTCGATCAATTTGGCGCCTTCTACGGGGACGATGACTCAATAACGACACTAAACGCACTTGCACAAAATAACCCGAATCGATTGTATGCTATTGGAAACCCACGTGCAGTTGCAAACCGTCAAAAGCAAGCAGAAAAGCCAGAAGGATTATTCAAG
Source organism: Mesorhabditis belari (assembly GCA_958450365.1). NCBI lineage: Eukaryota > Metazoa > Nematoda > Chromadorea > Rhabditida > Rhabditidae > Mesorhabditis > Mesorhabditis belari. Next base: position 298,332 of record CAUEEP010000200.1, read on the forward strand.
TCGCTTTTCAAAGGAGTTTTGGGAAATAAAAAGAGACCGGTAAGGTTTTCGCATCATTTCTTGATTTCATTTCTCCTCTCCCTCCTCGTCATATGGTAATATTGCTGCATGAGCTAGTAACCTTTGTTTGTCTTGACCTAGGTGTGTGAATCTAACCAACTGGCCTTAAAAAATTTAACGAATGGTCAAATTAGTATTCTCAACTCTTTTTTTCTAGGAATCTTCGTACAACCCTGCTGCAACCGATCCTGGAGCTGAAGAGCGGGTAATGTTTGTTAGTTTTCCAAAAATAATGTATTATTAGGAACGACAAGCAAGACTCGCGAGGGAAAAAGAAGAAGAGGACTATCAACTTAGTCTGGCCATGGCTATCTCTCAAAGCGAAGCGGAAGCAAAAGTAATATATTATACTTTTTTTAATAAGCAACAATGTGTAGCTTCAATTTTGCTTTTAGGAAAAAGAAAGGGCAAATTCACTTTACTCGTTTTACAATGGCGTGAAAGATCAAGTTAGCAGTCACGTGTCATCGCCCATGAACGATACCATGTCGATTGCTCCTTCGGAACACATCGGTGTTTATAAAGGAGCCGCTGATAGTGTTCGAGGTAACTTTTCTTGGTTTGTAAAAGAAATGTACCGAGATTTTAGAATCGCCTTCTGAGAATTCATTGAATGCTGATGATCCTCTTGCACGTTATCTTAACCGCGATTATTGGCAGCAACGAAAAGAAAAAGCAAACGCAAAAGTCGAAAGTTGGGACGTCAATCCATCAGCGCCATTGCCAAGCGAACCTTCTTTGGGAGGAAGCAGCTACGTTCCTACTGTGCGTGGAAGTCCCCCTCCAAACAATCAAAAAGAACTGGGTATGTAACACGTTGTTTTCAGATACATGCTATGTAGGTTAGGCTCTCTAATATGTTCAATTTTAGTCTATTCGACTGGTCTTTCTTCCCTTGATGAGGAGACTCTCCAAAAAAGTGAAGATACCAAGAAATTTTGTGCTGATGTCAATGAACAGGTATTTTTGTATCATAATATTTATTACTGACAAGCGTTTAACGACGAGTTCCATCCTCGAAGAAAACACCACCATCAAGAGCGCAATACTTAGGACAGATTCCACGCTCTCCCTCGATGCCAGAGTTGCCGTCATTTCCTTTGGATCCAGGGGTTCCATCATTTCCGGGCTTTCCAGGGGCGCCATCGGGTCCCTTAGGTCCAGGCTCTCCCCATTTTCCTGGACGTCCAGGGTTTCCGGATAGTCCATGGGGTCCTTGGGGTCCGTCTTTTCCGGGTTCTCCAGCTGGTCCAGGTTGGGGTCCCTTACTCTCCGCATCAGGTCCATGAGGTCCCGGCTGTCCAGATTGTCCAGGACGACCAGGATGCCCGGGCTGTCCTTTGGAACCTCCTTGACCGGGCTCTCCATCGGGTCCTTTGGGTCCAGGAGGTCCATGGGGTCCTGGGTAACCATCTGTTCCGGGTGGACCTTGGGGTCCGGGCTCTCCAGCTGGACACGGCTCACATGGTGGTGGGGTGACTGGCTCGCACATGTTGGATGGAGCACGACCAGGGTTTCCAGGCATTCCAGCGGATCCGCTACGTCCAGGGCGACCATGTTTTCCTGGAGCTCCTTGTGGTCCAGCGGGTCCGGGCAAACAGCATCCTTGGCATTGGGAGGCTTGACGAGCAACCCTGGTCCTGTTGTTCACTAATGGCTCGGCACCCATATGATAAACCTAAAATTCGCTAATTCGCTAATCAACATCCCTTTTAAAAGTCTTAAATTATGGATAGCTTAAACCACCTCATTCCAGGTATCCTTGACTTGAACACGGCACTTTTCCATCTCAACTCCAACTTGCTTGCGCATGTGAGACACGTAGTTGTACATCTAATTGTCCATGAATTAATAATACTCCTATAAAGATTAGTTACCATGGGCATTGTAATGCAGATGGAAAGCACAGCGACGGTAGAGAATCCGATGGCAGCATAGCCAACGAAGCGATACGCCTTAATCTTGGTGTCAATCTCCATGATTATGGTGGAACCTCGGTGGTGATGTGGGCGCATTAGTGAGCCTTTTATATGCTTGGCGGGAGTGGGGGTGGCATTTGACCTTGTATTTTTTAGAAAGTCTCCGCTTATCCCCTAGAGTTTTTTGGGGCCGGTTTTTCCACTTTCTGTCAAGTATCTTCTTATCTTTTTAGGTACCCGCTTTTTCAACCCCTATTTTTGCCGTTTTTTATAGCGCTGCCAGCCGGGACAGAGCGACCTTGATTTTTTTCCTTCAAGCAAAGTGTTCTGGGGTGTTGGGTAGCTAGTTTTTGGCAAAAAGTAAAAGTTCATTAGATCCACCAATTACAAAAATTCATTAGAGCATGCATTAAGAGGACGCATAAGGATAACGATTTGTCATAAAATTGAATCAAAAATAAAAATCAATTTCAAGCGAAAGCTTATTCACAATTTAAGGGTATATTCTCAATCCAAGCTCTTTAGGTAGAATCGATGGAAAACAGAATTCGATCGAATATGGCTCGTAGTCGACCAATTTACAACGACACGGCTATTCAGGTAGCTAACATCAATGTTTCTATTCTTTACGCAAAATAGGGAATCTACATGCGTCTCACTGAGCTTCACTCACAAGTCATGCAACGACTGAATGACTTGGAACAACAAAGAGGTGAGAAGCTTGACACTTTACCGGTAACTTGTGTATTTCCTTTAGTTTATTTTGAGTCTTTGCAAGATCAACTCGGTCACATTACGGAAGCTCGTGCGGCCGTTAACTCTTTGCGGTAGGTTTATGCTGAATTCTAAAATAATTTGTAACTCTTTTCCTGTTCACTGTGTTTACTAGCACTTGTGAAGTAAAAAAGAGTAAAATAATCATTGGGGTTCTTGTAATCTGATTTAGCATTCTATCTCAGTTAAAGCCGAGCTCATACAGCCTTAGATTAAACATATATTCGTTAAATCATTTATATTGACAAAAGTTTTTTAGGGAGGAAGAAGCTAGAAAAAGAGCGGAAATCGCAGCGGAAGAACAACGCGTTCGTCAGCTGCAAATGCAGCATAAATTGGCTGCGATGCGACAACAAAAACATGTAAGTTGCGTCTATTGCTAATTAGTTTTTAGATTACAATTTAGGATATGCTATTGTATCAGCGACAAGTTGCCATTCAACGTTTTCAACAACAGGAGGCTGAAATGGCTGCTCGCCGTTCACAGCAATTCTACTCACCAGCTAGCTACACTTCTCCACAAGGTATGGAAGGTGAAATAAAAGGATTTATTTTCTAATCCTACATTTTAGTGCAACAATATCCGTACAGCCAAATACCGATGCAGCAATACCCAAATCAAACTCTGAATCAAACATATGGTGTTTATCAGCAGACGACTCCACAAATGCAACCGAATTTGCAACAACAACCACAGCAACCATATCCTGGACAGCAAGTTAACGGAACTGGGAATTATCCCCTTGTTCATCAAAACCCGAACGGATATTCGGATGGTGGTCAGGTTTGGTTTTGCAAATTTGCTCTTCTATCGACATTTTTTAGATACAACATGGTGCTTACTTGCCTCATGCCACTCAATCGGCAAATAATGTACATCAAGTGGTTGCGAATGACGCTATTCAACAAGGATATCAACAATCCGTTCATAATTCCCAGCAACAATATCAAGTAAAATGTTTTCGCGTACTTAAATGTAGAAAATCTTTAGCCGTCTCAAGCATACGATCCCGCCGCAAACAATTCTCAATATAACGTTGCAACCACTGCACCTTCAACAAATCAATATTATCAACAACACAATTATCAGGTTAGGCGTTGATATGTGATAATCCTCATTTAAAATTTAGGCGCCAGTGAACAATGTAGCTCAACATCATTATCAGGAAGGCGTGCTTGTGCCCAACGCTCCCGTTCAGCAAGTGCCCGCTAACTATCGTATGCCATATTTATTAGTTTTTCTAAAGCGTTTTTTTCAGTTCCTCAGGCAAACGTTCAGCCTTCAGATCCAAACGCAGCTCAAGAAGGATTACTCATTTCTTTTGACTAAAAATTAGCAGTTTTACTATTTTATGATGCTTCTTTTTATTCTTTTCAAAGCCTTTTCATTTGTTCTGTACATATTATATGGCTTTTTGCAGTTATGATTCATCGTGAAAATTTCCTTGTGATAAAAATGATTCCGGATAGGAAGCTTAAGTTTTTTGATGGGTGGTGATTGGTCGATTTTATTTATTTTCTGCAAATAAATGCGAAATAAATTATTGCCAAGTATGATTTTGTGTTCTTTGGTAGGTAATGTGCCTTTCAGCTTACTTGGATGAATTTACAACTTTATTCCTGGGTTTATTAGTACGAATGTGCAAAATGATATCAAAACTTTTAACGTCTGGTGGTTCCATCCTCGAAGAAAACGCCGCCATCGAGAGCACAATATTTTGGACAAAGTCCCTTTTCGCCCTCGACTCCGGCCTGTCCGTCACATCCGGGTTTTCCATTTTGTCCGTCCTCTCCGGGTCTTCCAGGAGCTCCGTCAGGTCCTTTGGATCCTGGTTGTCCATCTTGCCCATCAGTTCCATCGGCTCCCGGCTCGCCAGGTGGTCCCTCCAAGCCGTCTTCGCCAGGTTGTCCAGGGGCTCCTGGCTGTGGTTCTCGATTTTGTCCATCATGGCCATTTGGACCAGGTGATCCAGGCTCTCCGGGGTGGCCAGGTTGTCCACGACCTCCCTTTGGTCCAGCATCTCCGGGTTCTCCATCAGGACCAGAGGGTCCCGCTGGTCCGTTAGGTCCGTCGTCACCGGAAATTCCTGGGGGCCCTTGGGGTCCGGGCCCTCCAGCTGGGCAGGGCTCACATGGTGGTGGAGTCATTGGTTCGCACATGTTGGTTGGTGCACGACCAGGGTTGCCAGGCATTCCAGGAGTTCCGGAACGTCCTGGGCGTCCGTGTTTTCCGGGCGCTCCTTGTGGCCCAGCAGCTCCGGGAAGACAGCAATCGTCACACTTGGATGCTTGACGGGCCACCCTTGTGTGATTTGCAACGAGAACCTCTGATCCCATATGATACACCTTAATGAAAAATGAAAATAGCTTAACGACCACATTCTAACCTCATTCCAAGTGTCTTTGATTTGTGACTTGCATTTCTCCATTTCTAGTCCGGTTTGTTGGCGAATAGCTGACATGTAGTGATATACCTATTAATTTATTTAATGATTAGGTTTAGATAAGCACTTTACCATCGGAAGCGTGATCACGATCGAAACCACAGCAACCGTCGAGAAACACACCGCTGCATAGCCGACGAAACGGTAGGCTTTGATTTTCGTCTCTATTTCCATCCTCGGAATGAATATGGGGGACTCCTTGATAACTCGGATGGCAAGCCTTTTATGTACATTTTTGGGTGGCAGAGACAAATTCCAGAGAGTCTTTCCTCTTTTGCGCGCCATCTCTTTCCTTTCTTTTATCATGTCACTTCGAGGATCACCCCGCGCGATATCCTCTTTTTCTGATCGGAACCAACTTTCGTTTTTCAAGCCGAAAAAACTTTCTCTCTCAAAAAATGAAAACAGTTGGTGGGCCACTCAAACTTTGTTGTTCAAGTAAAAGTAGCTGAGATTTTCGGTTTAAAAGTTGTTGATTAAATAGAATAATTTCTTAGCTTCTAGGAAACGCGAAGTCAGAATAAATGGCCAAATCTGAATGCTAATGCTAGCTTCATTTCAAACAAAAATGTCATTAAAAACCTTAGATTAGCATTATAATTGTTTTTTCTGGGGCTTTTAGAGCTTAATTAGTGGGCCGACTCTCTTAATCCCCTTTCCTGTGCCCGTTAACTTTGTAGAGCGGAGTGGCCATTTTTTGACAATTACACTTGCATACTGGGCAATACTCTAGTGCTTTCGAAGTGCTTAAAGCCGTCGGTTAGGCTCAGCTTAATGCTACAAAATAGTTTTTGAACGTATGCAGCAATTTTTTTTGGCTGCTTTTCCGCTGACCTCATTTGCACCTGAACTTATTTTTAGACAATGTTGCGAAACTCAGAAAAAAAACCATTGTTACCTATCATGTTACTGGTAACATGATAGGTAACTTGATGAAGTTAAAATCTCTTCATGTAAAGATCTTCAGGAATCGTGTTTTCAAACATGGTTTTTCCGGTCTAGTTTTCCTAATCAGATACTGTGTTATGAGTGTTTTTGTATAAATGTTGGGTGTTTATCAAATTTTAATAGAAGAATTTATTCAATGCAATTTTTTTTAACGACGAGTTCCATCCTCGAAGAAAACACCACCATCAAGAGCGCAATACTTAGGACAGATTCCACGCTCTCCCTCGATGCCAGAGTTGCCGCCATTTCCTTTGGGTCCAGTGGTTCCATCATTTCCGGGCTTTCCAGGGGCGCCATCGGGTCCTTTGGGTCCAGGCTCTCCCCATTTGCCAGGCTCGCCATTGGCGCCAGGTGATCCCATATGTCCTTGTGGTCCGGCTGGTCCGGGAGGTCCACGAGCACCAGGTTGGACATTTTTTGATTCTCCGTTGGGTCCAGGATGGCCAGGCTCGCCGGGTCGTCCGTTTGACCCGGGTCTTCCGGGTGCGCCTTGAAGACCAACTCCACATGGCTCTCCTTCTGGACCTTCAGGTCCAGCGGGACCGGGTGGTCCCTAAAACAAATGTCTGTTAAAGTTTTAAAATGAACTGTTTACTTGATGTCCTTTAAGTCCGGGAGGTCCGGGTGGTCCGATGTCTCCGGCAGGGCAAGGCTCACATGGTGGTGGAGTGACGGGCTCGCACATGTTCGTCGGAGGACGTCCAGGATTTCCTGGAGCACCTGGGGCACCATTTCTTCCAGGGGTTCCGTGTCTTCCGGGAGCTCCTTTTGGTCCGGCCTCCCCCGGGTAGACAGCATCCTTGGCATTGTTTGGCTTGACGAGCCACCCTTGTGCTGTTCAACATCTTGCTCTCAACATTCATAAGACTGACCTATACAGGCAAAATGTTTTCTTTTCACAACACTCATTACCTCAGTCCATGTGTCCTTGATTTCAACACGACATTTCTCGACTTCGCTATTGATATTGCGTCTCATCTGCTGTGTGTAGTTGTAGATCTAAAAGTTTTCGATTAAAAATGTAGTCGGTTTACAAACGATAGGCAAGGTGATGCACACGCTGAAGACGGTGACGGCTGAGAAGAAAACAGCCGCATAGCCAACAAATCTGTACGCTCGAATCTTAGAATCTATGTCCATTCTTGATGTAGTGAATGGACTACTGTTATCCAATGGCCTGTTTCCTGCCGAGTTCTCCCTTTATGAGATTTCTTGCGGCAAGCCCCTTCCCATCGTCCATTTTGATGATATTAACCTTGACTAACTCTGCCGAGAATTTACTCTTTATCGGGCAAAAGTAAAGCGGCGAATTGTTTGCTACTCAACTCCGATATCCGCGATAAAGAAAGAGAGAGCTCGTTTAATCATTTTCTCTAATTTGTTAATCTTAGGCATTCGGCTAAGATTTTTACTTTTTTTTTTTGCTTATCACCGCCAATTGATGTTTTTAAGTGGCACTTTTTATTACTGATTTCTCTCCCTGGATGGGATACGCGCAAGGCTATTTGCGATCGTTTTTCGAGAAAGGGAACGGGCTTTTTCATTTCGGTGTTTTGAAGGACATTTAGAGAGATGTGCTGAAAAAATAGGATTCCAGCGTTTTTTGCTAGCAAGTAAAATTAAAATAAAGGGATTTAAAAATTTAAAGACAAATGAAGATATATTTTATGTAGTAATTTAGATGTTTTCCTCCGATGAGAAGTTACGGCCACGGGGGTATCCAAAGTTTTTTGGACCGATCTTGAAAGACACAGAAGAAAATCTGGTATTTTAAAATTTCTATTATAACTAGCTATAAGCATTTTTACTATTATTGACGAGCGTTGTAGGCATTGGAAGTTTGGTGTTATAAGATCTTTTGTAATTCCTTTAGGTCATCTTGTATACCAAGAACAACTGCAACGAATCGAAAACAATGCGGGATCGTTTAAAAAACGAAAAGATAAATTTTGTCGAAAAGGTTAGTCTATTATTCTGCTTTCAACTTCCATTAAACTAAAAAATTTAGAACATTGACAACCTTTCAAAAGAGAACCCACAGGCTGCAAAGGATTATGCCCTTGGATTGCGAGTGATCGCACAAAGCAAAGCATGCCGCAGCTTTTCGGTATTTTATTTTTTTTTTAATTTTGTAAAATTTTTAGTTTGTGGTGATTTGATTGGCGACATAGCAGATCTACAAAAAGCTCAACTAAATCTCAAAGAACTTGTCAAGCAATGTTTCGAAAAGAAAAAAGAAGAACCGGCGAATAGAGTTGACCACCCTTCATTATAGGTCTTTTTTAAATTATAAGAAATAAATATTTTGCCAGTGCCTTAATTTCAAAACTATGTTTGAAACATTTATGTTGTGAAAATTAATTAGTGGCAATAAAGCTTAGTTATTTAGGTCAAGCATGGGAGGTTCAACTTCGCAGCATAAACAAGAATTGCCAAAGATTTGTGATCCAATCGTCGAAGAAGTTCGCCAAAATTCAGTTAGCTTTTAAATACATTAAAACTTATCTTTTGATTGTAGGTTGTTATGTATTCTACAACATCTTGTGGTTATTGTAAAATGGCGAAGGATTTGTTGAGAAACGAAGAGATAGAGTTTGTTGAAAAGGTTATTTTTAACTAAATTTAATTTTAATAGCTTCTTTCAGGATATTGAAGCAATGCATAAGAACAGCCCCGAGCAAGCGACTCAATACGTAAAAGCGCTGCAAATTATCACAAAGAAAACTACAGTTCCGCAGATTTTTAGTAAGAATGTTTTTCTTTATTTAGATAGGAAAGTTTTAGTCTGCAAACAGCACATTGGTGGTTATACGGATCTTGACAAAGTTCGTCCACGTTTGCACGAAATGATATCAAGATGTGATCTTAATCACAAGAAGCCTTCCCGAAGTGTAAAAAACGAGAAAAGTATGCTCTAGCTTTTTGCTCTTATAGTGTGTATTATTAATTAGTTTTATAGTTTGATATCCATACATTTCAGAAATTTGCGCTGTTTTGTTTTATTATGCGGTTAATAAATCGTTTTCAAGGTTATTTTCAATCTTTTGTTTGAGAGTCTGATAAGCCATTCACTAATACATCAAGTAAACAGTAAAAGCGGTTTTTTTCTGTTTGCATTCACCAGGCTTTTTGCAATTTTCATCAACGAGTTGGTAAAGTTTATATTTTTTCAAATTTGATTGGTTGGTCAAATTATTTGGAGAAAATCGACAATGGATCGAACTTTTGTTTTCTAAATTTCGCTAGCTAAACGTCCAGAAAAAATGTATATATAATAACCATTAGCGAGAAATTTCCGTTAAAGATTTTCATTTTGCTAAATTTACCAGAGCGTAGAGCTCTTTCGCCCGTAGCTTAGACATGTTTTATTGCACGTAGGCCATATGGCAAAAATGTTCTCTTCTCTTTGCACATCGTTTCGAACTCTTTCTACTGGAAAGTTGCTAAGCGTCATTTTTCCCTGAGAATTTTCTTTTTAAGTAGGGTGGTCGGATCACGTTGATTGACTTTATATTTTTCCAATTTCAGGGAAGGTCTAAAAGATGGCCAGCCAACGAAGCTCGCGAGTTGATCAACCTTCTGTGTCAGGAAGCGAGGCGGGATCATTCACGTTATTCAACGGAGCCGAACTTCCACCTTTCAGGTTAATTGTTATTTTAAGATAGTTATTGGATTTGCTTTCTGTTAGTAATTCAGTTAAAACAAAAAGAAAGTAAATCTACATCTGAAAGGTTAACGTTCAAAACTAACATGCTTTGCTTTAGAGCCATAAACGACTTTCTTCTCGAATCGGCTCGCTATGAGGTTTATTTATGCTTATTTGCATGAAAAATTTTATTTTATTTTTTAGCGCCCTCCACTTGAAGATTTGGCTCGCTGGAATAATCGAATCATCTCCAATCTGCTCTACTATCAAACAAACTACTTCATGGTGTTCATTCTTTTGCTTGGAGGCTTTACGATTGCATACGGGCAGGTACGATATTATTATATTGAAATTAGTTATGGCCAAATTACTTTTTAACATTTAATTTAGGATTTTGCCGTCGGATTGTGTGCTATTTCGCTTGTAACCGGGTCGGCCGTATTCAGCATTTCACCAAATCCACGCTTCCATGAGGTAAGCGTTCTAAATTTGTTTTGGTTGGCCTAATAAAATCCAAAATTTTTTGTTTTAGCTTCGCCGTGAACATCCATTGATTACGCTTGGATCTATCGTCGTCTCATTTTACCTTTTCATCACCTTTCTTTGGTCTGTCGCAATAGTAAGTTTTCGCAAAACGGGCTTTATGACTATTTCATTGTGTTTAGGTTTTCGTTGGTGTGCTGATTCCATTGCTCATTTGTATGATTCATGCTTCATGCAGGCTTCGCAACCTTAAGAACAAGGTAATTTCCGAATTAACAATCATTTAATTAGGAAAGGTATTGGTAATTTTTATTTACTGCTCATCAAGACGTTCATATTTCGATATTTTAGGCTACCGAATTCATGGAACGTGCCGGAGTTCGAAAGACTGTAATGGGCCAAATTCTTGATGCTTGTGGAGTGACAGTTAAGGCCTGAAGAGTAAGAGATTTTTATTTAGGCCCTTCTAATCGCATAATATGATAGTAAGAAGAGTTTTTTTGTGATTTTAAGGCCAAGTCTTAGGCTTTTTGGTTTTAGCCGATAATCTCGATTCATCCCCCTTCCATTTGTTGTGTTTTACATAAGAGTTTTTCGGTAAGGCATACCTAGTTTCATTGCATGTTTGATGACGTTATTGATAGAAATATCGTTCACTTATGCTGGGTGTTGTTTTACTTACGGCGAATATCTAGTGTTGAGTAAATTGTTTAATTTAAAACAAACATAAAGCACCGTACTAAAAATTACAAAGCATACAGTATCATACACTGTAAAAACGTATTACAGTAATCCATGTGATTCTAAATTTTATTGCTCGACACACGTAGGTGAAATGTATGCACAATTTCAAGGACAATGTTTTGTAGGTGGAAGTGAACCAACGAGTTGAGGAGGGGATGATCATTTTCCGGTCATTTGTTTGTTTTCTTTGGTGGCTTTTCTGAGGTCTTCTTTTGGCACTCCACACACACGCGGGCCGCTTTTTCCTTCTCTTTTCTCTATATTCTTTCTTCATCTCACTTCATAGTAAGGTGCGTGGAGGGAATGGGACGAGAAGATGAAGAGAAAAAGAAAGCAAAGGGAAAGATGGCATGCATCGCATCACTGTCTTTAAATCTTTCTCTGCCAATTGTTGATTCATTTTGCTTTAATTCATCATCAATTTTGCTTATCTCTATATCTTGATTTGGCTACAAATATAACAAAATAGCTACCGTAATCCCTGTGCAATGTTGCATACCCGAAATCAAAAGAGCTCATAATACTTTTTTGTGGAAGGTGATTAACATTAATAACTTGATTAACAACCCTGATTGTCCAAAAAGTAAATAATTTTAAGCCTTATTTTCAAATCGAAAGTAAACGACATAAAGTGACAAGAAGAGAGTGTAGCACAAGAAGGGAACGAGGAGATTTCCTTGTGCTTGTCGATTAGAGGAGTGTGTAGATTGGGGGAAGGGGTGTTGTTTGTTTTCATCAGTTATTTGTGTAAGGGTGAGACTTCTGCTTTTTTTGCTAGCTACAGGGGAAATTTTTACAGACGAGGGAAATGGATAGGAAAAAGAAAAGGATGGATTTGAGAGAGGGGCAAAAAAGAAGAAGGGTGCCCCTTGGATTTCGAGAGGAGTCCCCCATCCCATCCCTTCCACAACGCGTCGACCCCATCTCCTCTTCTTCTGGTAGGATGGTCGATGTAGGGTGTCTTGAGAAGTTTCACTCGTTCACCATTTTCACATCAAATCTCATTTCGCTTTTGCATGATCATAATCTTTTTAATGTACTGGTAATCGCCAAAAGTATTACGATTTACATTTCTCCACAAGAGTTTCCCGTACTGTATTTTGGTGCCATGAAACTTTGGTTTGGCTTTTAGCTATGTATCTATTGGAGTAAACAGAGCTTTTTATAGATCTACATAGACAGCCTAAACGTAGAAAGTACTTATGGTACAGTGATCTAATCTAATTTCATACTGTCTTAATAATATATCTTTTTATAGATCTTTCAAATCTTTCAAATTTAATCAAAGGGATCGTTTTTGATCTCCTCGATCGTTTTCCCTTGCCTAAAAATCGCTCTCGACGAAAAGTGCATGATTGGGAACACGTCGATTAGTCAATCGGCGGAATTTCTTGAGGGGAAAATTTCTGTGGGCAGAATGGGGAAAAGAATGAAAGGGAGAATGAACAGAGAGAGTGCCAACTGTTTGTCACTCTCGGAAGGGAAAAAGGGGATGTGGGTGATCCCTTTTTGCTTCCCTCCAAAGACCCGTTCACCCCACATAACGAAAACGGTGCTGATGGAGGGGAAGGGTATGTTGTAAACGGTTTCTCTCTCTTTTTGCGTTAAGTGGAGGAGTTGTTGCTTGACATGAAAGTCGAGAAAGAGAGATTCATGCGTGAGTCCTTCTCACTCGTTTTCCCCTCAAAACTAGAGGTGTTTAGGGGCAATCCTTTAGATTTGGCACAGTTCATATCCGTGATTTGTTTCTTTCAGAGTTTTCCCTGTTCTTCCCTGTTCTGGAGGTGTGTCTATTCAGTTCAGCAAGCATTCATTGGCATTTTTAAATCTAAAACTATTGCTGGGCATGACTTTTTTAAACTGAATACTGTTGATCCAATGCCAAACAGTCAACGTAAAACATATTCATCTATTCCAATCTAGCTCTTCGACTGACTCACCCTCTTTCTCTCTTTGACAATCCTTTGATCCGCTCAAATCTCCGATGCCCATTTTTGCTTGAAATACGAAAAATACCGAGTTTCATATTGATTGTCTGTATTTTGAGGCAATTTCTTCTTTTGCCTTGGCTTTTGCCGAAGTCTATTTCGTTTATCAAGGATGTAAGTTTATTCTCGATAAGCTAATAATAGATTCAGCCCTTAATCCGAAAATTTCTTTCCTTACCCCATAAATTGATTTTATTGAAGTTAGAGGTTTTCGGGGGATGGCACTTGCCGGACTTTTTTTTTGCAAAAGAGTAGACTCGAGAAAAAATGAGGGCCCGGTTGTTAGAGGGAAAAAAGGGAGATTGACCTAATAGCGATCAATCTTTTGTGTGTCGGCTCAACCATTCGAGGGGAACTTGTGAAAGGGAAAAGAGAGGAAAGTTCTCGACGAAGCTTTGTTGGTTTTAAATTTTGAGTAATAAAGAAAATGACCTGAAATAATGGTATCCTCCTCGAATTCATTCAACTCAACGATCACTGTCACAGTTCATTTCTTCTTTCGATTTCTCTGCTTTAATCGATCTAAACCCAAATCCCTTTTAAAGTGATAGAAATGTGTAAATGAATAGTCGCAGCACGTTTCTCAACAAGAGTTTATATAATGTTTTCTTTGTTTAATATTCCACATCTGTTCTCATCCCATTCACTCAATGATCAAAGAAAAGGGTTATTTTAACCCTTTTCTTTTTCTTTTAACATCTCTTTTGAACCTTTCGACAAAAATAAACAAGCTTTAAAACAATTTTAATGTTATTAACTTTTGTAAATGTTAGCTCAAACCTCTTAAATAATATTGTATTGCCTAATTTGACTTTTCTTTTGTCAACTTTTGATTACAACGAGTTTAGATTATCTTTTAGGCGTCGGGTGCATTTCTTGGTGCCATTGGAGGGTTGGCATAGAAGAAAAATGGAGACGGTGACGGTTCGAATGTCACGGGGAGATCGGACAACCCCATGGGGATTTGGAGTCACCGAAGCCCCGTCAAGGGATGTTGTCATCGTTAATGTAAGGAAACGAATTCGGATAAACTCAATTCTCTAATCATTCATGATTTGTAAAGTGTTTCTCTTTTGAAAGACTGGGAGATCTGTGAGAGTGTTTGTGTGTCAATCGAGAAATGGAGGTGTTGACAAGGTGTTGAACATGGCTGAAAGATTGTGAGTGGATGAGTGTTGATGGGATGAGAAGATGAAGAACAAGAGAGAGAGGAGAGGTTGTCACGATGGTCAACCACTTTTTCTGGTTTTTCTATAGTCAGAAGGGTCAAAATGAATTTGATTTAACAGTGGAAGGAATAAAGAAAGAATACGGTATTTTTTTCTAATAAGGGGAGCGTCGCGTAGTCGTTTCTGCAGTAAATCATTCTTTTCTCGCAAATCTTTGAACCGATTTTGTTCAGGTTTTTTCTAAAAAAATGGCTGCCTAATTTCTCTAATGAATGAATTTGAAACAACTTTTGAAATGATCCGTTAAGCTATAGCTATTACCCGTAAAACTCATAAAAATGCTAACTAGTAGGATTACTAGTTAGCATTTTTATGAGTTTTTATGAGTTCTCTTCATCTCTTCGAATCTCATTACAACACCTCAAAAAAATTTCCTCTCTTTCTCATTGTTTGCGAGAGAAAGAGAGGGTTTTCATCTTTCTTTCCCCCCTTTTTTTTCGGATCCGATTACCACATTCAGGCAGTTTTTTGTGCGTCTTAAAAACTAAAGTGTTAAGAAGGGATTTTAGAGGGAAAAAAAGCTAATTAGCAAACAGTAAGCGATTGAGAATTGTTTAAAAGCCTTTCCGACCAATTTCGGTTTGATATTGCTTGGTATTCACTTGGCTAACAGATTCTCATTATGTTTACAATCACTCATAAATCAAAGATCATCAATTTTCGCACTTAATCTTTGAGTTGTCTATGTCTGCTCATTAGTAAGTTTAGGTTTTTCTTTTTCTGTAGATGGATAAAGAGAAAAGAGAAAAGGGTAGAGGAAAGGGCAAAAGTGAGGGCGATCCCATCAAGTGTAATAAGAAAAAAGATATCTAAAAAAGTTCTTTAGAAAGCCATAGAAATTAAAAAGAAATGAAATAATGAAGGTCTCATCTAGATAAGTATTTTTAGGTAGTTGGTGGATCGTTGGCCGATCGAGCCGGTCTCAGAAATGGGGATATTCTCGATGAGCTTGAGGGACTGCGGTAAGTCGTGTACAGTTAAGAAGATAAATTGTATTTGATTGCAATTGACAAAATTCTATTCTTTCTTTCAGGTATTGAAAGATAGAATTGAATTTTTTTTCAGAAATCTTGACATCAACGCGACAGATCGTCTCTTGGTGACGAGTCGGGACAAAATCGAGCTCGTCGTGCATAGGTTTGAGGCAATTCTTGTATTTAACAATGGAATCATAAAATTTAAAGGCTTAAGCTGCTTCTAGAGCAAAAAAAAGCTTTAAATCTGATCTTCAAATCTTCAAATCAATTCAAATCTGATCAAAGCTTCAAATCTGATCACTTGAATCTTATCACCATAAAACTGGGTATATTCTCGGGGTGATTCCTTCTCTCGTATGCAAAGTGACCTCTAAACGGAGGGAATGATTAAAAGAAGAAAAGAAAAGAAAGAGAGAAGAGATTTCACCACCATTTTCACCCCATCAACTCACACAAATCATTGCTTTTAATCAGCCATTGCTCTTCGACAATTCATTATTCCTTCACTACTTTCTTTTCCTAGCTATACCAAAACATTTCTTAAACTTTGATCTCATAAAAGCATTCCGAAAATTTCCTTCCGGCCAAACGCTAGTTAATTTTTATGAATTTGACGTCTCCCTTCTGTGGAATCTCAAATCTTTGCATTCTTTCAAAGCAATCAAATTCTTTTTTTCAAAAACTTTACAACTGTAATCGTTTTCTCATCGAAAAACCTGTCTTATCTCAGAAATTTTGCTTTTTTCTCTTCTTGCTAAATATTTTTATTTCTTTTTGAAGTCAGATGCCACGGATTGAGTTTTTTTTGATAAAAAGAGAGAGTTTTTATCAAATGGAGATGCTCAAAGACCAATTTTTTTGTACACAAACTTAACTGAAAAAGCTTGGCATTGTTAGGATTCTAATTTTCTTTACTTGAAAACTTACTGTAGTAAACTTACTCTTAATGTAGTAAGCTTACTCTTACTGTAGTAAACTTACTCTTACTGTAGCCAACTTTTCTCTCTTTCAAGTACCTAATGAGTAAATCATATTCCGAGACAATGAAAAAAAAGACTAACTTTATCAATTTATTTCAAAAGATCATTGTTTTCCTTTTTTCTGAAGTTCTTTATGGCTTAATGTTGGTCTTTTTCAGACAAAGACTAGGCGGATTAGGCATTTTTTTGATATGAACGGTTGGTTAGTGTGAAAGAAAGCTTTACACACAGTTTCTTTTATCTGATTCCTAGCTGATTTGCCTTGAAATTTTAAATTCTTGAATCTTTTCAATTAAGTACTTATTTTTCACCAATCGCAAAGCCTTTTTGTTAACAAAAAAAACAATTTCATTGAAAAACAAAAGTAAACAAGAATTGAAATGATTTGAAATTAATGGATGAAATGTTCGAGCATTCGAGGTTGCTGTTATGACATCGAATTGCACAGGAGACCAACTTTGAGGCAAACACAGCATCCGTTCTTGCATCCGCTTGTGCTCATCAGCTACATTGCTTACCGCATAAAATATTTTAAATAGTTATTAAAAGTTAAAATAACTAGCCTTGAGATCCCGTTAGCAATTCTGTTGAAACAACTGATCGAAATGATGCTTGAGGCACTCTTTGGTGGAGGGGAAGTTGTTGGTGGAGGGGAAGTTATTGGTGGAGGGGAAGTTGTTGGTGGAGGGGAAGTTATTGGTGGAGGGGAAGTTGTTGGTGGAGGGGAAGTTATTGGTGGAGGGGAAGTTGTTGGTGGAGGGGAAGTTATTGGTGGAGGGGAAGTTATTGGTGGAGGGGAAGTTATTCTTAGCTGGCTCAAATTGATTTCTTGTTAGTCTAAAGTTAAACTTTGCAATAAAAACAAATAAAAACTTACCCTCAGTGTCCACTCAGTTTCTTCAGTCGTTTTCGTCTTCCCTTTCTCAGCCGGGAAATCTTTGAGCTTCTTGATCATCTCAATATTCTTCGGTCATTAAAATCGGCGATCGTTTTCTTCTTAATTCAACTCTTCGAAATGTTTGTAGAATTCGACTTCCATCCTAAAAAAGAAAAATGAATATAATTGATGAATGCAGATGAAAAGAAATGAAGAAATGAAAAGAATGGAAAAAGAAATAAAAATGAAGATGGTTACCGTATTTTCTCTAATAGTAGTGAACCCCGGCGAGCCGAGTTGATGACTATTTTACGGTTTCCAAGCTTTTGCAGAAGCTCAACACTCAAATCCCCCACTAGATCTCATCGTCAGCTACATTTTCCGATCCCACATCGATAGGTTCTGATAAGCAGTTGTTGAGATTACGAGGAATTTAGGCGACGCTCTGGGTGCACTACTATTAAAGAAAATACGATAAGCATGAAACGTTAAAAAACACCCGCACAAAAGATTCATTTTATTTAAAGCGATAAATTTGAATTTTATTATTCAAATTAGTTAATTAGCTATGTTTTTAAAGATATTCTTTGTATTTTGAGATATTTTTATTTCTGAAATCTTTCCCCCAATCTCTCGGTTTATTTGATTTGATTGTGTCAACAGATATCCTCAAGCTTCTCAATTCAATCTCAAATCCACTTATTTTTATCACTTTTCATTTTTATAAGCAAATATTATATAATAAAGTTGATCGTACGTATTTGATAGAACTATTTGATCGAATACGTACAAGTACGTAAGTTAAACAAGTTAAAGAAGAAGTTAAAGAAGAAGTTCTTTCTTTTTGGATGTACTTTATCATTTCCCTAGCTTGCATATTCATTTAATTAATTTAGAAATTTAATTCATTCATTTAGATCCAAAATTCATTTAGATCAAAAATAAAACCCATTTTTTGTGTGCCGAGTTGAACTCAGGCAGAATTAATGGGTAATAAAGTGAATGATTCGATGGAAATTCCTTTTGTCTTTTTCTTTTCAAGTTTAGCTCATCAAAAAACACCGACAAATTTATCGGAATAATTAAAGATTCGCAAAATTTTCGACACTTTAAAGTATGAGGTCAAATGATTGAGTTTTTCTAATTGAAAAGCCTTACAGTAAGCTTACAGACCTTACAGTCCTTACAGGCTTTTCTAAAGTTTGATATTATCTTGAATTTTTGTATTTGATCACCGAAATCTTCCTCATAAATTTCTTTGAAATGTTCGAGAAATGTTTTCACTTTCATTTCTTGTTATCATTCCTTTCAAATCTGATCTTTTCCTTTTCCTTAAAAGAGGTCATTTAGTCTCAAAGTGAAATTCGTGAAAGGGAAAGCAGAAAAGGAGAAATGGTGGCCAAAGTGGTGGCAATGGTCGAGAGGAGAAAGGAAAGGAGAGGGAATGAAGGGAATCAAGCAGAGATCTCATCATCACCCACACAGCCACTCCTTTCATCTTCATCTTCATCTTCATCTCATTCTTCGTCTCCAATCGAACACGACGAGAAACTCCGTCGTGATATCTACGAGGTTTACAATCAACTCTGTATGGTTCAAATAACCGCCTCACCGAAGCCATGGTTTGTTTTGATCGATTAAAGGAGTTGGGTAGAGTTGGAAGCTTATGGTAGAGCTGGAAGCTGATTCTTGTTGTACTTTTGTATTGTCAACCTCACCTCGATTCTTCTTTACTTTCCCTTTTTCTTCTTTACCCTGTCTCTTTCTTCTTTACCTTGTCTCTTTTCTTCTTAAGATAAAGAAAACTGAAATCCATGAATCTTTCACGATTTTCACGGATAAACGCCGAATGATTGCAGCTTTTTTTGTCGATTAGTGACAATAAAATTGGGACAGGCTTTACCGGATTTTCGCTTTTCTTTTTGAACGGGAACGGGAACGAACCAGCCGATATTTGACTCCTTTTCCTTTTCTTTATTCATTACATTCTGACCAAATAACGAATCTTGCTTCATTTCTTGCTCTTGTCCAATATGGACACATTTCCCCAATCAACTAACGCAGAAATGCCGATCTTTCCCCCGACTTTTCGAGGCTCGCGAAAGGAAATCCCCGATTTATTGATACCAAATGATTCAAAAATCCCTGTTCCACAAGAGGTTTACGAATTTTTGAGCAAACATGGTTTTAAACATTCCGAAGAGTTGCCTAGTCCCTTCGTTTTTTCGAATAAATCAGTGACAACGAGTCATGGAGTGACGGAAAATGGAGAGCGATTCACTCAACAACATTACACAGTCAATACACATGAATGGTATGCACCGACGTTTGGAGGGAAACAAGAAAAAGGAAAGGAAAAAGAAAGGAAAGAAGAAGGGAATCGAGAAGAGGGCAGAGGTGGACGGTTGCTCGATAAAGTGAGTCAAGAATTGGAGGAGATCAGGCTAAAGAGGGAAATCGATGTGGATAAGAAGGAGAGAAATGAAGAGTCGAAGAAGAAATCGGATTTGAATGACACGAAGGGATTCAATCATTTCAAATCCTTTCAAAAGTTGAATGAACCGACAGATCAAGAAATTGAGCTGAAGTCAAGTCTTGACAAGAATCTGCAAGCAAATCTGGTGAAAAGTTATGGGAATTCAAGCCATAATCAATCGAAAATTGGGGAATTATTCAAGAATTTGAAAAAAGAGGAAGAAAATGTTCAGAATAAAGATATTCATTCAACGGTATTTGAAAAGGCAAAGATATTCAGTGAGAAAAGAGAAGAGTAAGTTTAGATTTCGTTTAGATTTGGTTTAGGTTTGGTTTAGATTTGGTTTAGATTTGGTTTAAGATTTCCAAAAAAAATTTCAATATTAGGATTGGGTATTTGGAATTTTAGAAATAAACTAGGAACTAGGAAGCACTTTTTAAAAGTGATTTTTCAGGAATGGCAGCGGTGGAGGCGCGTCGAGAGTTTGGAGGCCGGAGATCACTCAAAACACCGAGATGCACAAATTCCAGGCAAGTTTCCAAAGGGAGATTTCTATTTAGATATGTAGATTTGTTAGATCTATCGATTTAATATGAAATTCCTTTCAAATACTCATATTTTTCAGGATTCCACTCATCAAATGCCCTACAAAGTCTCCCTTGAGCACAACAATTCGGTGAGTGACTAAAGGAAGGCTTGCATTGCATTTATATTACTATCTTGAGCTATTTTTATTTATCTTTTAGCTAGTATTAGCCTAATACTGAGTAAATTTATATCTAAAATGTACTCTAAACCTTTGAATACCAAGATTTCAGTCCATCCCACCAAAGGGTTTCAACAACGCGGCGATGCCCTTCAATACCGATCCACGAGTGAAACATTTACAGTATAACAGGTAGATTAGATGACATTTAGGGAAATACCTCAGGAATATGGTGTTACCTAATTGGCATCCAATTTCATTCTTGATCTATTTCAGTCCAATGAATCTCTACTCGAACACGGCAGCGGCTGAACAATACGCACAACAAACACAGGGAATCGTTCAAAATGAGTCCGTTTTTGAAGAAGAGATTAAGATTTTTATTAACTAATTAATTAAAAAGATATTCTTCTAATCAATGTTATTTCTTTTCCTTTTCCCTTTCAACTTTCCCTTCATTTTTCTGACCTAGATTTGGAAGGAAAAGGGAAAATCTCCTTATTGGCTTTTGAATCAGAAATGAATAACTGAAGAATAAAAGATAAAAGAAAAGAATAAGATAAGATCTTTTATAAGATAAAAGAAAAGAAATTGATTGAATATTTATTGAAGATAAGATAAAAAGGGAATAGATTGAAGATTTCTAATAAAATATGATTTCAATTGCAGTTCATCTCTCGGTCGAGCTCGATCCGATCAACCATCCTATATGAGATCAGAAACATTGAAAGTACTCAAAGAACATGAACAAAATGGTAAATTTAAAGCATAAAAAGAATCCTTTATCTTTGATACATGCATTAAATGAATTTCCAGGTCACTCATCCCATCCAAACCCTCAAGGTCTCCCCGTCTGCTATGTGTGCACCAAACCGATCTTGTAAGTCATTTAACAAAACCATTTATTTGATCCCCATAATATTGACACTTGAAATGTGGAAGTTAAAATAATTCTTGTAAAATCTTTCATTCCTGAATCCAGTCGGCTTGAAAATCCCCGCGTTTTCCGAGAAGAATCGCTCCACCAGTTCGAGGGAAACGAACGGGACGAGGGGCGAGGAAATCCTGGAGTTCAAAGCCATTTTTGCTATGCTTTACTATGCTTTACTATGCTTTTTACTAGCCTTACAATACTTTTCATACTATATTTCTCTATATTTCTCTATATTTCTACAGTATCTTTAATTCTACCGGGAATGATCGTTGTTGTCTTAAAAGGGGCTCATCAGCGGTTTGAGTGAGCGAGGAGGGACTCCAGTAAGGGCGATTGAAGAGGGAAACTGACTGAAAATGGAATCAACTTCGATATTTTGAAATTCTTAACGTTAGAAGTATCTGATTATACAAGAGATACTTATTTTTAAATGTAAATGAATCAAAACAAACCTCGATGAAGGCAATAACGGCAAAAGCGAGAATAACAGCTCTCATTTTTTTCAAACACCTGAAACAATTGCATTTAAAATAAGAATAAGACAAAAAAGAGAAAAAAGAGAAAAGTATTGAGTATTAGAAGAAGAAATTACAGGGGATTAATGGCTCAAGCCGCCGGTCATCAGCTACACGGAGATTGTCTGGCTTGTGCTACTTGTGGCACTTCATTGAAGGTAAAGAATATTTTCACTTCAGTTACTTGTAAGTAATATTTCGATATCCAAATTTATAGAACATTGGACATCACTATATCGATGGGAAATTCTACTGTGATATTCACCAACGATTGAAGAGAGCCACAAGCACTGGACCTGCTGATCCAAATCTCATGGCGTGAGTTCAAGAGTTCAAAAGAAATTCAAAGAAGTGTTTTGTAAAAGAAATGATTGGATTGAAAAGGCTAAGGCAAATTTCAATCATATATGGAGTGAGTAAACATTGCCTCAAATTCATAAAAGCCCTTAAAATCGGGGAAATCCAATTGTCTTTTGGTGGGTAACTCGAGGGAAAACATTTGGGAAATTCCCACAAATGAAAGCGAATATGGTGGGTGAATTCGATGATTGGGGGAAATGGGGAAAAGAATAAAAGAATTCAATTGAAGAATAAGGATTGAATTGCTGGCGAGGGAGAATTTCGTGATGACTTGATCGGAGCACACAAAAAGGTAATAGGAGTGGTAAAGAAATTCGACGTGAGTAATTTTGGAGCTGAATAGGATCATCGTTTAGCATCACACACTCTGAAATGAGAAGTTCTAACCAGGGAACCCCTTGAAGTTACATTTCAGGAGCAATCTGATTCCCAAAAACCCAAAAAATGGCTGTTGGGACAATTATTCAAAAGTCGGAGCCTTTTTACATCAAACTAATGTTATTTAAGAGATTACTAATCAAAGAAGTCATTTTCGAGTGTAAAAAAAACCAAAAGTCTGATCGCGAGTCGATCCGAACCAAGGGGGAAAAGGTCTGAACGAGCAAGCGGTGCCCTAGCGCATTATCCATTGGGCTACCGAGGCACACCGCTAGAGCCGCGCTAACACCTTAAGTAGGCTAGCATGCTGTTTAGCGAAATTGGCTGAAACTTTGAAGGCTTATACCTCAAAAAGGGCTTATGATAAGTAGGATTCGAAAGTTTTGGAATACCCTTAACCAGGGGGTGTTTGCACCTCGGAATCAGATCGCTCCTCAAATGTAACTTCAAAAAAACGAGACATTTTCAATGATCTTTTTGGCCAAAATTAGAGAGAATCCTCCTTGGATCGCCACTTGAAAAAACACGTAGTTAGATGGGTGAATATTTCATTGAAATATCTTTGAGAAGTCATGCAATCTGTGAAATGGAAAGGAAAGGAATGAGAAGAGATCCCCACGCATTTTGATCCAATGGAATGAGTGAATGAAACTAAATATTTTAAGGAGACTAAATTAGAAAATGGTTGAAAAAGGGAACGGGAGAACTGTTTGGAAGTAAAAAAATGGAATGGAACATCTTATTTCAGCCGAATCCCGCCAACAGCCGCCCAGCCGACACGTCCAAGTGAACCACCAAGGGGAGCCTATCAGCCTGATGTAATTTCTTTGGTTTTATAAAATAAAGTTTATAAGATTAGTTATCTAAAAGATTAGTCTAGTTCTTGTTTTCTAAAGATTTATGAATTCCTTTTGTTTTCTAGGGAATCAACCGTCGCCCACTTTCCGTTTCTCCAAACCCGGGCCAATGGTCATCCACTCAACAATCACTCAATGTCTCTGTCAGCAATCCGAGAACACAAGGAGTCATTAGGTAATGAAAGAATTGCTGTAAAATGGTTGTAAAATTGCTGTAAAATTGTAGAATTTTGTATTGTAGAAGAAGAAATCTGGTGATTGAACGAGAGCATTTCTCTCAAAGACTACCCTGTCACCAAAATGGGCACTTTCGTTGAAGAGACCGTTGAAGAGACATTATTTATGCATTTGTTTTTCTCGCATTCCTTTGACGAAAAACATAAGGGAAAACTGTTTATTATGTTGCCAAGAAGTATAAGGAAGGAATAGAGGAATCGTTTTAGAGATAAAAATAGATCGATATTTTTAGCCCCGCCAATCGCGGTGTGCCCAGCTCGCAGATGTATGGAAATGACCTGAACAGAGGAGGAAGCCGTGCACCTCAAGGTGATTCAAAATCGCGTCTTTAACCGACCGCAACCGCCTTCGCTATGGCGCAGTTGGGAGCGCGCGTTTCTACAGCTCACATGATCCGGGTTCGACACCCCGTGGGGCCACTTGGCCACTTTTTGGCTTAAAA
Organism: Mesorhabditis belari; assembly: GCA_958450365.1. Taxonomy (NCBI): domain Eukaryota; kingdom Metazoa; phylum Nematoda; class Chromadorea; order Rhabditida; family Rhabditidae; genus Mesorhabditis; species Mesorhabditis belari. Next base: position 322,306 of record CAUEEP010000200.1, read on the forward strand.
ACGGCTGAGAAAATGAACAGATACTGGTCTTCTATATATATGTCGTAGCCGATTATGAATGAGTGGGTCCCGGACGCGTCCAACCATCAAGTATTTGGTATCATTCAACGCAGAATCATTAATAATTATGTTAAATTTTTTAAATTAGAGAGATTGGATAAAAAGAAAAAAAAATTATGGGGCTTCAAAGTTTTCTCTTGAACAAACAGTTTTTTTTGCTCTAATTTTTTTTCTTTTTATCAAATCTTGCTAATTTAAAAAATTTAACATAATTATCAATGATTCTGCGTTGAATGATACTAAATACTTGATGGTTGGACGCTCCTAGACCCACTCATTCATAATCGGCTACGGGGGGTCCCGCCGATTTTGAATGAAACGTTGTAGCGCCGGCAATTTTAAACCTAAACTCACAAAATTGATATCAATCGACGCAGAATTTAATTCGCTACGAGATGATATAATATTGTCCTCATACATTAAAGGGTTGCTCTACTAGAAAGATTTACCAAAAAATTTCATTCATAATCGGCTACGACATATAGTTCCTGATCAATGGGCTATATAAACATAAACAAGCTTCCTACAACGATCTGTTTTCATTTGTAGACTACCGTCCATCACCAACTCTGGCTCCTCCATCAGGCGCCCCTCCACCACCTCCATCATCACAACCACCAATTGGTTCGTTTAATGTGTATTTGTTTCCAATAAACATTCTTTTAAGGAAACTCTTTCGATGTTAACTGTTGTCCTTGTCCTTGTCTCAATGTCTTTGTCCATTCAGATCCCTCGATGATCCACGATGTTCACCTGCGTGTCCCCTCCTCCCTCCGTGCCGCTGTTTCCCCTCGTCGTCGTGCTCGTCTTCCTCGTGAATGGCCTCCATCAAAAGGACAAGTGAAAACAACTCCATTTTGGAATACAGAACTTCATCAACCTGCTTGTATCCAAGTTCCATCTAAACCACACACTGTTTCACTGCATGATGCCGTTTTTGAGATGGATACAGACCCAGAAGAAAGAAAAGAATCCCCAAGGAGGATGACTATTTTGGAGAGAAGTCCATCAGGGACGACTTTCAAAAGTTCTCCGAAAATCATTAATCGTCCATCTTCTGTTCAATTCGAGCCAATATCTAGTCAACCAGAATTGTTGAAAGCAGTGCAAGTGCAAGTGAAAGAAGTGGCTAAATTGGACGTTCCTCCACTTTCGACAAGCACTCCACGAATCGAGCCAGAGCCAGCAAAGGCAATGATCAAAACCGATGCGATCACATCAGATCAAGTAGAACAGATTAGCGAATCGAGCGACCAATCGAGTATCAGTGAAACTCAAAATCAGAATCAATCATCGGATTCCAATCAATTAAACACATCGCAATGCACTCAAACAACACAAACAAGTCCGGGTTTAGTTGAAGATGGAGTCAAAGAGAATAAAATGGAGAATAAAGCAAAGAAATTACAGAAGAAACCAGGAAGGAAAGATCCCCGAAGACTCACCGCAATCTACACACCAAATCTAGAAGAGACACCGATTGAGATTGAAGTGAATGATGAAGAAAAGGTTGTGATGAGACCGGAGAAGACACAGACTGTCACTGTGGAGTTGGATGCGAGAAGAGCTAGCACTGTGCATGTTCCTGAAATCTCAAATCTTCCACCAATCCAGGATACAATCTCTAGATTTGGCTCCATACCAAAAATCACTTCACCGAGACCATTTGTACCTTTGAAAGAATCTGTGTACTCACCAGTGAAAAAGCTAGCCGAATCTCCGGTAGAGCCGATTAGAAAAGTTTCCGAATCCCCAATTCTTGATCAATACAATAAACCTTCTTCATCTAATCCAAGTCCAATCAAAATTGGTCCTCTCTTGAAATCATTACCGAGAGATCAATTGCCTGAAGGAATCATTGGAATCAATGTCATCTCTAAGCCATTTAAAGCTCCCGATATGATTGAATTTCCTTCACATCGTAAGAGATATTCATACAATGTTGCAGAAGAACAAAAAGTGAATCGACCAGCAGAATTAGCATCATTACCACCATTGATGAAAGGAAAACAAGTTGTTACTCCACAAGGCTCGCCATTCTCGACACTCACTCGACAAAAAGATCCACGCTCTATTGAAGAGAGAAACCAACAACTTTTGCAAAGAACTCCATCACCGAAAGGGACATTGACAAGAAGGACACCATCTCCTGTACTGAATATCTCAATTCAACCATTACCTACGAGAAATGAAGAAGATCATTCACTGAAAAGTGTTTCAACTCTTAGAAAAGCTTATGAACAACAACCGACACAAATCAGACAATCACCTGTAATGGGAATTCAAAGTTTGGGAAAAAGAACCCCATCTCCTGGCTTGAAAAAAGTTATAGAAAAAAAGAATTTCATTCGAGAAGATAGTAGAACGAGTCAGAATGAATTTGAGGGAAATCAATGGGCAAAAGTCTCGGAAGTCGTTGATGAGAGTGATATAATGACAGATACATCGAGGAGATCCGATGAATCGACAAATGCAGCTGCTTCTGAATTGTCTGATGTTGCGGAAGCAGTCAAATATCAACCACTCAATCAATATGATGTTGATGAAAGTGAGTTAGTGAAAATTCGTAAATCTCAGAAATCAAATCAAGAAGATACTGATGTGACAGATATTGATTCTGATGAAGAAAAGGAGAGATGGATGAGAGAAGAGTTGGAGTTGGCAAGGAAAGAAGAGCTCGTCAATCAAATGATTCATTGGGAAAAACCCATTGTTTATCGAAGAGAATCACCAATTGCGATAAGAGGTGAACAGAATCTCAATCTAACTCCAAATCAACGACAAACTTTTGCATTAAAGACAAGACTTGTCGAATCTATAGATGAAAATGCGAATTGGGATGATCCGAGTGAAAGAGATACACTCTCAATGGTGTCTGAGTCGGATGAATGGAGAAAGAAAGCTATGGAATTGTTGGATGATGAGACACAATTCGATAGAGATATGCAATTAGTCGCTAAATTGCATCAACAATTAGAGGAGTGTCGAGGAATGGATGAAGGAGATCGACAAAAAGCCATTTATTGCATGAAAAGACATAAAAAGACATTGGCTTCTGATCAGAGATTGGAGAAGTTGTTGGATTCAGCTATTCATTTTGTCGCTCATTTAGAAGAACCGCAGAGATTACAATGGACGAAAGATATGGCTGGTGTAGAGAATTATGAAGAACCGATAAAAAGAGAACAACGAATGAGTAGACAAGGATCACGAGAGAAATCCGGACCTGGAAGTACACCATATCCACCGGAAAGGAAAAATTTTGGACAAGTCCAAGTACATCCGATGAATCCAGTCATTTTACAAGAAGAAAAGGAGATTTTGGATGAATTGGGAAGATTCGATGTGAGGAATCGAGAAAACGAGGGACAAGAAAGCATTGTGAAATCAGAATCTCTAAAAAGAGGACCGATCATTCCAGAGATTGATTACCCGATGGATTCACCGATTTTTGCTCGAAAGAACTATGAAACGTTGCCGATTCGAACTGAACAGTGAGTTTCGGTTAATGGGTAATGGAAATGCAGAACTGTAGCTGGGTTTCTTTAGAGTTCATGCAGGGAAATGTTTAGGTTACCGTAGTACTGTAGATTTATGTGTTTAGCTGTTAGTACTGTACTAAAGTACTGTAGATTTATGTGACGTTTAGCTGTTATCTTTCTGTTTAGTTGTTATCTGTTATCTAAATGTCTTCTTTTACGTTGTCCCGTTCAGATTGTCGAATGTCCTCGAAGAATTGAATAACATTATGAAACCAAGAAGCTCGGATTTCATTTCGAGAAAGTTGAAATCTGTTCAACAAAAAGAAACACAGGAAAAAGGTTGTTGTCTGGTGATTGTTTAGTGATTGTTTTGTAGATGAAGATCTCTTTAAAGAACAAATTCTTTCAGTGAACTCCTACGCGTCAAATCGTCAAAACCAACAACAACAACAACAAACGACTCGTACCACCGACTCGCATACTCTTCTGAATCAACCCGCTCAAGGAGGGAAAGTCCCGTTCTGTGAGGCTTGTAAGCAACAGATTCGGTTAGTTTATTGATTATCAAAAACAGTAATCATTTAAAAAACTAATGAAATGAAAAAACTAATGAACTAATGAAACAAACCAGTTCAAACAAACAAATTGGTGATTTTAAAGTACGAAAAGAAACGAAAAGACTTTCTCAATGAAAAGACAAATATTCGGAAACTTTAGTGGAGCTTTTGTATTGGCTCAAGGTCTTTCTTGGTGTCCGGAACATTTCATCTGTGCAAATGCTTCGTGCGGTCGACGACTCCTCGAATGTGGATTTGTTGAGGAGAATGGGCAAAAATTCTGTGAAGTAAAAAGAGTGTCTAGATGTTTTCGAAAAAAAACTCATTTTCAGAACTGTTTCGAGAATAACATCGCTCCAAGATGCGCCAAATGCGCTCGACCAATCGTTTCGGTGAGTTTACTAATATTTCTAACAGTATAACCTTTAATATTTAGGATTGTCTGAATGCTTTGCAAAAGAAATGGCATCCTCAATGTTTCACTTGTGCTCATTGCTCGAAACCTTTTGGAAATTCGGCTTTCTATTTAGAGCAAGGACTTCCATATTGTGAAAATGGTAATGAAATGGAAATGAAATTGAAATTGACTAATCTAAATCTCTTCAGATTGGAATCGTTTGTTTACGACGAAATGTTATCAATGCACTTATCCAATTGAGGCAGGAGATCGATGGGTGGAAGCACTTGGACATGCTTATCACTCTAATTGCTTCAATTGCACAGTAAGGGGGAAAAGTTTTGCTTAAAAGAGAATTGCTTAAAAGAAAATAGCTTAAAAGAAAACTAGAAACTAGAGTTGCTCAATTTGATTCAATTCCCATTCAAATTTCAGTCATTATATAATATGCTTTATTCAGTTGAATAGCGACAAAACAAAATGACAATAATTACCCAGGACACAACTCAAAACACACCCAAAAAATAAATAGATACCTCGAGAAAGAATCACAGAGCAGTCAAATCAATTGCAGAAATTGCGGCTTTAAATCTAGCCAAGGTGGGAATATCACGAACATGAGGGGGTAAAAGGTTCCAGAATTTAATAAAAAGAAACTGTGGAGGCTTTTAGAGGAAACGGAGGGTTGGCGTATGAGAAAAGGCCCCGTAGAGGCCCCGTAGAGAGCCGAATTCAAAGAGGCCAAAAAAGAGGGGGTCGGGATGAATGCCTTTAACAATCTTAAAGCATTCCACTAAATCATTCTCAAATCATTCCCCATTTCAGCGTTGCAATGTCAACCTCGAGGGTGAGAGTTTCTATGCGAAAAATGGAGAACCATTCTGTAAACTCCATGCATAAACGAAAAGAGAAAACAAAACAAATCAAATCAAAGATTTATCGATTTATCGAATTTTATTTTATTCGCCTCAATTTGCCATTTCTTTGCTCAAAAAAAATAAAATGATTTCTTTAGAGAAAATCGATTTATGGCATAATTTCTTCTTTTCGGTCACATTTCTCTCCTCAATTTATAAGCTTCGGTCTTTTTTTTCGGAAAGTTTTGGCTCACAAGAGAAAGTTTTCAACTTTGATTAAGCTATTATAATGTTTGAGAATTTATCTTAATAAATCTGAAGGAAAACATTTGAAATTTCATACTGACACACGACAATGCAAGACTAAGCTGAAGGCAAGACTAAGCTGAAGGCAAGACTAAGCTGAAGGCAAGACTAAGCTGAAGGCAAGACTAAGCTGAAGGCAAGACTAAGCTGAAGGCAAGACTAAGCTGAAGGCAAGACTAAGCTGAAGGCAAGACTAAGCTGAAGGCAAGACTAAGCTGAAGGCAAGACTAAACTGAAGCTAACAGTTTCATGTAGTTTGACAAGACTTGGTCATTTCTTTATTCAAACCTTTACAATCAAGTACATTCAATTCATAAATTTGCATAATATTACAAATCATGGCAAAGCTTTAACCGTTCCCATTTCCATTGCCATTGTTTCCGTTATTTCCGTTATTGCCATTGTCGATAGTGCAACTGAAATTGGCGTTTGATCTGATTGATAATTAATATTATTTTTAATCTTTTGGCATTTATCTAAAGCTTTGGCTTATTGCTCAAAGTTTAAAGAAAAAGAAGGATACCTTATTTATTCTAATCGAAGAGTAGTCTTTAATAGTCTTTAATAGAACAACTTTTGAGAAGGGTTCAAAAATAGAAGAACAGTCTCTAATAGAATTTGATTTTTAATGCTTTATTTATTTCCCAAATTTTTAAAATGCACTATTTTGCTACTGTACTCCGCTTCGCTTTCTCAGCTTTATTTTGCTATAAAATCTTTGCTTTACATTGCGCGACCTTAATACCTTTCAAAAGTTTACTGATTTAGAATAGCTTTCACCAGAGCTCGGTTGCCAAGTTGCTTAAATCAATAATGGATTCGGCTGTGATCTCTGGGGGATACACAAAGTTCATTCAAATACCAGATGTAGTTTGGAATCATCCTTTTAAATCGAAAATCCGAAGCTACTACTGGATGTTTCACGGAAATCAGAAAGGAGGGAATAAGGAAGATAAAGATAAAGAGTAAATAAAGATCAGAAAGGCTTCATTGTTAGCTCATGTTAATTAAATAATTAATCAGAAAAATCTCTTTTTGAAAGTTGTTTTGAAAGTTGTCAGCTTTATAAGCTTCATCGATCTTTGAAGCTTTGAAAAATAGAAGAACATGCTCTTCTATTAGAAAAAATACAGTATTTGGTAGCTTCAGATTTTCGATTTAAAAGCATGATTCCAAACTAATGAATGGTGCTTGAATGAAATTTGTGTATCCCCCAAAGATCACAGCCGAATCCATTACAGATTACAGACTTCTAGGGCTCTAGAAATCACTCACAATCCACACGTCCTCGAGCATCTCGTTCTCATCAATGATGTGTAGAAGCTGTTGTTGCATAGATTCACCTAAATGTAGACAAAGTTGTAAGCCTTTTCAAGCAAAATCCTGTTTAAGCAAAATCCTATTTAAGCAAAAGAACCCGCCTTACAATTACAATCCCTGGCCGTATCAACGCATGTCGAATTCGTCGTATTATTCTGTGCATCAATTCTAGCAAAGAATACCACAAAAAGCACAAGATACAGTAAATTCTTCATTGACAAAATGTATTGAATTGTAAATGTTTTCAAAGAGTTCAACTTAAATACATAAATGAATTCTCATCAAAGTCTTCCATTTCTGTTTATCCAGCCACCTCATCAGATCAAAATTTCACGTGTCGATTTAGAATTTGCAAAATTTGCACTCAATTCTTGCAGATGACTGCTCGATGTGGGATTTTTGAGTGAATTTTGGTGTTTTTTGCATGGATTTTATGAAAAACATTAGTTAATTAGCTTTTTTAGTGAAATAAGCTCAGTTTTTATATTACTAACAAAGAATTTTCTATGTAAAAATAGAAAAATAGAAAATAAATGAGGAGAAGACTCATCAATTACAATTTGTGCTATTTAATCAACAAGAATACCCAGCTGACAATCTAAACGCGATCTCAACAGGTGGAAAGCGTAAAAAAGAAAAGTAAACGTGATACAGAAAGAATAGAAATCTAAAGAATATCCGTATCCCGATAGCTAAAATGATTTCCCTTTGGGGTCAAAATATCACTTTCGAGTTCAGCACTCAGCTTCAAATGTTCTATTTCTCGAATGCATTCACAATGCCGATCAGTGGATTCGCTGGCTGGCTGATTCTAAAGAAAAGTCCCACCGAAATGAAAGAATATCGCTACTTTTTACTTAATATTTGGGTGAGTTCTGTTCCCATTACCCAGTATCGATTCCCAAAAATCGATTCCCAAACATTTCCAGGTGTGGACAACTTTGTCCGATTTTGTTCTCACAATAATCCTCCAAATTCAATTATTTTTCCCGTTATTTGGTGGTGCTTCCTGTTCAAATATTGTCAATTGGTTAATGCCTACATTACCCGATAATGGATATTCTGCATGGGTTAGAGGATTCGGAATTCTTTCAAAGGAAACAATCCTTTCAAAGCTTCAGGTTCTCACGATTTGGGTTTTAGTGAATAATTCGATATCTTTATTGAATGGTTTTCTGTATCGATTGTGGGTGCTCGATACGGATAGTTGGCTCACAAGAAAACCAAGGTTTCATTTGAAATTTTAGAATAAAATCAAGTAAACAAAGAAAAAAGAAAAGACGAGTTTAATAAAAACCTTTTTAATAGACGAATTTTGTATGTTTGTGCTGGGATTCACGTGATCAAATCATCGATTGAAACAGGGGAATGTATTATGGCATACACGCCGAGAGATCAAATGGAAATATTCATTTTAAAGGTAAGAGAAATACTGTAAAATATTTTATTAGACCGGTACTCGAAAGGAGTATCGAAAAATAGAGCATTCAAAGTCGAATAGATGAAAAAGTAGATCAAAATAGATGAAAAAGTTAGCATTATCTTTATTTCAAAACTTTCAATTGAACAACTGAATATCTTTTGTTTTGTTTGCCTGACTTTCTTTGATTCTGCTTTTTTTATTTTTTTTTGCTGATAACTTAATGTGTTTCTTTCTTTTTAAACTTTAAATTAATAATCTTTTTGTTCTTTCTTTTTGATTTTATGTTAGTAATATTTTCTTTTTATGTGATGGAGACGTCAACCGAAGAGACGATCAACAAGCAATCACTCGAACGATCGTTGGATCAAATGGATGCTTTTACTGCTTTTTGTGATTATCGGGATTATGAACAAAGCAGAACAAGGATTAAACAAGAGCTTCGATGACGATGGAAGTGAAGATGGATGAGATAAGGAAGCGAGAGAAATGTTAAGAAAGAGACCAAACGAGGAAAGGATGCAAATAAAGCCGAGGATTTGACGAGTGCAAGAGTAGCAAAGCGGTGAGTCTTTGGCGTGAAATTCAAGCTCGAAGTGATCAAATACGCCAAACAGAAATTAAACCCGGAGCTCACTAAAGGATCACTAAAGGAGGAAACCTTAAACCATCATCAAACTATACTTGGAATGGATCGTCGAGACGTGGGAGAAGCTTTCGGAAGCGATGCAGATTCATTCAAACAATGCGGACTCAAAAACAATCGATAGATCAGAAGACCAGCTCGTTCATTTTTACAAAACGAGTGGACCTATCCCGACCAGATATCAAAAGCTGAAGGATGCTTGAATAGAAGTTTTGTCGCCTAAACCCCAGTTGCCTGGTTTAGTTACCCAAGTTTAGCGTTTTTTCTGTTTATCAATTCGCCACAAGGTGATAGTCAATTCATAGTTTAGAATTTCCCGGATCATTCCTCCGTTTTATCGATCCCGAATTTCCTCTTAATGGAACCGAGTCTCAACCATTGGAATGCCTATATGTTTATCACGTTCACTTTCGGAAATTGCTGCATTTTCACTATCGTCACTTACGTCATTATACGCATTTTTCAAATTCTGAAGGTACCCTCGGGGGAAAGTTGTTTTGCTTTTGGCAAAAGTACGAATAGCAGGTGAAATGAGGGAAATCTTTTGAAAAGGGACACTAAAAATTGTTTGAAAGAAGGCTGAAAGTACCTGGGAGAAGTATTCACGATAGGAGACTTTGCAAATTGTTAACTTTTCCCAGAAGTGTAGCTAGAAATCAGATTGCAAATCATCCAGACATTCCTGATATCTTGTTTCCAATCAATTCCATTTAAAAGAAATGTTAAACTCGCTTTTGGAGTGTGGAAAACTCCAAAAGCGAGTTTAATATTTCTCAACAATATCTAATGTCACAAATTGCTAACGAATTGTCAGCGATAAATGTCAAAAAAGAACATTAAAACGTGATTTTTAGGGTAGCCGTCATATAATGAGCGATCGAACATATCAGCAACATCGAATGCTCACAATTTCGCTAATTTGGCAGGTTTGTAATGAAAAGAAACCTAGTTTAATTGGTGAATTTGTTATTTTTCAAACGAAAGTACGAAAAAGAACGAAAAACCTATTTGTTGAACTTTAAATATGTTTCCATTTTAGGCGGTTCTCCCATTGCTTGTCTTTTATTTCCCCTCAACATTGGGTATGGGCTATCTGCTGTTCAATCGAAGCAATTCCCCGATTGTGCCAAGTTTGGATTCCCTTTTGATTTGCTAAAATTCTTTTAGTCATTTCAAATACGTTCTTGGTCTTAATGTGTCTTCACACAAATCTCAATCTGATCTCGATGATTTATTTCATAAAACCCTATCGGATTGCTGTGCTGAAAATTGTGGCGAAAATTCGAAAGAAGGAGTTCGTTTCAAAGGCTGACGAAAGGGGATTGTTGAATTTTCCAGATATTCGGATGGGTCAACAGTGATTTTCTCATCTCATCACTCGAATCATCAAACAATTCCCAGTCATTCAAATGTCTCAAATTCAAATTCAAATCATCCAGTCCTTGTCTTAATATAGTTTTTGTTTCCACGTTTTTTTCAAGTTTCCCCACACAAAACACTTTTACCCAATCAATTCTTGAAAACATTCTATTTTTTTTTTTGGGAAAACCAGCAGCTGAAATTCTGAGAGCTACAGCTTACGTTGAATCAACTTAAAGATTTTCTATAAATTTTTGCATGATCTCAATCTGGGGCCGTAACATCACGTATGAGATTTATTTCCCGTTGAGAGTGTTCTATGTGGCAAATATCTTCACAATACCGATCACCATCTTTGCCGGATATTTGATTTGGACAAAAACACCGCCTGAAATGAGAAATTATAAGTGGATCTTGTTGCATATTTGGGTAAGTTTTTGATGGTACTCGCTGGGAAGCCTAATAGCTAGAAGGGTTGAATCAACTCTATAGCTAAAGCAACGATAGAACACTTGTTAGGTTTTAACTTAAAAATTAACATAAAAGCAAAAAAAGGAGTGACAGTGAAGAAGATGGAGCCAGGGTCAAGGAAAACTGTCTAGTCGTGGGACGTGCGCCTCTTTTCCCCTAGGCCATCCGGTGGCCTATGGAATGAAATGAAGTCGACCCTATACCGGTTGCCCAAACGCGTTTTCCTTGGAAATTTCCTATTGTTTCAGTAAAATTGAAAAACACGCGTCTCTTAAAATTTTGAGAGGGGTTTTTTAGTTTTTTCTTTTCCCAACTCGATGCTCAATTGAAAAAGTTTTCTAGTTAAAGTTAGACCAACTCTAGCTACAACTACAGCTACAATAAAAAGAAACAAGAAAAAAGACAAAACACCAACTAGCTTTTCAAGGGTTGGACAACAGGAGCCGATATAATGCTGACTTTGGCTCTGGAACTTCAATTATTCTTTCCTTTATTTGGTGGCACGACTTCTTCAGCTCTTCTCACTTGGTTGATGCCTCCACTACCCGATTGTGGATATTTTGCATGGGTAAGTAGAGCTCTGCACTCATTTCTACAATTTCTTATGCTCAAATTTTCGATGATGCTAATGTTCATCCTCGTCAACACTTCACTTTCTCTTCTTGACGCATTTTTGTATCGTTTGATCGTTCTTGATTCAGTTGGTGTGTTGGATCGACGAAAAAAGTAAGTCATGAGTTGATTTTTGAATTAAAAAAGGGCTTACTTTTGCTTAAATCTGTTAACAAACAATAGCTAAATCATCAGATTTCTGACCGCAATCGGAATTGTGATGCATTTCGGGAACTCGATTCTTATTATGACTTTCGCCTTTCTTGCCTATTCACCTAGAACCAAAATGGAAGCTTTTATACGAGAGGTATTCTATTTTCACAGTTTTTCACAGTTTTATACTCTATCCTTACATCTTTCTAATTCAATTTCCAATTACAGAGATTTCCCGAGTTTTCCGATATAATTACATTATCGAATTATGTTATTTTGGAGCCAGAACTCAATCCCTATAATGCACATGTATTTTGGAGTGCTTCATCTGGGACATTTGTTGTTTTTGCGATTGTTGCCTGGGTAATTCATCGGATTTTCCAAGTTTTGGCGGTGAGATCAAAGAAATCAAAGAAGTTTTTCGAGAGAAATCGTTTCAGCGTCATAAAAGTGCGATGAGTGAGAAAACGTATGAAATGCACAAAATGCTCGTTCGATCGTTGATCATTCAGGTAAGGTTTTGAAGTATTCTCAACGAATTATCAGCGACTCTCACTGCAATACCGCTAAGCCAAAATATTCAGGCTAAGTACTATGGTTTTTATGGGTTATACCTCCGCAATAGTTATTTGTAGCCAAAAAACGGGGAAATGGCTTAAGCTCAGCACAAATTAGAGATTTTGCTTGGAGATACAGCAAACGAAACCCGTCAATCGCTTCCCCAACCCCGAAAACCTTTTGGTAAAAACTTTTGGAGTCATATCTGATCTGAGCAATGTTTACAGAACAAAAGAGATTCCTTTGTAAAGAGAGCGCGAGGTGAGAGAACAAAAGATTCCGTTGTGCCGTGAGGCAATCGCTCGCCGTCTGGCGCAGGACTTTTAGACTCATTCCCTTTGTCAGCAGCAATATGTTCCGGTCTTTAAAGGGGTACTCCGGCCTTAAAAGTGATTTTCTAGAACCACAACTATTTGTATACCAATCTGAGTTTCAGTCTCCTCCACAAGGATTGCATAAAGAAAAACCTTGAAAACACTAAAAATCCCGGAAAAACTGCCAAAAAATGCGTTTGGGAGTCTAAAATGCAATGCAATGAACCATTATATACTAAAATTAATTCTATCGTAGTCTTCGTTTAGACAACGGTAGCAATTCCTCGCGGTATAAGGAGAGGCAAAAGTGCTTTAAAGATATTCAGCTAAGCAACGGAAATTTAATTGGCGGTTTTGTATTCGAGTATTTAACGAGTTTTTTTTATTTAACGATCTTTGTGACCTTTTATTAAGTTTTTCGCTTTTTCTACCTCTTCTTTACATCTTTTTTTTCTTTTAACACTCTCTAGCACACGTAATAATGAGTTCTGAAGAAAAAAGTTTCTAGTTGATGGTTGACGGTTCAAGTTAGTTGTGCTTGAAAGGTTTTTAGGAAAATAGTTTCTTGATTTCAATATTCTATCTCTACAGATCAAAAAGTTGTTTAAAAAGTATTCAGAAAATTATAATATCAGTCAATTCGAATCAAAATTTTCGCAATTTTCAATGATTTCTAAAAGGTAGGACGAGGGGAAAGTAAACTTGGTTTTTCCTTAGCTTTCGTTAATGAAAGGGTAATAATTCCACAGATGAATCGTTAATGGAAGGGTAATAATTCCACAGATTCGTAAGGACCTGGGCTCAGCTAATCGCTTCTTGAAAAATCTAATGAAAAACAAAAAAAGCAAAAGCCAAATGAAAACGAGCGGGATTCGAACCCTCGAGGGTTGACCTCTTTGGCAAGAACAATAAACATCCGGCCAAATCGGTAGTGCACGCGGGTTGCTGAGAACGGCTTATACTGGTTCGAAGCAAAAATCGGATTTCGCGGATTTCGAATATCCTGGAGGTTGTATTGTGGGGTTAGTTATTTCCATAAGTACGAAGCTATTGCCGTTACCAAATCCTTCCCACTTCTGTATTTAGAGAAGTATCTTTCAGGTTGCAATTCCCTCATTTCTCTTCTATTTTCCAACATTTCTCGGAATGGGTTATTTATTGTTGAAACGAGTTGAAATGACTGGACTTACATGTATGATTTGGAAATGTTACAATTGTTGTTCCAGCGAATAGGATCCTTTTTAGTTTTAGAGATTTCTTTTTAGTGATTTCTCATATCTTTTTGGGATTATTTTGTCTGCACACATTTTTGAATATCGTTTCAATGATTTGGATGATCAAACCATACAGAATAGAGGCGTTAAGGCTTTTGGAAAAGACTAGATTGGTCAGGTGGGAGAGATTGGGGAAATGAAAAATGAATAGAAAAATGAAAGGAGAATTTCAGTCCAAAGTACCGCGAGGGATTGGTGAATGTTCTGGCAAAACAAGGGAATACAATGGGTTCATCGAGTGCATACTGATTCTAAATGGAAATCAAATTTTATTTATCAATGAATTAAATGCAATTTACTGTATGTTAAAATCTCCGTTTGTTTTCAAATTCGACTTTTCTGAGAAATCATGGAATTTGTTGTAGGTTGTATAGCGTTTGAGTTTTCCTAAATAATTCACTCAATGCATGATTCTTCAATTACCATATATCTCTTTTGTTTCAAAAGGCCGAACGAGATAATTCTGAAGAGAGATTTCCGATAAGGAGAGATGAAATAAAGTGAGAGAAATGGGGATAAAACGGGCACAAGACCGACAATCTGAAAAAGAAATGAGAAAATTGAAATTAGAAACTGATGAGAATGATTTCAAATGGAAATCATTGAAAAAAAAGCAGAGAATGGAAAAGCACATGGTATAATAATAATGAAAAACGGTGAAAATATCCCTTTCTTTTGGCTTTAAAACTAAAAACTTTGGATCTCGAGCTACAGGCGTCCGATCGACTTGCGGTTAATTTCATTCGATTCCTCAACAAATTCTGCTATATAGAGATCAATATTAGATTGAGCGCTTACCTGTAAGAACATCGAGAAAACCGGCGTTATAGATGTATATTTTAGTATAGTAGTATTATATTTTGTAGTATATTTTGTTCGGAGTTTTGTATAACGCCGGTTTTCTCGATATTCTTACAGGTAAGCACCCAATCTAATATTGATCTCTATATAGCAGAATTTGATGGGGAATCGAATGAAATCAACCGCAAGTCGAGTGTTTAAATTGAAAACTAAAACCTGAAAACAATCTTCAATTTTACCTGAAAAGCCAGAAACTCTAAAACCGGGTGATGCATAATTTGAAGTTGTTCGACTGAATAGCAAAAAACAGCCACTGAATAAACTAATGGAAGACAAGCTTGAAAGACGAGAGCCTGAAGGGCGAATATGGAAATGAATTTGAGATCGAACCTTCACGAGTTTCTTGTGCACACTTTTTGTTCTACTACTTATCGCGATTTTGTCTAATCTTTTGTGAATTCGATTCCTAAGAATTGTGACAGTGATATAGACGGGAACACAAGGGATAGTTAGCCAGAGAATCGTGAAAAGACTCAAGAAATTGAAGATCGAGACGTGGCCAGAGACGGTTAGGCCTGAAAAGGGGCTTTGATTTAAATTAATCTAACATCTAACAATATAACAATAAGCAAGCTTTATCCCAATGTTTGTATCTTTTTAAGAATTAGAATAAAAGTCTTTAAACTAAAGATTAAAAGCTCTCCATTGTTAAAAACTGACCGTCAAGAGAATAATTGAATTTTTCAATCATTAATTTTCGGATTATTGGCTCGGGATCTTCGGTGAAAGTGAATGAGATCTAAATCAAAGAAAATCAAAGAAAATCAAAGACAAATTACTAGTTTAAACTTAGTTTACCGCTTGAAAAAGTGATGGGGAATAGAAAGTAAGACAAACGAAAATTGAGACAAGAATTGAGGGATTTCGCTGAAGAAGTTTTCTTTTAATCGAACTTTACTAGAGCTTACATGCTTTAGAATGTACCATCGATACCAAAAAGATGGAATGAGCGAGATAAGACTGTGAGCATAACAATGTAACATGAAGGAATAGCCGATGAAACAAGCACGATGGCCCCAAAATGAACAAGCGCCATAGGAGATGTAGGTGAGGGATTCACCGTCGGGAATGATTCTGGAAAGGAGTACTACAAATTCACTTTGATACAATTATTGCATTATTTAGTCTGTGCTTGTACCAAGCTTGTTCAATTCTTGTATTTGTTGGTTTTAAACTAAAGTAAGAAAAGCAATGAAAAGACTCATTCACCAATCAAATAACATACATAAAGTTGAACAAAAGAACGGGTATTTGTGATTTTAAAACAAAGCAAGACCTATTGGGTTGGGGAGAATGAGTCGGCGCCGAAAATCAAAGAAATTTCTAAAACTTATAGCAGACTTTGTCAAATGATATGCGTTTGATATCCGTAGAAGGGTAACTAATTCTCTACAAAATAATATTTAAAAAGAGAACTCAAACAGCGCCTCAACTCAACAAAGGATCATTTTTCACAAAATCGATAAACTGTCATCTAGAGTAAACGGTTGGAGGGATCTTCCTGAAAATTTGGTAACTTATGTAATTGAGTGTGCTCTATCTTTTTTATATAAACACGAAAGGCGGTTTATGTGGAAGAAACTGTTCAAGCAATGAGTCGGACTTTTTGTCATTTTGATTAGCTGTGTTTGGGAATCCATAAAATCCCAAAAAAGAAAAGCTTTGTGGAATCTCTCAAAAGCCATTTTGTAAAGAAATAGTGGACCATTTTGATGAAACAAAACGTGTATTTGAAGAAGGTTTTATGGGTGCAAAAAGTTTCTTTAAATTTCGGCGCCGACTCATTCTCCCCAACCCAATAGTTCACCATTTAATCTCACCTTTGCATTACAAATATCGCCAGAAAGCATGCTGTATAATCAGTGAATGCAAAATTAGCAATATAAACAGCATATGATCGTAATGTTTTCGGAGTTTTCGTCAAAATCAACAAAATCAACGCTGAATTTGCCGCCAAACCAATGATATTGAAAAGCCAATGAAAAAACTCATTGACTATTTCAGCGGTAACTTTCAACATATAGATATAATCTAAGATTTGGAGTTATTTTGTAATAGAGAATGTACTTTTCTTGTACCAGAATAATGACATTTGTCTGTGCAGAAGTCAGACAAAATGAGAGATTGATTGAAAACAAAGTACTACCGACCCGTTGAACGCAATTAGATTTGAAAGCTGTGAAAAAAAAGGAAAGAAGTATGGAAAAAAATTGTTTTTAATGAGATTTTTATTATTGGATGATTGACACAAATCGAGTAGATTTCTTGAATAGAAATTGACTCATTTACGAGTAGCTTTCTGTGATTTGAAGCGATTTGAAGCGATCTATTGGGTTGGGGAGAATGAGTCGGCGCCGAAATTTAAAGAAACTTTTTGCACCCATAAAACCTTCTTTAAATACACGTTTTGTTTCATCAAAATGGTCCACTATTTCTTTACAAAATGGCTTTTGAGAGATTCCACAAAGCTTTTCTTTTTTGGGATTTTATGGATTCCCAAACACAGCTAATCAAAATGATTAGCTCGACTAGAAAATTAGAAATCGACTCATTGCTTGAACAGTTTCTTCCACATAAATCGCCTTTCGTGTTTATATAAAAAAGATAGAGCACACTCAATTACATAAGTTACCAAATTTTCAGGAAGATCCAACCGTTTACTCTAGATGACAGTTTATCGATTTTGTGAAAAAATGATCCTTTGTTGAGTTGAGGCGCTGTTTGAGTTCTCTTTTAAATGTCATTTTGTAGAGAATTAGTTAACCTTTCTACTGATATCAAACGCTTTTCATTTGACGAAGTCTGCGAGAAGTTTTAGAAATTTCTTTGATTTTCGGCGCCGACTCATTCTCCCCAACCCAATAGTAGCTATTTCAAGAGTTTTCTCACCGTAAATTGTATACTAACTCTTAACTTACAAGTATAATTACAAGATACTGCAGAGAATGGCTCCAACTTTAATAGAAAAAGATCTTAAAGTGAGCGTAGTGTAAGAGGAGAGACTAAAGGCCGACAAAGCGACAAAGACAAACATTTTGTAACTCTTTATTCGAAACTGATGAAATTGCTGGAATTGATGTTTTTTGATAGGTTTTATTCAGCCAGTTCCCTTTTCAATTCCTTGGTCCACTCAACATCTCATTTCCCTTATTCACCCAATAATTCCAATCTCTCCTCTCTTTCGGGCATTTCTTCACAATCTCACGAATCTCAGCGGCTCTCTAAACAGAAATCTACTAACAGAATCGCTTCAAATTTGTCATTACTTGTACAAACTATTACTCACTTTTTCACTATAACTTTCTCTCATTAAATTGCAAGCATTCTCTCGGAAAGCATCATCGTCAGGCCAAGCTGCAAAAAAACACCTGTTTTAGACATTTTGGGATGTACTTTGTGCAAAAACAAAAAAGGTAAGTCTGTCTGGTTGACCGTGCGGGCAAGATCAGCAAAATCAGCAAGATCTCACCATTCATAATATAATCTCCGGGTTGTGGAAGGCTCACTCCGCACATTGCCGAATTGAGATCGCCTTTCAAACGATTCTTCATCGACCGACGATTCGTTTCTTTCAATGGAGCCTATAAATTCAGAAATCGACTTTATTTGATGCTAGATTTTTTGATGATTAGTTAGTACTGACCATGAAATCCTCAATGACTTCAGCTTTCATATAGCATCCTCTATTTCTGATCTCATCTTGAACACAAGTGTAGTTCTCTAATTTGCTCACACGGATTCGGGTGACTGAAATCTCAAGAATAAATGGATTGATTTGAAGAATTCTATACAATTATGGTTATCTTGAGGATCTTTATCAGACAAACCGTAATCATTAGAACAAATCGCGTATATCGGTTCCTTTTTTCAATTGCCACATTCCATTGAATTGAGGACAAGAACAAGCATTTAAAGACTCGAACAATGATAGACCAATGAATAAAATAATTAACGAAAACATTGCTCTTCAAAAACTCTCACAGTTTTGGAGTACAAGAATTTCAGATTATTTATCGTGAATCGGAGGCGAGAAAGGGACACAGTTTATGTAAACAGAGCAAGGGGGGAATTCACAAGATCAAATGGCATCAAATCAACCATCAAACAAAAATTGAGAACATTACGAGAATTTTGATTGCGATTTTAATTTTGTCTGGAAATTCTCTTGTTGTTATTCTTCAGCTTTGAGAGATGGTTGTGATTATTTCGAAAATCGATGCAATTTGGGGGTGAGAATGAGAAGAAAACGTTTAAAAGTCGGCAAACAGAAAAATGACGAGAATTTTGATCTGATTTTGTGAAGTTACCGGGTAAACTTGTTTTTTTTTGGAAAAATTGGCAAAAGGAAGGTGAGTTAAGGAGTTTGCAGGAAAATTTGGCAGGTTTTAAAAGCTAACTTCAATCCCTGTTTTAACACTCTAAACAAAACTTTTTAAAAACACATTCGCGACAGTATTTTAGGCAGTCGCTGGGTCGTTAACTGTTTTACTGATATTTTGGTGAAAATTCAAAGAAAAACTAAACTATTGGGTTGGTGAATTGAAAACTGCCGGACTTTGAACTAAAATTTATTCAACATAAAACCATAAATTCATTCCAAATAATTTCCATTATTATTGACGACTTCTGCCCATTTTACAAGCAATTTGCGGATTCCTCTTTCGTAGTAGGATTTTGGTTTGTGTGTGAGACAAGTGTGAGACTCAAAAATGGAGGACTGGAGATGTCCCAGTTTGAGCACTTTCTTCAAAGAAACCCATTTTGGTGTCAATAGAGAAGTTGCAGAGAATCAAAAATTAGGCTTATAGCCAAATTTCCAAAAAAGATACACTTAGTAGTTTCGCTTAAAATGAAAGTTTTGTGAAAATTCGTAAATTTCGCATTTCTTGAAAACCAGTTTTTGAATCGTTCTGAAAATTTGGCTATAAGCTTCATTTTTGATTCTCTACAACTTTTCTATTGACACCAAAATGGGTTTCTTTTGAAGAAAGTGCTCAAACTGTCACATATGACAATAGCCGGCAGTTTTCAATTCATCAACCCAATATGATAGTGATTCGATAGCCCTGAATCTCCTCTTGAAAACTAGTACAAAATTATCGAGAATTTTCTGCAAAATGAATAACAAACGTCCCTAAAAATGAGTTGAAACGAAAAATAATCGTTGTGGGCTGGATTTGTTTTGAGCCACCGGTGGGCTGAATCGTCGTGAATGTTTTAAACAAACCTTATAGTTTTCCATATCCTTCACATCCATATCCTTTTGTACTTTTAATATAAAAATTGAATTCTTTATTCTTTCTTTATTGATATGTTGCATAGGGATTTGTGCTTGATGCATAGACGGAAGATGATTGTCGTTGAAGATGAGAGTGCAGATCGTTGAAGTATTTTCGACATCTGAATAAAGTTCGAGAATGAGATTCTGAGTGATTGACTCAATAGTCATTTATATTGAAAGCCCACTTGATCACGACATAAACGGCGATGATGGCGATGACGAGGAAGAGACAATTAATGCCGAGAACCGTCCCGAAGAACCAACCTGGAGATTTTCAAGTGAATCAAGTTGTTTCCACCGAAAAGTTCTTGTCTTTATGTCTTTATGTGTTTCAATCAAGACTTTCGGTCTTTTGCACTATTTTGTACAAATTTCGGTTAACCAACCAAAATTTTGACCCGTTATTTGTACTTTTACTTCAACGCAACGGGTTACTTTGGAGTAATTCAATAATGGGGTTAAATAGCGAAAGGATTTGAGGAAAATGGATCAAGATTTGTTTGAAACAGGATGAAAGCGATAATTCATCTGATTTAACAGTGTAGAAATAAACAAATTGACAATATATAATAAGCTTGGAGAAGAAAAAGGTATTCAGACGAGACTAGCAAAGTGATTGCAATGTGGATTTGAGGAAAATCGACCAAGATTTGTTTGAAACAGGATGAAAGCGATGATTCAACTGATTTAGCACTGATTTAACAGTGTAGAAATAAACAAATTGACAATATAAAACAAACTTGGAGAAGAAAAAGGTATTCAGGCGAGACAAGCAAAGTGATTAGTAGTTTAGCGAAATTGGTTCTTTTTCTGTTGTTGTTTCATGTTTTTTCTTTACTTTGGGACTACTTTTAGATCTAAATTTGTAATCTTAAATGGAAATCGAAGCGGTGTTTACACGGGTATATCTGAAGGCTAACTACTGTAAGTCAATTCATCAACTAATTCTTTGGCAAACCGGGATTCTGATGAATCCATTCTTCGACCTCTTCTTCGTCTATTTCTTCCGATGAGGTCATTGTGACATTTTTCTTTGAGAATCTAAAAGATTAGATTGAAAATTTTGGAAAACTCTGGAAATGCTCACAAATCTCTCTTCTCTTTGTCATCTAAAATGTTGAAAAACTTGTCCAAAACGTAGGTGACAATGAAAATCAAATAGCCGATCACTTTGACGACCTTGGATTTGAGTAAAATTCGAATCTTGTAGAGAATCTTCTTTCAAACCTGTACAACCAAATATGGGACCAAAAATGATTGTCGTTCGGCGATCAATCCACACAAAAGCATTGTCAATGCGAAAGTCATCATGATCACCTCGGTGAACTGAACTTTTCGATGTGAACTCTCAACTCTGCTACTTTCCATCGAACTTACATCAATCGAATGCATAAAAGTGAAATGACCGAATTTCGTTTGTTGATAGTTGCTTCGGAAGAGTTGCCATATCAGCGAAATCACGCCCAATCCCAAGATGATCCACGTGGCTGTCTAGAAATGCGGTTAAGAATTTTGGAAAGCTCAAGCTAAAGCTCAAGCTAAAGCTCAAGCTAAAGCTCAAGCTAAAGCTCAAGCTAAAGCTCAAGCTAAAGCTCAAGCTAAAGCTCAAGCTAAAGCTCAAAGCTCAAGCTAAAGCTCAAGCTAAAGCTCAAGCTAAAGCTCAAGCAAAGCTCAAGCTAAAGCTCAAGCTAAAGCTCAAGCTAAAGCTCAAGCTAAAGCTCAAGCTAAAGCTCAAGCTAAAGCTCAAGCTAAAGCTCAAGCTAAAGCTCAAGCTAAAGCTCAAGCTAAAGCTCAAGCTAAAGCTCAAGCTAAAGCTCAAGCTAAAGCCTCAGCTAAAGCTCAAGCTAAAGCTCAAGCTAAAGCTCAAGCTAAAGCTCAAGCTCAAGCTAAATATTCTGTCCTCAAATCTCAACCTTTATATGCAGAAATCCACAAAATAGCCGATACTTTTCCCTATCATGTCGGTAATCTCCCATCTCAGTTTGAGTTGATTCTCTACAATAATTTGCATTGATTTTAGCAACTGGTAATAGAAAAACATTGTATGAATGGGATTTGAAAGGATCTGCTTTTAAACAAACGCAATTATTCACTATAGCCATGAGAATGAGAGGATTTGGAAGGGTCTAAAGTTTCGGAAATCTTTTTGGAGACAAAGAAAAGTAACAAAAGAAAAAGCAGTAAACAAATTAAGTTTATTTTGAAACGATTTACCTTTATTTACCTAAATTAGCAAAATAAGTCAAGTTCTCTACCATTCAAAGAAGAAAATCAATGAAAACAAGCTCTCGACTCAACAGAAATGATAATTCTCCTCCTTGAGACAAAGCTTTCCCAAAAACAAAAAGGAAATGATGATTTGGGTGAAAATTGGGGAAACGTTTTCAGTGGTTTCCACCAAAGTGAACATTTCTTTTTTCCTTTTTTCTCTCTTGATCTTTTTACTTGTTTTCCACAATTCACAAGTGTGCAAATTTTTGTTGAAATCTTTTTTTTTTAAAAGCGCGTATTTCCAGAAAAAAAAACGACAATCCGATCGTTTTTTCAGATTTTCTCCTTTGAACTTTTCACTTCTCGGCAAGGAAAACCGGTTTGAGATAACTAAACCAAAAATACGAGCTCAAGGTGAAATCGAGTAGAATTTAGAGGATTTTATGGCTGAAATGACGGGGGTGGGACAAATGCGACCTTTTTTTGCGCACCTGGACATTTGCGCAGCTTTTTTTTTGTTGGAAAAGGCCTTAGGAAAGGTCGTAGAGCTTCAAAAATGTTTTCACATAACGGAATCGTATGCGTAGATTCCGAATTTCGAATTCAAATTAAACCACGCTGACACGTCAAATTTGGGCTAAAAGGCAAAAACTGCGGAAAAGCGTTAAGTTGCGTAGTTTTTGCCTTTTAGCCCAAATTTGACGTGTCAGCGTCAGTTAACGTGTTATATGAGAACATTTTTGAAGCTCTACGACCTTTCCTAAGGCCTTTTCCAGCAAAAAAAAGGTGTGCAAATGTCCAGGTGCGCAAAAAAAAGGTCGCATTTGCCCCAACCCCGAAATGACAGCTTAGATAATGGAAAATTGATAGAAATTCTTTCAAATCTTAGATTTCAGATCTTTTTCATTTAACTATCCCAAAATCTCAAAAATCTTGTTGATTTCTTTCAAAATCATAAACAAAACTAGATCTCAAAGTATAGGGCAATGGTAAAATGAGCGAAAAAAACTTGCAGACAAAACAGTGAAGAAAAACAACAACAAATCAGCCATTTAAGGTCGAAAAACAAATGATTTCCAAGGAAAATACGTGTAAAAAAAGAGATTCTCTAAAAGAATTTGAAGGTTTTGTTTATTTGTCTGATCTGGGTTTCGTGGAAAAATTGCTGACAAAAAAGAACTGAAACTTTTGGGTATAAAAGGACAAGAGTTGATAGAAATCTGAAAATCTGCTGAAAATGAAATTTCTGATTTATTTTGGTGCCTTTTTCGTGCTCGCTTTTGCTCTAAACAAAGAAGCTGCTGAGGATACGGTTAAAGAAGAGGTACATTTCTTTCCAACTACCGTAAATACTGTAATAGTACCCCACCCTCCTCGTACAGTCGCGTAGTCCAAAAGTTTTTTAGTATTTCCTTTTTTCCAAAGCGCCCCGTACATTCAAAAATGCGTCTTTGGTATCAAAAAATAGCTGAAATTCAGGGCTATTTTTTTGATAACTAAGTGGCATTGTAGCATAAAACAGTGTCGAGAAAAATGCGTTCAAAGCTAGACTAGGCAACACTCCGCACCGTTATTAGGAGGGTGGGGTACTATTACAGTATTTACGGTAAGCTAGATTTACAAAGAAATGTCAAAGAATGTCAAAGAATATCAAAGAATGTTTTCCTGTAAACATTACTATAAAAATCTTCTAAATTTTTGTAAAGAATGTGAACTGTTTGAATACAAGCTGTGCCCGCGACAACAAAGAGTTTTTGATGGTGCTTAAGGTAAAGGAAAACAATCTTGTCCATTGGTTTGTCATTCATTTTTTCTTTTTCTTTAAATTTTCAGTCAAATGGTGAAAGACGAAGCTTTTAAAGTCTGAAATTTTCAATGATTTAGGTAAAAGACGAAGCTGTCAAGGCACTTCACGAATCTCGGCCAAAGAGTGAGAAAATAAGAGTTTGCACATGCAAGGTAAGAGTACTAAACCGTCATCAAGACAAGCACTAACTCTTCTTTTTTTACAGGAATTGGATCAATGCATTGACAAAGCTCGAAAACAAGCCAATCAATGTTTTACTCCATGTTACAACGAATTCGCGAAGCTGAAACTTTTAGAGAAACCCGAGCTCCTTAAAAGCTGCCTTTTAGAGAAAGAAAAACTTCTAGATCAAGTGATTCCTTGTATGAAAGAAAATTTGGATGCGTAAGTTTGATAAATGAATCAAAACTTTCAAAATTTAGCTGTTCTGAGAAAAAGAATTCCGAGAAGGCACCAAATATTGATTTGAACACTTTCCTTTCCAAGTGAGTTCTTTGTGCAAGAATTAGACTTGAATAAGAATCTATGGGAAAGTTAGGAATGAACTTGTCAAGTACTTTAGTAGTAGCCAAGGGTTATCCAACATTTGATACCCCTATTGACAATCTAACTTTGAGCTCAAATTTCTTGGTGTTGGGGTTTTTAATTGAAATATTTCTTGATATCATTAGATGCAAAGTCTTTCTGTCGATTGGTATCAAAAGTATTTCAATTGAACATCCCAAGTCCAAGATATTTGAGATTAAAGTTAGATTGTCAATAAGGAGTATCAAATGTCCGATAACCCTTGACTAAAGTTAGTACAATGTCCCACAATCAGTACAAGTTCTGGACACGAAAACTTTCAGAGTGGAAGAAGATGTTGATCATCGAGCACAGACAATCCTTCGAGCAATTAAATCAAAGGATACTGATGTGATTTCGCATTGGCTTTATTGTAAATCAAAAATTATAGAAACTAGCCACCGCTACGAAATCTTATTTCAGTGTTTCAAGAATTGTTTCATGAATGTAAAGAATTCAGACGGATTTTGCCATGAACAAATTGGGTTAGTTTCTCAACTTTGATTTCTATTCTACATTCATTTAGATGCACTCTCGATATCACGGACAAAGCCGTCAACAAAACGATTGATGTTTGTGGATCGAAAATCGATTGGGCTAAAGAGCTCGGTGATGTGTGCTCGTGTGCTGAGAAAGCGGGAATTAGGTGAGAAAAGGAGATGAGAATTGCATCCACTGAGTCAGCAGCTTGAAATAACTCAAAAGATCTTATTCTAATGTTAGTCAAACAAGTCAAGAGGTTTATTGAGAGGTTTATTGCGAAATTCCAGTGTTCTCCACGATTACTGTGGAATGCTTGATGAGTTCTCGGACTAATCCTTCAAATTTGTTTCCGTTTAGATCAGAAAATAAATTTTATTCTTTAAATGGCACAATTTTTATTTTTATTTCACAACAACGTCAATAAAAATACCGGTAGAATCTCGAAAACTAGAAAAGGATCACAATTTGAGTAAAGAAAAGTAAAGAACGAAACAACAAGACAATAAAGATAAATAAAGCTGAAGATAAGGTAAAGTTTAGCTTGTACTCTGTGCTCACTTAATCGCAACTTTCTGGCACAATGATTTCTATCTTTAAAAAGAATCCAGTTTGTCAGAAAGCTCAAAAGTATACCAACTTCTATGCAAATCTAAAAAGATTCAGATCTCAATTCTAAGATATTTATTTATTCTAAGACATTTATTTCAATTATTAACTTAATTATTAGGTTCATCAGTACTTTCCTCATCTCCCTATTGATTCAACTTTTGTTTTTATTTCTTCAATCAATTCCTCTTCTCCCACTACATCACAATTCTCGACGGCGTCTCTCATTGAATAATCATTGAGACCGAGATCGGGCCAACGCTCCAATGCATTCCAAACACTTTACACGGACCTGAATATGATTTTAATTTGAAATCTAAATTGCACTGATTATCAAGCTAAAAGAAACCTCTCTCTTTTCACTATTCAACAACTCTCGACTGACGACTGTTGATGCAACGGGTTAGATCATTTCGATAAAAGAGATCATCTACCTAGACTAATAAGATGCTTTATACTGAAAAATTTCGAACTTCTTCTGGACTTGATGACAATAATTCTTTCAACAATGTTATTGATGGAAGGCCGCCTTTTAGATTTGCAAATCGATGAGATGTTGCCCAAAATTCGCATTTTTATTTGATCGGAGAGTGGTTAAGGCAAAGTCCTGAAAGGGTTTCTTTTAAAAACAAATTTGGATACTTTAAACTCTAGACAAGAACTTGTTTACTAACCTTAACTTCTTGTGGAGTGTTTCATAAATGTTTGGCGAAGAGTTGGATTGCTGATTTGTCATCGTGGAGATTTGAGAGTTTCGAGAAGAAAACATCATTGAAACAGCCTGGATTGAGAGATTCGATTAGCTCTACTTAATCTACAGGATCACCACAAAAATTTGAGTTGAAAAGTCTTTTTTTTATTGAACATCCCTTACTCAAGTGATGCAATGGGAACTCTTGTCCACTCATCGCCATCATATCCAACAATTTGATGCACAGTGATTTCTCTTCTTTCGAGTATCTAGAGCTTGTGATGGCAGGAGCTAAACATTCAATGGTTTACTTTGGAAACAGTAAAAATGTACCTAAAACCATTGGAAGCTTTGTCTCAATCAAACAACAAATGACAGTTGGGAGAAATGAGGCCAAAGTAGATAATAAACGAATTGACGCCAATCTCACTTCTTGACTTTGATCCTGGAAAATAATCACTACTTCAGTTAGTATATTAGGATTGCTATATCCACAAAGTTAATTAGTTTCGTTAAAGGTAAAAAAAAAAAGAAAGATTTGCCAGGGAAGACCCGGAACTCAAGGACAAAGGGAGGCCCAACTTGTATCCGAGCCTCTTACCCACTGCGCTACCCCCACACGCCGGCTCGACTGGCGAGAGAAGCCTTTAAGCGAGATGTCGCAAGTCTCGCGTTTTGCAGCTGATTTTCGCACAATTATGTCAATCAATATCAGTACTTTTTTTAAAACTCACCATAATGTAAAGATTGTTGAGTTTATACAGAAATTCATAATCATTCACGGCAATCACCGCTTGTGGGATTCGGGGATCCGTTTTCTCCGCAACGTTCGAGAAAGTATTGAGATCATCAATGTATGCATCATCTTGTTGTGAGATCGAATAGCTCAGCTAAATCACTTTTCAATCAATCTAAAATCAAAACCCTTTTCCCAAACAAACCCTCGGCCTTTCCCGATAACCAATCATCTAACCGGTCCCTCAAAGTTCCCAATAATCTCGCATCAAAGCATTCCAACAAATTCGGTTGAAAGTTGACTAGAATTCCGGAGACTTTTCGAAGAACATCATCACTGAAATTGGATTTTAGATGAAATAATTTCATTGTTAATACTTTGTATGTTGAAGAAGAGTCTCAAAAACGATTCTCGCTGTCTTCACACAGTCTGATAATGGGGCTTGTGTGCCGGCTCGGACTAAACATTCAATTACACTTCAAATGATTCATTATCTCATTGGCTTATTTAGAAGTTTATCCACTCACCCGTATCCACAACATCTGCAGCTAATTTCTCTGGATCGAGAATCGTTTCATACATAAGATTCTAAAAAGTTTAACAGTTAAAAGTCAAAAACAAAAGTTATATAAAAGTGATTGATGCATGAAAAAGTGTCCTTTTGTTGATTCTTCGAAAAAGAGTGAGCACATCTAATCTGATTGTCAAAAAGATGAGAGAAGAAAAGGAAATTTGAAGAGGAAAAGAGAAAGAGAGACTGTCAAGAGGATGGGAGTGTTGTTGATTGTGATTTGAAGAAAATGAATCAAAATGGCTCAATGGAAGGCAGGTAATAGAGCAAAGAAGAAATTCTTAAAAAAGAAGCATTTCCTGGCTCTGATTGCTAGATTTAAGTAAGTAAAGTTGGCTGTATTTTCTAGAAGCACAGCTTTTTGGAAAATGTTGGGAAAACAGAGATGAGTCAAAAACATTTAGCTAACTAGTTGAGGATTCAAGAGAGTTCAAGAGATGTGCCCAGAAAGTTCAAAGTAAAGTCTATTTCTTCAAATTCGCCATAACTTTAGTTCATTCAGTTCACCTTTGCAAAAGAAAATGTCTGGTGTTCTTAGTGATGCGCGTACCATACAGGATACCCATCGTGGAAACCACCACATTCACTCTCGGAGACATTAATTTGGCCAAGGTTCTTGGGAGAACGGAAAGACCAACTCAAATGCTCTATCGGGGATCGAACCCGGGTCGTGCGACCGAGAAACCGATGTGTTATCCGCTCGACCACATTGTAACTGGCCGAAGGGAGTTGAGAGGGGCTCTTATGAAAGAAAAGCTGATAGTTTGAGCCAAAGGAGTATGTAAAACTTCTACTGAAAGCTAAAAACTAAAAATATCTAACTGTTCAAATAGATTTTTATTAGTTTAGCCAAGGAATGAACACTTTAGTCATCCTAGTATCTCTTATTCTCATTCTTTCCCCTATTCTTCTGCTTATTGCTCAAATATTTAGTTTATTGAATGAAGTTCAACTTTTTTTTTATGTCATTTGAGTGTCATTATTGCTTTTTTTATTTCATTGAGTGTCATTCTATTGCTTTAAGATACAATCTATAGGAAAATCTCGAACTTTATGCTCATTCAGAGCCTGATTTGTTTTCAAGAAAGTGTAACAGAAACTTCTTGCACAATACATAAGAAAATACTTGAGTAACGGCAAATCCAAATCCCTTGTTTCCATTCATTTTTCATTGTTTAATCTCTTTTCCGGATCTCCCAGGTCAGTTTCAAGTTTCTTTCTTATTTCATTGACGTTTTTCCATGTGGAAGATCGAAAATTTCGATCTAAACCACACGAAATCCAATGTTTCAGTGTACAACACTTTCGGACATTCGGAGGATCGATTAACCGAAAAAGTGAAAATTCTAGACTCAATCCTTTTCTTTTACCTTCTCCACCACTCTCTTTATGGAAAGAGAAGAGGGAAATCGAACGGAGAAAGAACTTCTCGTGGTACATACGGAAAGCGACAATAAAGAAAGGCTTCAAATGATACCGATTCCGACGAGACGGAGTCATTCTTGTGGCTGCAGTCAGGTGGGTACAAGATTTTCAATTTGAAAGGTGAAATCAAAATTAACACTTGTAGGCAGAGTTTTCCATTTAAGAACTCTTTCAGTTTGATTCTTTCCGTGTTCTTGATCGCCCGTCCCTTCTATACAAAACCACCAAAAAGTCTTAAAGGATTGAAGTTCGTTTAATTATCTGTTTAGTCCAAATGGTCACAAATGGTTTAGTCCAAAAGTTTAGTCCAAATGGAAGATCCCCTCCACCGGATAGTCTTGAAGATCTCCCACTTCCAGCTGATTACATGATGACAGATGAAGAGATGTTGCCAGAGAAATTCTCAACTGATGAATATGAGAATCCGGAGATCAATCATCTAATTCGTAAGATGTAAGAGCTTAAAGTTCAAAGCAAAATTTGATTTTCTATTAGCATTGAGGGATCCCTCTTCCACACGATTATCCAATGCCCGAGGAAGTGATTCCACAAGAGAGAATTTCAAACGATTATATAGAAACGGAGGACTTTGTAGGTTTTAAAATTTGTTTAAAGTATGAAAACTAGGAGAGGAGAGAAATATCTCATCTATATTATGTTCCTGAGTCAAATTTCGATGAGAAGTTCACCGAGACGCTCGTTGGATCGACATGTGAACAAGTGAGTGGAAACTTTGCATAGTTTTAGAAGACAACTAGTTTTAAAAGGCAACTAGTTTTACTAGGTCTGAAACAATTGGACGACAATTGCTCAATCACAGACTCCAGAGATCCCCACTTGTAGAGCCGCCAAGGGGAGAAATTAGCTGAGTTTACACTTTATGGAAGAATCCCGCTCAAGCAAGAGTAAGCTTTATGAAGGTTTTTCTTGACTGAATATTTCTAGATATGTAAACGAGAAAGCGGTGCCGATAAAGATGCTCTGGGATGATATCGATGCACAAATGATGATGACAAGAGATGAAGTGATTGAAAGAGCGCATCATGTTGGATATGGGGTGAGACTTGGAATAGATAAAAATATAATAGGTAAAATAGATTCATTTATAGAGAATATATAATAAAACAGCTAAAAAAGCTAAAAAATTTGAGATATTGTCTACGAGGCGATGGATCGATTCCATTCATTCATTCAGAATAAGAGTGGCGCCGTTTTTGGAGCCACGAATCCATGGGTGAGTTTAAATTGCAGTTCTTATACATAAACGTGTTATTGAACTTTATACGCTAACTCCTTTAAATGCAAATTTTACTTCTAGATCGAAGTTTTTGCTTTGGACGGCGCCACTTCTGTTTTGACGGTGGAGCAACAGGAGATTGAGGAAAAGGTGAGAGAATGATCCACAAGATTACGCCGGATAGGCTTTCAAGGCTTTTTCAAAGTTTAAGGTTCAAGATTATAATTAGCTATCAAAATTTTCAGACTTCTCAGAATCTTTCCTACATTCATCCACGCGATTTGGCGAATCAATGGGCAAAGTGGGTTTTTGGGAATGGATTGAAATGGATAGGAATTGATAGGGTTTGTTTGGAATGGATAGGAATGGGTTGGAATGGATTGGAATGGATTGAAATGGATAGGAATGGATTGGCCTAACTAAAAACTTTCAGTTATTCGGAGACTTTCGACTTTATCGCCTCATTTTCTTCGATTCAACACGCTGGTCTTGGAAGGTTAGTTTCATTTAAAGTATTAACTTAATGTTTGACTTAATTCGAAGAAGATCTAACAATCCAATCTTAATCCAATCTCAATTCCAGATTCGGTGATCCAATCGATCCCATGGGGTGATCTCCGGAAATCACCAAGATGAGATGTTTATTGAAAAGAGGGAGGAATCTGTCATACTTGGATTGCCAATTGGTTTGTCTAAATACAAATGCCGAAAAGTCCAACCTAAAAGATCAAATCTTCGCTTCAGGTGTTGATGAGCTTTATTGGAACGCTCGGAGAGTTTATGGAACAGTTCGATTACCCTGGATTTTGAGAGGCAAGAGGCACCAAATTTACTTGTAGATTGCAGTTCTTAAAAATAAAATTATCCCTAGGCTTCAAAATCCTCGGTGTCGTCTACACAGAAGAGAATGAGAATGGAAATAAAGAAACGATTTTCACATCGGGAATTCCCCTTGAGTTTTGCATTGAATGAGACTGATGGAAGAAAAACAAATCATCCATCAAAACAACATCCAGCTTTTGATTCTACAAAAGTTGAGAACTCTACGAAAAAATTGATTGTTTATAGGCAATAAAAGTTGTACATTTTATGCAACATTCAATTGGAAAGAACTTTGAACATTTAAAGTTGTGGTTGAAGAGAAAGGCACAAAGAATAATTTGTGTCACACGGAAATTTTCGAGACTCATGGGAACGTCATACTTTTTCTTTTTCGAAATCAGACTAAACTGGGACATTTTTCGTATGATTGTGAGACCGGTAAGTGCTATATTTCGAAGTAACCATAAAGTTACCATTCATGACAACTTAGCTGCCAATTTTCTTCATGGTTTATAGCCTCTAGAACTTTGTTTAAAGTGAGTACTCGGCGTACCGTAAATACTGTAATTGGACCCCACCCGTCTAATAGTGCCCTACCCTAGAGGTGGAGGGAAAAATAGTACCCCATGGGGTCCAATTACAGTATTTACGGTAGGTTTTATATTTGACTGTATACTGGAATTTAATCGGTTGTGTGCTTTGTATCCTCTCCATTAAAAGCATTTTAAAAAGTGGAAAAGCTACCGAAGTCCTAGACAAAGCTTATCAGAGATCGTCCGCTTTTTTAAAGAGTACTGTAGCTTTTCTGGAGTCACCTTTTAAAAAACACCTTGTTCAACATCACACAATATTCATTGTGCTTTTTTTGATTGAAAAAAGCTAAACTGATTTTTGAGTGAGTGTCATACTCTCGTATCCAATGAAACATTTCTTCAGTGACCATTTGTTTTTGATCATTTATTCCGTAAAACTAGGTGATTAAAGTTTAATGGATCAGTAAGAAAGAAAAGAAAAGATTGGGTATGAAATGGTCCGAAATGAAATAAAATGAAATCCAATTCATCGCATCGATTTCCTTCGTAAAATTCGTTATCCCATTTAGCACGTGTTTGGAGAAAAACGAGGGGAAAAGAGGAAACTTTCGAATCAAGAAATCATTCATTTCATCAACTAATGGATATTCAATAGCTTTATATCTGAAAATGATTATTTTTCTCTATTTGTTTAATTCAACATATCAGGCTTATGTGCCAATTTTCGTTGATATGGAGATGGTTTCGGTGAGTGAGAAAGAGCTTCTTGGCAACTAAAGTTTTATAAAGAAGTGTAGATAGGCTTGGTAATGAAATGATTTCAGGAATACACTGTCCTTTGTCGTATCTGGGGAAGTTGTTCGTATCATTGAAGCTCTCTCGATTTTTATCTCTTTCATAATCTATGTTCCATTCTTCAAAATCCCTTCACACATCCGGTCGATTTCACATCAATTTGCGTCGAATCTTCGAATTTGTCTCACTTCATTTATTTTTCAATCAACTTCTCCGACTCGTTCTTTTATTTTATGAAGGTCAAGCTGTTCTCGGGGGATGGTTTGTTCTTACTTTAAATCGTTAATCATTTCTTTTAGCTGTAACCTTTTTGTGATACAGTGATATTTATTATTGGTTTAATTCGTTGTTATACATTGCTCTTTCTCGCCTCAATTGTGCCTTTGATCACTCTGGAAAGGTTGGTCAAATAGTTTGCTTTAGCTTTTGGTTTTCGATATGTTTATAGACCCTTAGAGGACCTAAAGATTTGATTTAGTGTCCTAAAAATAAAAAGTTCATAGAGGATTCGAACCAGGGAGTAGTAGCGCGATACTATCCACCAAGTCATCCGGTTACTTTTTGCGAGCAAGCTATCTCGCGGTGGTTCACAGTTTTGAGCGAAACATGTCAACGAAACCTTGCCAAAGAGATCTCTTTAGACCCTTGAACCAATTTCCAGACTCATGGCCACGATCTACCTCTGGGACTATGAAAAAGTCGCCTCGCACCTATATCTCTCTTTCAATAATGCTAGCTCAGTTCTCATCTTTCTCACACTCTCCACCTTCAGTTGCATTGGTTTGTTAAAATTCAAGAAAAGTAAGAAACAAAAAGCACAAAACATAATCTAACTGTAATCTAATGTAATCGTAAACTAATCGTAATCGTAACCACAAACTCTAACAAAGCTTGAAATACTTGCATCATTGACTCTAATCAAATTGGAAACACTGAGGACATACCCCAGTTCTTGAATTACGTCATCACAAAGAGTGATCTGTAATGCTTTATTTAGCAATTGCCTACGATATGTTGAGAACAGTGATCGGTGTCGTGATCTCATTATTGGGCGCCATTTTATTGTCGGGAATGGTGAGTGAAATAGGGGAAATATGGGGAAAAAAGAAGTTTCTGAGTACATTTTGAAAGGAAGGGAATGGAAATGAGGAAATTGGGAAAGGAACTCACGGTCCACGAGATCTAAAGTCCATTTTAGAGTTGGTCAATAACATAGGAAAACACAGTATAATTGTGTTTTGCCCAGAAAGTCTCGTTTCTTTTCGTACTTTCGTTTAAAGTACAGCCAATTCAAATGTCTGACAATTTTCAGATCTGAATCCTTTCTTTTTCAGCTTTGTGCCTTCTTATTCACCTATAATTCAAAAGTGTTAAAATGGTTGGATCGAGTCCAACAACATGAACGAGTCGAGAGTTTAACTCCCCGTTTCGGTCATCGACCTTATGATTTATCCGTTCGATATCAAATCAAAGAGAATATGCGAGTGTTTGTGGTGAGTAGGCAAGAAAACTTTCCAACTTAAACTTCGAAAAAATTCCATATCAGAAGCAGATCTCCCCATTCAGATTCTCCGTCGTTTTCTCATCATCACCATCATAAGTGAGACATTTGGTTCAATCACTGGCGGCATTGCTTTCACAGCATTTGAATCCGATTCGATAATCGGTCAAGTGATGATGATTGGAGTGGATTTGATGTTAACTTTGTAAGTGTTAAAAGCTTTTGCCGAAAATCTGAAAACTATGAAGATATTCTGAGACTTTCAATCAATGAATCTCTAGATCATTCACCACATTTCTTGGAGTGTTATGGGATTGTGAAAGAATGGCGGGAGAAATACGATCAATGGTGGAGGCATTTATTGAGGACAAAGTAAGAGATTTCATTTTGGAAATGTACTTTAAAGCAATTGATAACCAAGGCTTA
This sequence comes from Mesorhabditis belari, assembly GCA_958450365.1. Classification (NCBI taxonomy): domain Eukaryota; kingdom Metazoa; phylum Nematoda; class Chromadorea; order Rhabditida; family Rhabditidae; genus Mesorhabditis; species Mesorhabditis belari. The sequence goes on from CAUEEP010000200.1 coordinate 356,642, forward strand.
TCTAAAAGGATTTTCATTCATTTCATTCAGCAAATCGGTGAGCGTCGCCTCGTCATTGATCATTCCGAGTATCGATTATGCGGGAGATACGAACAAATATTTTGATTATTACAGGTAAAATTGGTGATAAATATTTGAATATTTGCATAAGTTTGGGAAAAATTAAATTCTTCTACTCAAACGAGGTTTAATATGAGCTCGAAGTCGATCTAAAGCTCTTGAATTTGAATGAGAACCGATTTGCAGATGCCCAACTGATGCTTTCCTAAAAGCTTTTAATTTGAAAATTTCTCGTTTTGGGATTTTACTTTAAAATTCTTTTAAATCCATTTAAAAAATATAGACTCGATATGGTTCAGTGGAAAGCACAAATCAAAATCGATGACAGAGCGGCGTGACTGCTTCCAAGAGTAACACTTCCATTCAACCAGAATGGAAGTGTTACCGTATTGGAACCGTTATGGAACCGTATTGGAACCATATTAGAACCTAATAGAACCGTATTGGAACCGTATTGGACCGCATTGAACTTAATAGGAATCGTATTGGAACCGTGCATTTGGTCGAAAATTTTGCCTGTTACTGCTAAAAATACAAAGAAAACCAATGGGCCAACTACAGAGAAAAATGGGATCAACATCTGAAACAATCGAGTTTTTGTTCTTTTGTTAAACGCACTTGCACACACAAAGAATAGACGAGCTTCTTATGTAGTTGTTTTGTCTTTGCACTCATATGAATCAATGGACTATCAAGCAGATAAATTGAATGAATCATGAAGGAAATTGACTAAAGGATTTGATTGATGTGTGGAAATAAAGAACTCACAAATAATAGCCATTCTGTTGCAATAACAGGGACAAGAATTTCAATTGCAAGTACTGAAGAGAAATTGAGAATTGGGGGAAGATTGGTTGATAAATAAAGCAATCCAGGCATTGACGTCAGTTCCGAGGGAATGAATATTCTGGGTAATCCTAGAATTAAACGATAGATACAGTACTTGCGGGTTTTTGGCACGTTTGCCAGATACTCTTAATGTTATAAATACTAATACTTGTTTAAATCTTTGTGGATCAGTTCTTTTTGAGTATTTACTTCCAACAATTTCTCCAATCCTTGTGCATTTGGTGGGTGTTCAAGGGTAATCGAAGAATACAGATAAAACCCAATAAATAGAAAAAAAAATAATGAAAAGCTAAAATGAGGGACCCAATTGTAGCAATGAAAATCTGAAAGAAAAGTTCATTTAAAGAAAAGAACAAAGAAATTTTTGGATGAATACCTCAACCAATGATCTTTCGGTAACACCAGTCGATGTCGATAAACAAAGCATTGAACTGTGGCTAGGATCCCATTCAAAATCAAGAACAGTCCAATTTCCTGAAATTACCTTCTTATTGATTGCTTTGATTCACTCACAAATAGTACTGTTGCATCGATATGAAATATTTCCATATAAAAATCCATACATTCGACCGCTGAGAGCCGGAAAATAAAATTCCATTGTCACAGAGTGGAGAAGTAGTTCAAAAAGAGTTGAGGAGATCTGAAATAGCCTTTTTTCCATAATAAAGATTCCCAAAGCACTTACTTGATAAAACAAAATGAAATATCGATAATTTTTCATCGTTTTCGGTGAAACCCAAACGATTAAGTAGATAGTGAAAAATTGATCGATCCACCGAAAATTCCAGTGATATTCATGGTGCGGATATAAAGGAATGGATATTCAGGAACAGTTTTGTTCACCATTCCGAAAGAAATCGATGGCTGAGATTAAAAGTAAAGCCGAGAAGTCTAAGGGGAAAGTTTGTACGGCGAATCGAAATGAAATGAAGGCAGGTGACTGATCAGCAGATGCTATTTGAAAAGGCAGATTTTCGAATTGTTTTCGAATGTCGATTTTTGGGAACAGATTGACGTCAGAGCTATAGGAATGTCAGATTGAAATTGACATACCCAATCCAGCTCAATACCGTTACTGTCGCTGTTGATTGCTTTAAAGACTTTATTGTACACTTCGTATGTACGATAGAGTCTTTTCTTGCACAGTAAATCAGACTTTATCTTTGAGTTGTAAGGACAGGAAGCCAGCTTTTCGCAAAACAAACAATAGTCAGTAAGACCTAAAAAGTTTGTGGTACTTCTGGCTATATCCTGTGATAGTTTATTAATCGCGGCCGGGGGGACCATAAAACTTTTTTACGGCAACCACCTGTTTTTTTTATTTTAATATCGCTGATTTTATTATAAAGAATAAAAATCACCCGGCTAGAGTGATTTGATGGGTTTACAAATTTTTGGAGACGCTGTAAGGCTCGCATAGTTCATCTACAAGGTGAGTGCGGAAGCAAAGCAAAAGTCAGGCATTATTTTTGTTTTTGTTTTCTTTAGACTTTCCATCTACACTTTGGTTTTTTAACATCTCTAGATGCCTTTTCCAAATGAAGATTTTATGTTTAGATAATGCAAAAGGCTATCAAACACTCTAAGCTATCCATTAGAGTGTGTTCCTCTCGAGTAATGCGTTTTCTAAAAGACACCTATTTGAGAAAACTACCGTAGTCAAACCCCCAATTTTCATTCAGTTAGCCCAATTTTTTGTATCATTCGATGAGGAATTAAAAGGCTCGGTCAATGATACCAAAATCTGGCTGATCGAACGTAAACTAACGGTTTGACTGACGGTAATCTTCTCAAATAGGTGCCTATCCATTGATTGCTTTTTTTGCAAGCTTATTTCCTATGCTATTTTATTATACGATCATAAAATATATTTTTAGGGATTTCTAAACAAAATGGAGGCGGAAGAAGAGCTAATCGAAAAGCCAGCATTTGTTATTGTTGAATTCGCTCAATTGGAGAAACTATTACAAAGATGCCCAGATTGTGAGAAAACTTCCGAGCGGTCAAAAAACAAGAAATCTTTGAGCGTTTTCGGAAAGGGGCTATTGGAATTGCAATGGATGGCCAATTCGATTCTTCAGGATATTCAGCGGAATTTTGTGCTGTTACGGCTATCGAAATCGAAACCAAGCAAGTAATAGATTTTGCTATTGTTCACAAAAAGTGAAACTGGAAACAAAAGCGGTGCAATGGAATTAGAAGGAGTGAAACGGTCAATTTGTTTCATCGAGGCAAAGGCGGATATTGCTAGTATCACAACAGATAAAAATAATCAGATTGTATCTTACACTCTAAAAACGCAAATTCAAGGTCTATTTTGATCCTTGGCACCGATTGGGTTCATTGAAGAAAGAGTGTATGGCAGCAACGAGAAAATTAAAAGGGGATCAAGAGAAAAGCAAATGAGAGACTTATCACGTCGTTTTCTTGTACATTGCTACACCGTTGAACTATTTGAAGCTAATCCGAAACAATGTGTGGAAAAGGTTTTCTTATTCTTTTCCATATCCAAGGCATCCACAACTGGGCGAATGACTCATTCGCTAAACTTCTTGTTTATCCCCTGGAGATAAAATTGGGTACAAAATTCAACACGGAAAATTTTATCGCAACGACAGAGTGCTCACACCCTTGAACTATCAATCTTCTCATGACCCAATTCTTTCCACTTCTACGATATATTCAATGCTTCTGGAAATTGCAGCAAAAGACTTGCTTCATAAGCGACTTTGAACGAATGAGGATTGATAATATTACATCCTATGTTGAAAACTTTCATTCACTCTGCATCAAGTATCGTCCGAAAAGAAAATATTTTTGTCGAAAAGGATTTGAATATCGGACTATGCTGGCAGTTTTGGATCATAATACAAAGATTCAAGCCGAGATGGCAGGAGGGCGCCAAATAGAATCTAGCTACTGTTGTTTTTCGAAAGCCAAGGGAGCTTATGCTACGAAAAAAAAGAAAACCACAATCGACCACAAATGGAAAAAAATCTAATTGTGTCAATCAAAGCGCTGAAGACGTCTTACGGTGGAGGAGATCCGGTCACTTCTGGTGAAGATGCGCTGGAAATTGATAAGATAGGAAGCCGATTTGAGGAACTGCTGTACTTGAGCGAAGATGAAAGTGAGCAAGAGGAAGAATTATAGATTAACAACTTATTTTTTTGTTTTTTGTGCTTTTTTATTCTGTTTTTAAATTTATCTGCAATTAAAACTCAATCGATCTAGACTGTGCTCAGGTGTCTGATGAGTGACGATCTTGTTTTTCCAAGCATTCCCGCATCTCCAAAAATGTGCAAACCCATCAAATCATTCTAGCCGGGTGATTTTTTATTCTTTATAATAATTTAATTAATTACCCAAGTTTGAGGTTGTTGCGAGATACTGCAACTCTACTTCTACATCTACCGATCCGAAGAGCCCCAAGAGTTGCGCCGCTCTTCTCAAAGATGATACCGAGCCTGCTGCATGTCAATCCAGTGATGATTTTGAACGTCGCACATCCTTTCCATCCTCCCGATAGATGGCCGCCTACCTTCAATCGCGATATTAGACTAGCTTATTGCGCGGGCTGAAAACTCATAGGTACCAAGTTATGGCCATTATCAAATTCTTTCCACTTCTGTATTTTGTACTGTGCAGTAAAATTGAGTAAAATCAGGAATTTATTGACATCAAACTGGCCCGCAAACTGCGGTCCGCTATGAATTGAATGTCGAAAGAGAATTCTTGAATTTGGATGAGAAACGATTTGGAGACGACTCAGCGATGATTTTCTAAAGAAAGCTTTCTCTTTGTTGTCAATTGAGTCTCACTTCAGAATTCGTTTGATTTCATCCAAAATATAGACTCGATACGGTTCAGTGGAAGCACAAATCAAAATTGATGACAGAGTGGCGTGACTGCTTCCAAGAGTAACACTTCCATTTAACCACATTTGGTCCGAAAATTTTGCCTGTTACTGCTAAAAATACAAATAAGACCAATGGGCCAGTTATAGAGAAAATGGGATCATTATCTGGGAAACAATCGAGTTTATTTGTTCTTTTTTGTTAAACGCACCTGCACAAACAAAGAATAGACGAGCTTTTTATGTAATTGTTTTGTCTTTGCACTCATATGAATCAATGGACTTTCAAGGAGATAAATTGAATGAATCACGAGAAAGGGAAATTGACTAAAGGGATTTGATTGATGTGTGGAAATAAAAGAACTCACAAAGAATAGCAATTCTGTTGCAACAACAGAGATAAGAATTTCATTCGCAAGTACCGAAGAGAAATTGAGAATTGGTGGGAAGATTGGTTGATAAATGTAAGCAATCCAGGCATTGACGTCAGTTCCGAGGAATGAATATTCTGGGTAATCCTAGAATTGAACGATAGACTACAGTGCTCGCTCAGTTTTTGGCACGTTTGCCAGATACTCTTAATGTTATAAATACTAATACTTGTTTAAATCTTTGTGGATTAGTTCTTTTTGAGTATTTACTTCCAACAACTTCTCCAATCCTTGTGCATTTGGTGGATGTTCAAGCGGTAATCGAAGAATAGAGATAGAACCAATAAATAGAAAAAGAAAATAATGAAAAACTAGAATGAGGACCCAATTGCGCAATGAAAATCTAAAAGAAAAGCTTATTAAAACAAAAGAATAAAGGGAATCTTTGGATGAATACCTCAACCAATGATCTTCCGGTAACAACAATCGATGTCGATAAATAAAGCATTGAGCTGTGGCTAGGAGCGTATTCAAAATCAAGAACAGTCCAATTTCCTGAAATTACCTTCTTATTGATTGCTTTGATTGACTCACAAATAGTATTGTCACATGGATATGAAATATCTCATATAAAAAGCCATACAATCGAGCGCCGAGAGCCGGAAAATAAAATTCCATTGTCACAGAGTGGAGAAGTAGTTCACAAAAGAGTTGAGGAGATCTGAAATAGCCTTTTTTCCATAATAAAGATTCCCAAAGCACTTACTTGATAAAACAAAATGAAATATCGATAATTTTTCATCGTTTTCGGTGAAACCCAAACGATTAAGTAGATGGTAAAAAAATTGATCGATCCACCGAAAATTCCAGTGATATTCATTGTGCGGATATAAAGGAATGGATATTCATAAACCTTTTTGTCCACCATTCCAAAAGAAATCGATGGCTGAGAAGTCTAGAGGGGGAAGGCTGTTTTCGAATCGAAAATTTTCTTTTAAAAAAAGGGTTAATAGGTAATAGAAAGTAAATTTGGTGAAAGCGGTTTGAAAAGGCAGGTGTTTTTGAAGAGTTTTGCCCTTTTTTCCTAACCAGCTTCACACTCCCAAAGAAATCGATTCATAAGACATTTGTAAACCCATTTAATCTTCATTTGCAGAAAAATAATTGACCTTTCTAATGAAACAAATCGTAGTTCAATTGTGGATTTATTGGTCTTAAACAGAAGGAGTGTTATGTTTTTTGGTGGGTTTTTCTACAGAACTTATTGTTTAAAGGGAAGAAAAGTAACGGAAAACACTTATTTACCAACCTAATATGCAAAACATCGAACTGTTTACTTACAATTTTAAGGCTGAAATCCAGATCCGGCTGTTTCTAATAGAACTGTTAGATAAATCTGATCTGATGTAAAGAGATAGAGAACAAGATCAGGGATCAATCTCAATCATATCAATCAACAGAACCAATCCATTCGTATCCTGAAAGGTGAAAGCACAATTTATTTACAGCAGCATGAAATCAGCGAGACAAAGATCAAAGATGGTTCCTCACTCCGCTCACGGCTTTTGCTTTCATTCGCCAAACTCCCTGGAAAAGCTGGCGTTTGAATATTTGATCAAAAAAGACTCTTTTGGTCATTTATTCTCCCACAACCTCGTTTGCTGTGTTGCTCTAGAAATACACATTTAAGCCAGTTTAAGCCAAGATTTGGGACATTTTTCTGTATTCTATCATTAGACGAATTCCCTAACCTGTCCTTGAGTGATTGGCTGATAGCGACAAACATCATCATTGGCAAAATGGCAGGAGATCGCTTTTTCGGAAACCTGTAAGTGGGTAAGTTTAAGATGAAAGTCATCTATTCACCTGTGGTTCTATTCGTTCCAGATCCGTGAATTAGAATCGGATGAAAGAATACAGTATCGCCAGCCGAAATGGCAGGAGATCGCTTCTGTGTGCAAAGTTATCTATGATTTTCAAAATGAACCCTTCTCTGTTGAGCTGTAATCACCAATCCATCACTCGTTAAATCTTGAAAACCAATCTGAACGCTCATTTTTCAAAAACAAATACGAGAAATGATAGAAAAATTGGCAAAAATTTTGGAAAACTTTGTCTTTTAGGGAACATTTATCAGGTCAAACTAGACAACGAAAAGATGGGGGAAATGGAATGAATGATAGATGAGAGGGGAAATTCAAGTGATAACATTGGACTACAGATGGAAATCTTATGGACAATGGGTAAGTGGAGCGGGGAAAAGAACAGAAACAGAAATGTTGTCGGCAAAAAACAAGATCCTTTTTTTGGTGTTATGAGCGGATCATCAGCAAAATCAGCAAAATAATAAAATTGGGATAAAAATGTGGAAAATAAAGATAATCAAAACTAAAGTGTTTCTAAAAGTAAAGCTTCGTTTTTTTCGAGTCAAAGTATTCAAAAGATCAGTTGTCCTAAAGAATTGCACATCTCATTAATCACTTTGAAAAAAGGTATCCGCTTTTTGTGATGTCTGCAAAATGGTAATTGGTCTAGGATTCCATAAGTTTCTATATTCCACATCAAGCCGTCATAAAAGAAATTTCAAGAACAACCAAGTTACGGATCGTTATAAATGCAAGTGCCTGAATGAAAGATCAAAAATCGCTGGAATGAAATTATGCACTAAGGACCATCGTTGATCCCAAACATGATTGGAATATTGCTAAGATTGAGAACATTTCCTATATTGTTGACAGCTGATTTGGAGAAAGCCTACCATCAAATTCATCTACAAGATTGGGAAAGAGACTCGGTTAGGATATTATGATTGAAAGATCCTAATAAACCGGTTTCATTTCAAAACCCAGAGTTACTTCGCGACACAAGAGCACCATTTGGAGTCAAAGTCCAGTGCATTTCTGCTTGCAATGTCAATCCTCTATATGTTGGAACAAAATTATCCAGATTTAAAGGAAGAAGTTCGGAGAGAATATGTACGTTGACAACTTATTTGCGGAGCTCATAATGAAGTCGAAGCTATTCAAGAGTACAAGACCACAAAAAGTTTTGGAGAAATGAAGATGAATATTCGAGAATTCTCAAGCAACAATGAACGAGTTCTCAACTCAATTCCAGTTGAAGACAAAATTGAAGAAATTCAATGAAACTTTTTGGGAATGTTATGGGACAGTAGCGCTGACACATTAGAGCGCAAATCAAAAATGGAAAAAGTTTGAATCGTCAATAATATTAGCAAAGAATCGACTAAGCCCGACGAAAGTTATAGCCACAATTCCCAAAATGGAAATATTGGCTCTCGAAATGCTCATAAGCAAGCGAAATATATCTGGAAGAAATTAAGTTGAAAATTCAAGAAATTCTCGTATTCGGGAGACTCGGAAGTCGCACTAAAATGGCTAACGCAGACTAAAAGTCGAAAAAAGACTGGAAAATTTGTGAAGAACCGCGTAGAAAATATTATCAAAATGCAAGAAGATTTTCAAAAGGATCAGGTTGCGATAAAATTGTATCACATATCGGGAAAGTTAAACCCAGCCGATTATGGAAAAAGGGAATCGACGCCAAACAATTAGCGGCAAGTTCGTGGCTCAATGGCCCAGCTAACAAAAAATAATCGTCTTTAAATCAAAAATCCGAACACTACAAATTTTAAGTTAGGCCCAAAAATGAACGGAAAAATAAAATAATCCGAAAACCATCATCCAAAATTTCAGAATTAAAGGCGGCGACTTTGATGTTAGTAAAATTTCATATTTCATCGAACCATAAAGTGTTATAAGTCATTCAATAGCTCTTTTCACGCTCTTTCAGAATGCTGAATTGAGTTTTTGTGGAATTCTATTTTTCCATGAAATTTTTCCATATTCTGCGCCGAAAAGTCAAAATAATTTTTTTCACGAAAGTCTGGCTGATAAACTAGGCTTAAAAAAGCGAATTTCTGAATCCTACGCAAAAGTTGGTCGGGAATTGTTTTTTAATTTTGTGTTTTGGTCAATGGAAACGCGAGCTCTGAAACCTAGGTTTTTTAGAAAAAAAAGAATTTATAAATAGAATAAATTTTTCTAGACTATACCAGATCTGCAAGTACCGCAGAACCAGAAAAACTGCATTCCAGATTATAAAATCGGAGAAAACCAAGAAAAGTCAAATTTTTGGGAAATTCTTTCCGCCATGTTTAAACACATAAAAATGCTTTGGAATGATATATAACACGTGATGATTTGACACAAAAGAAAAATTTTACCAACATCAAAGGTGCGCGGGGCCATATAACCGCGCACTTCTAAAAAACCTAGGTCTCAGAGCTCGCGTTTCCATTGACCAAAACACAAAATTAAAAACAATTAAAACAAACAAACAACAAACAATATAAAATCGGGAAAAAAATTTACACAGGGGTGTAATCGATGTGCCCAGTGTTTCTACCATCAGAGGAAGAGTATTGGCCTAAAGAAGTTCAAAGATATAGGAATTCACAGAGACTCGATGGGACAAAAGTGGCGGAAAGTTCCATTTTGGCAAATTTTGTTTATGCAAAGCAAGAAAAATTGATAGACACGGAAAGGTTCAGTAGTTATACAAAAATCGGCAAGAGCTTCCGCAAAATTTTTATTTTGTACCAACCGCTGGATGTCAAAATTCGAAAAACACCAACCGTCTCCATGTTGATCCAGTCAAAGTTCGATCGACCGCCTCGCAGCTCCGTCCCGCGAAAGTTGCCTAAAAACGCAAGATTATTACTGACAAAGCAAAATCAAAGCGAAAATTGGGGGAAAGATGAGAGGAAAATTATACGACGCGGAAATTGATGAAATTGGGATTTCTCGCAAAAGTCCATAGAATTTCAAAAACGCTTCAAAATTTGCAAAATTCGAAACCAATAATTTTGTTCGCGTATGACCACTTTTGTACGCTAATTATTCGGCATCACCATGAACAAAAAGGACATGCTGGAACAGGTTCAACGTTAGCGGAGTTTACGCCAAAAGTTTTGGATATTCAAAGGAAGGCAAGCGTCCAAAACGTTACAGAAAAAATGCGTGGCTTTTAAAATGTTCAACGGATTGCCATATAAACAACCACCATGGGATCCGTTCCCTAATATCTGAACGCAAAAGAAGTCTACCGCCCGAACACACAGGTATCTACCACATTGGACCTCAACTGGTTTTCGGACCAAACTGCCGACGGAGAAATTCACGTGTGGATGATAATTTTTACGTGAGTAAGCACAAGAAATAATCACTCTGAGATTGTAAAATCGCTACCGACTTCAATGTTTCTAGAAAGTTTACGCAAACCTTGTGCTCGGCGGGGCAAACCAAAGTTGATCATTAGCGACATTCAAATTGGGGCCCAAAAATTCGTGAAAAACGGTGACCAAAACGAGGAAAGTCCCTATATTCAAAATACACTAGCCGATTATGGCATTGATTGGAAGTTCACCAGCTCCATTTGCTCCATGGCAAGGGAGGTATCTATGAAAGACTAGTGGGTTGTGTAAAGTTAGCCCTCGGAAAAGTTACAATGTGGTCAAACAATGGCACGCCAATCCCTCATGAAGTTATCGTGACCTGAAATCGAAGGATTCGTAAACAGTCGTCCCCTTACATATTTAGATGAACCCCCAATCAGAGCTACTCATACGACCGATCGACTTTGAACTACCTGGAGTTAAGTTAAATCTTGAAGTTGAAAGTTCGCCCGATCAGAACGACATTGAATGCATCAAGATAAAGTTATACAAAGTCATGAGGGATGTAAAGAAAAGGCGGAATATACCTAGATTTGGTATGGAAAACATTCCGAACAAGTTATCTCCAATCTCTTCTTGAGAGAGAGCAAGCAAAAACGCAAACGCAACTCGAAGTTGCCCGATCAAAGTTGGCGAAATCGTTCTAATTATGAAAGAGGATTACTTGAAAAGAGGAACTTACGCAAAAGGAATGGCTATAAATCTAATTGAAGGAGCAGATGGAAAAGTTCGAGCCGCGCTCATCAGAACTGGAAACCAAGTGAGCAGAGCGAAAAGACCAGTAAATTTGCTTATTCCACTCGAAATTCGATCAGAAATTGAAGATATTGAGCAACGCAACGATACTCCAACCACAATTCCTGAAAAGAACCTTCCCAAGAGAGGAGCTGAAAGTTGCTGTAAATTATCGGGAAAACCCTGATGAAGGGATTTGCCAGAAAATCTCAAGTCCCCAAGTTTTCAATTGAATCTCTTCTAACAAACAAAGTCATTCTATTCAAGTTTTCAAGTAAATGCTCATCGCGTCAAGTTATCAAGTTTCTAATACTTACCCATTATTGCGTTATTTATCTGCTTGTTTCTGTTTCCTCTCCTTTTTCATGACACAAATTTTCAATGGCCCATGACAAGGTTTTCTTCCAGGTAAAGACGACTACACCTGGGAATGAGGGAAAAGCCGATCAGCCAATACCAAGCAATGAAGCGAATCGTGAAGCAGGAGACGAAAGCGACAAAAGCCGTAGACCGTGACGTCATTGGAAACGTGAAGAAGGACCTCAAAAGGCAATCGAGGATTCAACAAAGGCCTGACCGAAACCAGATGTACTGAGAGCATGTCCATCTTGGATGGTCACCAAGGAACACATTCAAGAGGAAATCGCTAAATTGAAGGAGTCCTTGGTGAAACATATTGACCAGTCAATCAGCGACATGAAGGACGAAATCGTGCACGAGATTCAAAGCGGAAAGCGCCGAGGTAGCGGACTACAAAGAAGCCCCAGAGGTCAAGAAGGCACCAACGATCTTTATTCCAAAGAATTGTTTCGATTGCACGCGAATTGCCTCCAGAACCACGGAGGAACCTGCTTGAAGCCGAGAGTTTTTAGCGGATGGGCCACATCACGTAGCCTACTGCGAGGAACCGAAGCGCCAAGAATATAGCGGCCAAAGATCAAGTCGTCACTAGGCCAAGTTCCCCCCAATATCGGTGCGAAAGTACGTTTTCTAACAAAAAATGCGTACTAGATGCAAAAATTATGGAGAATTCAAAAATCGTAGTTATTTGAAATTTTGTCTGGCCCAATTTTGAGCAAAATGCGTTTTGAGCCTACGCTGAATTTTCTTTTCAAGGCACCAAAATGAATATATCTGAACAAATAAAAAAACCCCGGCGGTTTTGGGATCAAGCTTGTCGCGATGAACATTTTCAGTAAAAAAAAGATAAAAATCGGATAACTAAGCGCAGAGTTTGAGAGAAAAACGTTCAAAAGCTACTCCTAATCTTTACATTTCCGCTTTCTAAAAGACACCCTTTTCTAGGAATCGTGTAAGGCAAATTTCATAATTCTGTAACTTTTCGTTGTCGGCAACAATCGCTTTTATGTTTTCCTTTTTTGTCTATCCACTTTCTTAAGCTCTTTTTTCAGATGAGTCGTCCAAAAATCGAAAATTGCTGCTCAAAAGGCAAGAAACGCTCAGTTGGATGAAAAGCAGTGATGTTAGAGAAGCTTTGAAAATAGCAAATCAGAATCGAGAGATATTGTGACCTCTAAGAAGCAAAAATTGAAATTCTCAGACAAATGAAAAAGGATAAGAAGAAACAAAAGTTATTTTTCGCTCAACGAGCTCGACAATTCCAAGTGCAAAATACAAGAGGATAAGAGGAACAAACTGCCCATTTCTCTTCCTGTTTCACCTCATCAAACTATAGCTGTATTTTCGGCAGCAGGAATTTCTGTTTTTCACATCGACTCTTACAGCAAGTATGCTCCTTTTGCAAGTGAGTATAAAATGAGACAGGTAATATCCGAAGTGAATCAAAAAGTTGAACATGTTATTTCAAACGGGATTATTCAATTGAAGGATATAAAAGCAGCGCTTCTGCTTTGGCCTAAAACGTGTACCCAGCAAAGAGGCACAGAGAGAATTTTGCTGATGGCAGACTAGGGTTTTGAAACGACAAAATTACCGTCATGTTTCCTGATTAGAGCAACAACCTCAATCTAGATACAACTACCCAATACTGGCAGTTTGGAAAGGAGCGACGACAACAAAAGTTTACAAAAGTTTAAGGAAGCCCATCGAGAAGCCGGTTGATATGAAATCTCACCGTCTTCATTGGAGGCGACCTGTGTTTTGATTTTTCTTTATGGAATATCAAAATGCAGCAACTTATCCTTACGTTCGGTGTTTTTCAAGGCCACAAAACAACGCGGAACAGACGGGTGTCCAGAGAAATTGGATTGGAGTATTGATCCGGAAAGATCTATAAAAACGCTTGACGAACTACTCAAAATAGATCTGCAATTTTTCTGAGTTGCGCCAGGTTAAAAAAATACGTTTAGCCGGCTGAACTGACGCATACAATTCCTTCTCCATCACTCCATATAAGCAAGCCCGGCATCGGAAACCGTATTTATAAAGAGTTGGAACAAGAAGCCCGACAAGCTTCATCAATACAGAATGGGATGCTTTTGCATTATTAGCACAAAAATTGGGATTCCCACGATCGTTTAAATCGGAAGATCTCAATAGTCCGAAGCTCAAAGATTATGTGAAAATCAGAGAGGAATTTAAGGTTCTAGTCAACTCACAAAATATAAGAAGCTATCCGATCGCCTGGAAAATTTTCGGACATTCTCTAATGCTATTGGCTCCACTGAATGTCATTTGTGACGACGATATTAAAAAATCTTTACTTTTATTAAGCCATTGCTCGCAAAACTTGAAGAATTGGATATTGGATCTCGCTCAACAAAGATCCATGTATTGTTAGCAATATAAAGCCTGAATTTCTTCAATGCCATCGTTGCTAGGTGTAATGTCTGAAGAAGGATTAGGAAGGCTTAAGACCAATTTTTTGAGCAAATTCGGAAAAATCAAACGTTCGGACAAAATGGAAAACTTGTTATTTACTGCGAAAAAATGTACCAGGTAAGTTTTTCTATAGTGATCTCGGTACAATAATACTGAACATGACGTTGGGCCCATGAGTTCGAGAAGAAACGATCCTAAAAAGTCCTACTTCAACAAAGCCATCCGTCCATTAATTCAATTGAAAAACTTAACTTTGTCGATGGCAGAGACGATGAGATGAAAAATACGAAGTAGAATGAAAAAGAGGCAACGAAAAGTTGCACAATTTTAAAAAGCCGCCAGCAAATTTGCGTACGGCTCTGTAGCCAAGGGTGTCTTAGAAAGCGGAAATGTGAAGATTACGGTAGCTCTTGAACGTTTTCTTTTCAAAACTTATTAACTCTGCCTCGAGTTAACTGATTTTTTCTTTTTTACTAAAATGTTCATCGCGACAAGCTTGACCCAAAACTGCCGGGGTTTTGATTTGTTCAGATATATTCATTTTAGAGCCTGGGAAAGAAAACTCAACATAGAAAAAAATTCTGATGTAAAAACGCATTTGCCTAAAACGGAGCCAGATGTACTTCAAATAACTACGATTTTCGAATTCTCCATAATTTTTGCATCTAGTACGCATTTTTACAAATTTTTTGTCAGAAAACACTTTTTTGCCTTATTTCGCCCTGCAAAGTTAGTCAAAATTCAATACACAAGTTAAAATTCAAAGCTGATGGATAAACTACCGTAATCAGCCACTAGACGATATTCAGTTGTCCGTTTGCGTACTTAAAAACCCATTATTTAAGCTTTGTTTGAGGGAGTTTTGTGCCTCTTTTTCACACGCAAGTGTTGAAGTAATTGTGATATGTCTGGTCGCTCCAGTTTGAGCGAAGTTTTGTCTCATAAGGGCGAAGTTTTGAGATAAATTGTCTGTTTTCAAGACATCTACCATTAAGACACCGAGACACGCCTCCCACAAGAAATTATAAAGACTAAAGTATAAATATACAGGGTGTTCCGCACCACATACTCTTAATCTCTCATGATAAAAAGAATTTAAATTGTCCAACTCGAGCGATTTATTGACTGTTTTTAAGTTTTTCTTTGTTTTTTAAAACTTGTTTTCATTTAATAATATCCGAAAAATTGTCCTTTTTAAAAATGGCCAAGCCCTCCAGCTTTCGCGACTTGATCATTTTTTTTCACAAGAAAGGTTTTCCGGCACGGTCGATCCGTCAACTGACTGGGAGTGACAAAACAACCAGTTTTGCGAACATGCAAACGTTTTAAGTCAGGATCGAAAAGGACTGGGAAGACTTGTAACTTCGGCTCTTAAGATCGTTATCAAGAACGTTCGCGAGAAAATAAGGCGCAACCTGAGAGAGATCTGTTCGTCAACGGTTTCGTGAAATGAAAGTTCCTGTGACTTCGATGTATCGAATCTTTCGAAAACGCTTTAGGGAATGAAAGCTTTCAAGTAAAACAAGTGTCACGGGAATTACCGACGCTACAAAACTTAAGAGAGAATAAAGCATTGTGCTCAATTCCTTGCTCGGTTTCCTGGGAAAAGCTCACTGAAGGATTCTTTTCACCGGATGAGAAAGTTTTTACGGTCCAGCAAGTGTTGAACAAAACGATCGAATTTACGGCATTTCTAATCCACACAAATTCGCTTCGCATTCTCTTCATCCCACCTCGGTGATGGATTCACCTACTTTCGTGCCACGGTCGACGACTTCCCGAAGCGCCTTCAGCTCTGTATCAACGCGAAAGGAGGGACATATCCAATAATTGTTGTTTTTCCATTTTTTTACTATCTAATTTGTTAAAAATAAAAGTTTCATCACAAGTTTCCTACTAAAAAGTTTTTCAAGCTTAGTTATCAGGTGGTATCAGCAATTGTGGAACACCCTGTATATTTCTTAGTGTCCTAAAAAAAAATGCTTTAGCTTTTGTTCTTCGATATTTTTATAGACCTTAGAGAGCACCTAAATATTGGATTTAGTGCCCTAAAAATTAAAAAAGGTTGAAACAGGATTCTGAACCAGGGGAAGTAGCGTGCAGGTCGGGGATACTATCCACCAGGCCATCCGGTTTCTTTTGGCTGGCAAGTACTCTCGGCCTCATATTCTGGTGGTTCACAGTTTTTGAGCGAAACTTGTCAACGAAACCTTTTGCCAAAGAGATCTCTTCAGACTCCTAGAACCAATTTCAGACTCATGGGCCACCATCTACCTCTGGGACTATGGAAAGCTTCAAGGTCTCGCACCTATATTCTCTTTCAATAATTCTAAGCTCAGTTCTCATCTTTCTCAGCACCCTCCACCTGCAGTTGAATCTGGTTTGTTAAAATCCAAGAAAAGTCAGAAACAAAAGCACAAAACATAATCTAACTGTAATCGGATGTAATCGTAAACCAATCGTAATCGTAACTACACAAACTTTAACAAAGCTTAAAATACTCTGCATCATTGTCTCTAATCAGATTGGAAACACTGAGAACATACCCCAGTTCTTGGAATTACGTCATCACAAAGAGCGATCTGTAAGGTTTTATTTAGCAATTGCCTGGGCGATATGCTGGAGAACAGTGATCGGGTGTCGTGCTCCCATTATTGGGCGCTATTTTATTGTCGGGAATGGTGAGTGGAATGAGGGGAAATATGGGGAACCTCGAGTTTCGAGTATATTTTTGAAGAAAGGGAATGGAAATGTGGAAATTGGGAAAGAACTCCATGGTCCACGAGGTCTAAAGTCCATTTAGAGTTCGTCAATAACATAGGAAAACACAGTATAATTGTATTTTGTCCCGAAAGTCTCGTTTCTTCTTTTGTCACATAATGGCAAATATTGAAAGCGTCATTCTCCTTGTAATTGTTTGAGTTTGTTCAATAAACAAAAATACTTGTTAGTACTGTTTCTTGCATGGTGGCATCTCGAGTTGCAAAGTAGACTTTTTTTCGGGATGTTACATCGATTTGTCGTACATCCGCTCAGGCACAAGCAATGAATTTGACCTAAAATTATAATATTTTAGCTGAGGTAAAACATTTGAATTTGTAAGAAAAAGAAAAAGAAAGATTAACAAGAAAGATTATAAGTGCAAATAAATGTGCTTACTCTTGGCTCCCCAGAGATCAGATGCTGCCCCAACAGCAGTTCCCAACGATGTCTCCCTGTCCGGAATTGAATTGGTCGTGAGAAATTCAGCTTCACATGGAGCCAATTGATTCCTAGTGAATGTTTGCCGAAGATGCCCATTTTGTGTCCTGATCGAGTCAAAACCATCAGTTACAGCTAGAATTTCTTTTACATTTAGAAACAAATTTAAAAGTACCTGTGACGACTCTCATCAAATTTCGTGGTCCAATCTTAGTCGATCGAACAAGGAATTGGCATTAAAACATTTTGTCCAACATCACTGGTGCAAAACTAAAAGTAATCATGCAATGAAAACATTGAAAACGCAAAAGTACTCTTGTAAACTGGTTATGAAGCGTCTTTCGTGCCTGATCCTCCCGGAGCAGAATGGGCTCCATGTCTTTCCGTCATAATCGAATCGTGTAGACAATTGATTTCGCTGTCTTCATCTTTTTGAGCAGTTCCGAAAGCCAAATAATGTTTAGTAAATATTTTAAAAAGCAAACCTAGCCATTGGACGAACAATCCCAAGTTGAAAGGCCTCATTATTCCTCTGATTTGGTGAATTCAGGAAATTTCAAAACAATAACGTTATTTTTATGTATTTAAAACGTAATTTATACCTCAACACCACTCTCAATTGAATCCATGAAGCTTACAGGTCGTAGACCGGCGTAACGAGTAGAATTATCTTCCTAAAGTTACAAATAAAGAAAAAATCAAAATTTAAATTAACCTGAAGCGTTTTCTCCCCCTCCTGCTCGTAGGCACTTTTTTGCTGGATTTCGTCGTCGTCTGACAAAACTCTAAACTTCACAGTTTACTTCAAATATTCCAGACCTACAAATATTTCAAATCTTACTTCTTTCTTAGTAATCGCTGTAGCATTTTCTGAGTCTCGTCCAAACATTGCAACATATGGCTACGTCCAATACCGGAATGAAATCTATCGACAAAATTTAAATTTCCAAAAAATTAAAGTTACCTGATGTTTTTACGATATTGAATCATAAGTTTAAAATCGGGCCCACTCGGTAGTTTTTGTTTCTCTCTTGATGAACGCTCAAGATATCCTAAACGATCACAAGTATTTTTATGAGCAGCCAAACTAACCTCGATATCCGCGTTTGCTTGCTCTTACACTTCCTTTGTGACTGCGAATGGCGCGGTTTCCCGTGAACGATCTTGCAACCAGGCCATTGAGCGACGTTTATTTGCAAACCCTCTTCCATTGTCTGGGGTGCAAAAATAAAAAAAAGGTGCTATGTTTTTATTTTACCTGAATCTGCCCCCTTCCTATAGCCCCATCAAAAATGCAATAAATTTTATGAAAATTCTGATTTATTTTTAAAAACAGCTTACCTGTCTGGAAAGAATTTGTGGAGCGCCAAAGGTTCGGAAAATCGATACGATGCTTTGGACTACTTTTTGCCATTTTTGTCTTCAGAGCCCTCAACGAGACGAATTTTTGTATAGAGGGTGATTCCAAAGCCAAGAAGTATTAACATAAATAAACAAGACTCAACTTGAAAACCAAAAAAATAATCTACCTGGTAAACTAAAATAAACTTTTAATCGCCATCTGAGCGCTTTTGCATGTCGACTAAATTAACTTGACGACGCTGGTTTTGGTGGTTAGAAATGATCGGCTTCACAACTATTCCTTTTCTTTTGGAAGTTTCTTCTTCAATTGACATCCTCTGCATTGATCCACGAAAATCTTCAGTACTTTTTTCTATATTATCCCATAATAATTTGTAGGGCTTTCCACATTAAACCGATTCCATGTGTCCAAGTGTTGAATGTTTTTGTCGAAGCAATTCATAGAGGCTTTGATGACTTTCTTCCCGTCGTTTTTCTTGGCTCCATCACCATGGTGCAGAAGAATTATTGTCCCGTTTTCGCTGAATAGAGAGAAACGCCGGTGAAGTGATTTCGTTCTTCAGTTAATTTCCAATTTATCGATGTTGATTGAAGTGTTTCGATCATCTTCACACAAACCTGCTTTAGACGGGAAAGCTCGACTGTGTCGTTTCCTGTAATGAATTTCTCGAAATGATCGTTAAAAGCGATCATTCTGAAGACCAATGACCTAAAAGAAAAAACATTTAAAGTTTAATTATAAATATCAGCTACTACATGTCTACCAAGAAAATGAGCAAACAATTTTTAAACAACGGGCCAATTTTGATAAACGGGGTGGTTCAGGGTGGAATGAATATTTTTTAGCAAAACATTGGCGCAGACGCGCAACGTTCAAAAAAGTTATTGGAAATTCACAAAACCATATTACTTAAATTTTGCGTGGGTG